>CM033728.1:600000-782500 GCA_019671005.1 Hibiscus mutabilis
TCTAAACTTAAATCTTAACTCTAGCTCCTATATTTTAACTATTAAAACCTACACCCTAAATTGAGTCCATAAACCCTAAAACTAAGGCGCTTGTGAAAACTAAAAGTTTGTATTGGATATAAATCCTTAATTTAAATCATATTATCATATATCTTTTTGAGAGTATTATATAACTAGCTTTGTCTATTTACAGTATAAAAATTTTGGGTTTTATTTTGATACACAACCCGTGTAAAATATTTTTACACAGCCCTCCTATAAAATCTAAAATTTAAAACCCTAAACCTTAAATTCTAACCCCTAAACCTTAAACTTTAACCATAAACCTTAAATTCTAAACCCTACAACCTAAACCCCTAAACTTTAAACCCTAAACTAAACCCCTAACCCCTAAATTTGAATCAAACTTTTTCTCAAAAAATTTTATATTGCATGATAAAATGCAATATACTTTTTGATTGGAAAGTTAAAAGTAAATGAAATTAAGAGCTTTGTTGAACTTATAGTCCTTTTTAAAGTACTAAATTTTCTTTCTTGCTTGGTACTCTGCTTCATGTGCATTTATACATTATCCTTTATTGGTTCATGTTGAAATTGAACATTCAAAGAATCTTATTATTCGTATCACCCAAAATTTTATTGAATGTAAAGAACTTTGAAGTGATGCTTAATATATAAAATGCTGATGATGAATACTCTTTGGTGTTTACAATGTATGAATTGTTCTTTTTACTCTACTCTACGATGGGAAAACATGTATATCTCTTATTTTTTAAAAGTGCGCCTTACTTCAATAAGGCGTACGCCTCTCGCCTCGGTTATAAAACCTCTATCGCCTTAGTGCGCCTTTTACCCTTTTTAACACTGGTTGGGTTGAAAAGTGCTTCTTAAAAATATTGTAGAAAAGTGTTGTGTAGAAGTGTGGCTTGTTAATTTAAGTGTTTGACATTGCTGCCAAAAAGTGTTGTGGGAAGTTAAAACCTCTATTTTAAACATGTGTTGGAAAGTATAATTAATTGTAAAACATGAAGACTAAGGCTTCGTTTGCGGCTGCTTCTCCAACGGGCGTTCACCCGCCGAATAGAAAAGCAACGGCAAACACTTCAATATTTGGCGCTGAACGGGCTTTGCCCACTTGATTTTATGCCTCAAACGGGCGTTTGCCCACTCTAGCTTTTGCCCCAACGGGCGTTGCCAGCCAACGGGCGTTGCCAGCCTCAATGACAAACAAAGCCTAAATGAGAATGTTTTGATAATTTTATACCCAAAAGCACTTTTCAAAAGCTAAAAGCACTGTTCTTTTAGCCTTTACATTTAGGTTGAAAATATAGTTTGAAAAGCTCTTTTCATCTCAAAAGCTCATTGTTCTTCATTGATTTTGGAGCCAAAAGCCCTTTTCAACCACAATGAAAATCTAGGCCTTATTTTATCTGCATTGGCGTGAAGGAGTAATTTTGGACATTAAAGAATCTTGTAGAATTCTTTTGGTTTTTGTTCTGGCTTATTTCTTGAAGCAAAGAATAAGAGGGAAATATTGTGAGGCAAGATGGTAAGTGTTTTATGCTGTCATTCTTGTTGGTGGTGGTAACTATGATACATAACATAATATCTACTTGATTGCTTTGGTTACTAATGAGAAGCACGCATTTGTTAATTGTTATTACTCCAATTGATGATAACTATGATAAATAACATAATCTGTAGTTGATTAATCGGGTTTCCAGCAAGTCATTATTTGTTATTACTCCAACTGATGAGAAGCACTTATTTTTGTCTGGCGGTTTAGATTGTAACTCTTTTTTTTTCTTTCTTATTGCAGCCATTATGCTTCTTGCTTGGAATATCTTGGAAACCTCAAACCAAACCTGATGCTTGACATCCATTTATATGACCATGTTGAGACCCTATATGATCAAATCCGCAACAAAGCCCTCATCCAGTATACCCTCCCATTTGTTTCTGTTGATATGCGAATGATGGCTGATGCCTTTAAAACAAGTGTTGCAGGGCTAGAGAAAGAACTAGAAGCCTTGATTACAGACAACCAGATACAGGTATTTGTGGCACTGGTATATTGCTTTTCAAATATTAGACCCAATTGATTTGTTAATTATTCTGTATCCCTCCAGCGGCCAGTGAATACAAATTTCATATTTAGACCGAAAATGGTCATTCACCTTTTGGATTGGATATAATATATATAATTGTGTATGATAGTGGCAAGGAATAAATCAAATAACTACCTATCGATTAGAATCTTCCAGAACAGTGAGAATAACGAGAGAAGTAGAGTCAGTGCTCAAATCTTTGGGCAAATTTCAAATGTAGACCCAGGCAATAAAAAGTCTGTAGGGGTATCATTTCTTATGAAGATTATATGATGTCTCTGCAGGCTCGGATTGACTCGCACAATAAAATTCTTTATGCACGGCATGCAGATCAAAGAAATGCAACTTTCCAGCGGGTATTGCAAATAGGAAATGAATTCGATCAGGACGTCAGGGCAATGCTACTGAGGGCAAATCTTCTCAAGCATGACTGCAATCTTAAGGCTTCCAGGAAAGTCTGAAGTCTGAACCATGGACTGAAGCATGACCCAGAATTTCGTAATAAGGTTCGGCCTGGCTTCTCGAAATGCAAAGGAAAGATTTGTCCATGATGGCGGAGAGTCCATTTAATGGATTTCAGGCTGCATTATTTTGTATATACACTAGAATTTTCTCATGAGTTCTAAATTATTCGTTTTAGTTACATTTTTTAATTTCCGATCATGGTCTGCGTTCTTTTATTCTATTGAAGCAAGGCTTTTTTGAATTCTAGATACCCTGAAGAGTGCTTCTCTGTTTCTTACATATGAAGTCATTGTCTGTTGATAAATTCTCAGGTCCAGCTGATTTGTGCCAATTCAGCTCGTAAATATTTTCATATCAAGCTGAGCTGCCATTGCCATAACTCAAAGACAACTAAGCTAGAGGAAGCTGTCTTCATCGGGTTGTACCTGCAACATTTTAGTAACAGTATGTATAGGCATGGGGCAGTGCTTGCTTCCACAAGTATCCAACTTTTAAGACCCCCATCTTCTACTACTTGCCCCTAACCTCCCAATGGAAAATTAAACAAGTATATACATATACATGTGCATGTGACTGACATTAATGATGAGATCCAAAACCCTAAACATAAAACATGTACATATATAGCATAGGCGTACTATATGTAGGTAGTAATGGTGGATGGATGAAAAGCTTTTGAAAAGATGTACTTTATGAAGATTTTCAACTTTGAGAGGGGTCTTTTCAACTTGGGATAATTGCGGGGACCTTGAAAACTGAAAAACAAGGCGAGGGTATTGCTTTGCTTTCATTTTTCTTATGAGAAAAAGATCCATTAATGTAAGCTGCATGGGGATAGGCTGGAAATAGTAAGAGAAGCCATCAATGCAACGGCAAAAGAAAGAGGGCAGCGAGGGAGGGAGGGAGGGTGGGTGGGTGGAGTGGGCCTTGCCCTATCTCTTAAAAAGAATATTGAACCAAAATGTTACCTCAAATGCAATGTCTTTACCTTTTTTACTCGAATGGTTCGAACTTAAAATGATCTCAACTCAAAATAATTCGATTTGACTTAAAACGAATCTAATCCGACCCACCACGGATCCGGTTGCATCCACCCTTTCCATTACATTGCCATTGCCTATATTCATTCACTCCCTCTCTAATTGGACTTCCTTTTAGTTGTTGAGTTTTTATTTAATGGGTTTTCAATTTTACATAGAGTCAAATAGTAGTGCTTCTTTTTTAGTTAGTTCTTTGATTTCATCAATGGCATTGGCAGCTAGTTTTGTTTTCTTTTTTTCCCAGGTACATAATTACTAGTCATTACCTACTCCGACAGTACTTACAAGAAAGGGGTGAAATTCACAAAAAACAAAACACGAAACAAGTTTTGGTCTGAATGGAGAGTACAGAGATTATTACAGTACTTTAGGGGGGGGGGGGAGAAAAGGATTGATTGTTGAGCAAGAAAATGGGTCCTTTGAGATGATTTAGGAGGAAGATGGAAGGGAATCTTAAGCGGAGAAGGAGAGTGATGTGTTTCCCTGTTCAGTGCAACAGTCATGGTTAAGACTTAAGATTGCCTTGTGTCGGCAAAACATAGCATGTGCCTTCCTAATTTTTCCTGTACTAACCCATGTACAGGTGCATGTATAATAAATTAACAATTTTCTTGAACCTCAGCAATTAGCCTAGTGGCAATTCACCCAAATCCCACGTTTAATTGATTTAGTAGGATAAGATATTAAATATTTTAAAACATATTAAAAATTTAAATTCTAATGTTATAAATGGAACAAATTGAACTATAAAATATTTACTTTAGTGAGCCATATTCATATAAAGAACTTTACAACCGCGTGAACCACCTTCTATAGAAACGGTATCTATTCTTATGCACTCCTTAAAGACTCGAGACGAGATCTATTTGTGATTAAGTGATAAAAAATGTTTATGTTGTCTTGTCTTATATGAGTTTAAATCTTAATATTTATATTAGGAATATAATTAGAGAAAAGCTTTAATACTTAGTTTGTGTAAACTAAAGTTTACACATACCTTTTAGTTTTAAGGGTTAGGGGTTTAATTTAGGGTTTAGAGTTTAGGGGTTTAGGTTGTAGAGTTTAAAATCTAAGGTTAGTGTTTATAATTTAGGGTTTAGAGTTTAGTTTTTTAGGGTTTATGTTTAATTTTGATTTATAGTTAAACTCATATAATTATCTCTATTTATTTAATAAGGACTCGAGACAAAATTGTCAAGAACACAACATTCTAACACTTGATTATGTGAATACTATATCTCTACCTTAAATTTTTAACTTTTTAATAATATTTCTTACATGTTATGTATCGTTAGATTTTTAGGTATTTAAGCAACGTTAAATGTTCGAATTCTAATAATATGGATGAAGAAAATTAAATTGAAAAAATCGTTCTCACATTAAACTTTTGTAAAATTCAATTTAAATTAGTATGTTAATGAGTCAAATGCTAAATGAAAAAAAAAAGTTATGAGAATAAGTCGTGTGGATTTTTTTCCTGGAAAGTATAGATATATAATATAAAACTAAATTTCTGAGAACAAAATAAGGAAATTAAAGAAGAAAAGACGAAAGATTATATTATAGGCTCTGTTTGTCACGTTATTTATGGTTCCAACTAATAAAAAACATATATTTCATTAAATTTTTTTATTACTAAATGAATATACAATTAGTAAAAAGTGAATTTTAATTTAATTTACAGTAAATTTGAGTGAAAATTTACTTAGTAAAAAAATAATATAAAAAATTTAATAAAATAAATAATTTTTATTAATTAAGATTATAAATAAGTTCAAAAAAGACAAACTTAATTTGTTCATAAAATTGGTGTTTTACAGATCCCAATGAATTAAAATTTTTAACGGGAGAGAGCAGCAAATCTGAAACTCTCTTCCACCAATGTTGATGTAAGAAGTAGGGGTGAGACTTCTCACTTTTGTTTGTTTCTTTTTCTAAAGTTACTGTGTCCGAAAATCGGGGAAAACATCAAACTAGCTCCTTACATCTCAAAATTATCAAAATGAGATCTAAATGTCTATATTTCTCGTATTAATATTATTATAGTAAACTCGCTGCAGAAATACAACAAGTTTAAATAAAGTCAGTGTATGCACGACGAGTTTAAAAAATTTGAATTTTTTGTATTTTAATTTAATTAATTAGTTAAAAGATGATTAGCATATTTTAATTAAAATTTGACATGCATGCATAGCGAGTTTCAATTAACTTTTTTTTAAAATCAATTTTTTTTTATTAAATGATGAAAATAAAAAAATTAAACTATTATATTTTAATTAAGCCTATGTATATAAGCTAATGTCAATATTCTTTTTGTAATTTATGGAGCTAAATATTAAAGTTAGTTTCTAATAATTTATTTTTTGTTCTTCAATATATTGAATATGCGAAGTGAGTTCTTAATATTTTTTTAGGTTCTTTAAAAAATTTAAGTGAAACTCTCCTAACATGCACGGTCAGTTCTAATTAAAATTTGTTAACCATCTGTTAATGTGATTAATTAAGTTAAAATACGAAAAAAAAAATTATTTTTTTGAATTTGCCGTGCCTACACATTGAGTTTAATTTTCTTTTGAAAAAATAATATTTTATCCGAACTTACCGTGCTTCTAGGGCGAATTCACTGTAATAGTGCTATTCTAGAAAATATAAAATTTTGTGTGTTAATTTGATAATATTAGGATGTAGGGTGCTATTTTGGTCTTTTTAAGCCCCAAAATCAGGTTAAAATGACCAAAAAGGAGGCAAGCTATAAAAGATTTTCACTGTCAGTCACAGAGTCATTAGAGTCAACTAAACCGACCTGTTGGTATCTCTATGTAAGGCTTCGAAGACTCCACATATTACGTTTTATCTTCAGCTTTTTTTAATCTTCCTTTAAAAGGATTTTTGTTTTCTAATTATTTCTGAATTATTTTTGTTTTTTTGTTTTTGTTTATCTCAAGCTTTTAGAGTAGTAGTGAGAGTGAAGCATGCAGAGAACGAGCGAAAAACATGATATCACACAAACTCCTTGCCAAAACTAGGGTTTGCATTTACTGTCTTCTTTGAAAACTTTTCAGGCTCCAGCTAACTGGTTTTAAAGCTATCTCCTTTACTTTCCCAGACCTTAAAAAACTAAGGAAAAAAGGGTTCTTTTTTTGTTAGAGAGAGAGAGAGAGGGATTGAGAACGAAGGGTTAAGCAGCTGTAAACAAACACAAAAAGGGGTTTTGCTTGCCTTCTTTCTCTTTCTTTCTCTCCATTCAAAATCACTTCTTTTGTGGAGAGGAAGTTGGAGACATTTGGAGTTTGTTCATCCTTTTGTCTCCTCTATCCTCTCTTTATTTCATTTTTTTCAGTTTTCGGTTGGTTGGTTTTTGTGGAACACAGTGTTTCTTTTGTATATGTTTTAGTTTTGTAAATTTGTAGAGAAAAGAAGGAAAAGCAAAGAGAGTTGCATAAAAAAAAAGCTGTCTTTGATGAGTTTTGGGGGATTTCTAGATGGTACTAATGAAGGCCTTGTGGGTGCAAGAATAGTTGCAGACATCCCTTACAGCAACGACATGGCCGCCGGAGCTTTTGCTCAGCCTCCTCGCTTTGTCTCCCCTTCACTTCCTAAGGACATGTTCAACTCTCCAGGCCTCTCTCTTGCTCTTGTAATGATAAAAACAATTAACACGCTTCTCTAGTATTTTTTGTTTTTGGAACTGTTGCTAGCTTTTGTCCTTAAAAAACTGATCTGGGTTGTTTGTTTTGTTTTTCTCCGATGTTTTGCAGCAACAACCGAACATAGATAATAACCAAGGAGATGGGACCAGATTGGGTGAGAATTTTGAGGGAAGTATTGGGAGAAGAAGCAGAGGAGAGGAACATGAAAGCAGATCTGGTAGTGATAACATGGATGGTGGTTCGGGTGATGATGAAGAAGCCGCCGCCGGCAAACCTCCGAGGAAGAAGAGATACCACCGACACACTCCTCAGCAAATCCAAGAGCTTGAAGCGTATAATTTCATGTCCCTTTTCTCAGCTGCTTCGGGTTTTTTTTCTCTCCTATGGAATATCGCCTTATCAAGTTTTACCTTTTTGCTTCAGTCTCTTTAAGGAGTGCCCTCATCCCGATGAAAAACAGAGATTGGAGCTTAGCAGAAGACTTTGCTTAGAAACCAGACAAGTCAAGTTCTGGTTTCAAAACCGCCGTACTCAAATGAAGGTATAGGAAAGAACCAACTTTTTCTTTTTCATTTTTGGCTCGGGTTGTGTAGTAAATGTTGAAACTTTGATCATTTTCCAGACTCAATTAGAACGCCACGAGAACTCTTTGCTGAGGCTAGAGAACGATAAGCTTCGAGCTGAAAACATGTCTATTAGGGATGCATTGAGGAACCCGATTTGTACAAACTGTGGGGGTCCGGCAATTGTTGGTGATATTTCACTTGAAGAGCAACATCTTCGGATTGAGAACGCTAGGTTAAAAGACGAGTTAGATCGTGTTTGTGCACTTGCCGGCAAGTTTTTAGGCCGTCCAATTTCGGCACCTCCAATGCCAGACTCAAGTTTGGAGCTTGGAGTTGGTAGCAATGGCTTTGGTGGTTTAAGCACCGTGGCCGCTACAACATTGCCTTTGGGGCCTGATTTTGGAGGTGGGATTACAAATGCTTTGCCACAAGTGGTTACTCCTAATAGACCGACAACCGGAGTCACCAGACTCGATAGATCGATGTTTGTGGAACTCGCACTGGCTGCCATGGATGAACTTGTTAAGATGGCTCAAGCTGATGAACCACTTTGGATTAGGAGCTTGGAAGGTGGAAGAGAAATGTTAAACCATGATGAGTACTTCGGAACATTCACTCCTTGCATCGGATTGAAACCAACCGGCTTTGTGTCCGAGGCTTCTAGAGAGACTGGTGTGGTGATTATCAGCAGTTTGGCCCTCGTTGAAACTTTGATGGACTCGGTTAGCCAACTATATATCCCTCTAATTCTTCAGTTTTCACTTGAATTTAAGGGCTTTGAACTAACTTTGATGTGTAATTAACTCCCATTTCCCCTTTTTTTCCCCATAGAATCGTTGGGCGGAGATGTTTCCTGGTATGATTGCTAGAACATCAACTACTGATGTGATATCTAATGGCATGGGAGGAACCAGAAATGGTGCACTTCAACTGGTATATAAGTTGATTTCCTGCAGAACTTAAACCCTCATATCATAAGTCCTTGTAAATAATTCTCCATATTTTAATTTTGGTTTCAGATGCATGCCGAGCTCCAAGTCGTTTCTCCTTTGGTTCCAGTTCGAGAGGTGAGGTTCTTAAGGTTCTGCAAGCAACATGCGGAAGGGGTGTGGGCAGTGGTCGATGTATCCATTGACACCATCCGAGAAAGTACCTCAGGTGCACCCACGTTTGTGAGCTGTAGGAGGCTTCCTTCTGGCTGTGTTGTGCTGGATATGCCCAATGGATACTCCAAGGTACCTTTTCTAATACCAAATATATATATATAAAGTTCATAGACATTTGCATTCCCAAGTGCAACTTTTAATAGGGTTGTGCATATAAGAACTTTGTTTTGTCCACTGAATACTCAGGGTAAACCCCACAGTCAGTGCCTGGTTTGCTTCAAAATGAATCCATTAAACTCCCCTCTAAAGAATCTGAACCTTCCTAGTGTCTTAACTCTTAATTTATTGATTTCGATGCTTCTAATGTCAAAATATTGTTTAAATTTCAAGTTTCAATATCTGGGTTTGCTTCATCACGATAAAATAAATAACCCCTACTGCAACACCGCAAAACGAGGCTGCTCCCACTGTTTTTTTTATATTAATGGAAGCCTCTATTACTACACCAGCTAGTTTTTTCTAGGCTCGAACACATTAATTTCATAGGTATATATTGTATTCTTTGATTCTGCTTCGATTCTCCCATTGTAAGCCTTTGCATGTAACCGCGAGTGGACCTGGTTTCCAGCCCCGGCTGATGTCTTTGATTTTGTTAGTCAAATGCCATCTTTTGTTTGTATACATGTATCTGTGATTTTGAGGTTAATATCTCGATGTCACGCAACTTTTTTTTAGCCCAATATTTCAGCCGTTTTCATGATTTTTGCGTCGTATTTTACTATTACATGAATCTAAATTTGCAGGTTACATGGGTTGAACATGCTGAATATGAGGAGACTGAAGTTCACCAACTCTTCCGTCCTTTACTAAGCTCTGGTATGGGATTCGGTGCCCAACGGTGGGTGGCCACCCTTCAACGGCAATGCGAATGCATTGCTATACTTATGTCCTCCACTCTCACCAGAGATCACACTGGTAATTAATTGACCTGTAAATAACACTATTTAACTCCATTACAGTGCAATATAAAAACATGGATAATTACTTATTTATCGTCTTTGTAGCTATAACTGCAAGTGGGAGACGAAGTATGTTAAAGCTAGCGCAACGGATGACGGATAATTTCTGTGCCGGAGTTTGTGCCTCCACGGTTCAAAAATGGAACAAGTTGAACGCCGGGAACGTGGATGAAGACGTTAGGGTTATGACTAGGAAGAGCGTTGACGACCCCGGCGAACCACCAGGCATCGTGCTGAGCGCTGCCACATCGGTTTGGTTGCCGGTGTCACCTCAAAGACTATTCGATTTTCTACGTGATGAACGGTTGAGAAGCGAGTGGGACATATTGTCCAACGGTGGACCCATGCAAGAAATGGCCCACATCGCTAAAGGCCAAGATCATGGCAACTGCGTCTCCCTCCTCCGTGCCAGTGTAAATAATATACCCTCTCTCGTTTCCTGTCATTTTCACGTATATATTTCTTTTTTTTGCCTTATCGTTTAGTACGATTTCGTTCTAATTAATTTGGATCGACTCATATTATACATTTAGTTTTGATGGACAAGTATTCCAATAATTTTTTTTACATACATAATGTCTTGAACTCGAAAATTAAATTAATATCAAACAAAGAATGAATTTTTTATTTGTATATGAATTTCAAAAATACTAAAATATCTTGGGAAGAATACTATGGTGTTTAATAGGTAAAATTGAAAGGACAAGGCGAGTCTGGGATTTGGAATTATCTGTGATGACAGTTTATTTGCAGGTTACATGTTAAAAGTCAAACGTAGGACGATTTAAACCTTTTCTTTTTTTGTTTTTTTTTTTGGTTGCAGGCCATGAACGCAAACCAGAGCAGCATGCTGATACTGCAGGAGACATGCATAGACGCGGCAGGGTCGCTTGTGGTGTACGCACCCGTTGACATTCCAGCCATGCACGTGGTTATGAACGGTGGTGATTCTGCTTACGTGGCACTCCTACCTTCGGGTTTCGCAATCGTCCCGGACGGTCCGGGTTCTCGTGGGCCCGTCTCTAACGGACATGTTAACGGGAGTGGCGGAAGCAATGGAGGGTCGCCGAGAGTGGGTGGATCGCTTCTCACGGTGGCGTTCCAAATATTGGTCAACAGTTCACCAACGGCGAAGCTGACAGTAGAATCGGTGGAGACGGTTAATAATCTGATTTCGTGCACCGTCCAGAAGATCAAAGCTGCCCTTCAGTGCGAAAGCTGACGAGGCAAAAACCTCACGCGATTCTCACCCGAGGGTTTCTGTATTAGTTTCCTTTTAATTTTGTACTAAGCCCTTCTTTTTCTTCCTTTCGTTGAATTTCCACACGCAAGTCTCTTGTATTAGTTGTGGTGTTGAGTCGGTGAGTTCGGGGGTGTTGAGTCAAGAACGAACCGCGCGTGGAGACGCCTTGCGTGGTGATGATAGGGTTAGTGAAGTTGACAGCAGGAGGCAAGGGTGGTGGTTCGGGTATTGACTCAGGTCCACCCTATGAGATGGCTGGGCGAAAACAACTAATCTTTGGAAACGGCGCCTCATTGTTGTATTACTCAAATCTGGTTTCCATGGACGAGGGTCTAGATTTTTGGATTGCATGGTCCTGTCGTACTCATACTGTCATGGAACATGTGTTTTGCGTTGTTACTTCCTTTAGGGTTTTAGCTTCTCACATTACAAAATCATCGTTGCACTCGGCTCCATTCCAATCTATATTGTACTAATACAGATATAGGTACAGATAAAAAACGGATATAGGGTACAAGTACGAAAACACGGTCTGCAGTGGCAGAGGTTTTGCTCAGAATTCCACTCCAATAATCATACAATCTCACCTGCATTTTATATTAGTCAGAATATTAATAATTGAAATTAAACTTGAGTAAATTATGTATTACTGCATTGAAACATCAATTTAATACATTACCTCTAAGATTGCAATGCATTCGGTTAGGTAAGCCTGACTTTTACAACTATTAAATTTGGCTATACCGTCAATCAACCTCTCATATACAAATTTACACCAGTTCAATTTTCCTTTCAACACATCAAAGCACAATAACTTTAAATGTTCTATGGAATGTACGGTGTTCGATGTTGGACATAAAAACACACCAACAATGTACAACAACACATGTGCTTTCAATCCATTCCCTCAAAAGCACCACTTAATATTTTTCCCTTCAGATCAAGAAATGTAACCTTCGTACTGATTTTATTCTTCAAAGCTTGTTCTTTCTCATTAAATTTTCTCATGACGTGTACAACATCAACACCTTCGTTTTTTATCATCGGTACATCTTCCACATCTTTCACCATTAAAGAAATGTTGTGTCCATTAAATTAGATCATTGAGCTTTGGACATCAAAGGTCTCCACTAACTCACGACATAGATCACGATGAATTGGTCGAAATTTTATTCCAAATAAAGGCCTAAACCATATTTCTACAACAACATCATCAATTTTCTGCCTCTGCATCTCTTTAAACAACTTTGACAACTTCTTCATGCTACAGCTTGACGAAACTTCCTACGACATATAATATACCAATAATTACTTTAATGTTACTCTTCTATATATAAAAACTTCCTACGACATATAAAAACTTCCTACGAAAATTTTTAACCTTAAATACTTTGTCTAACAAGAAAGCTACTCTTACCTTCTTAATTTTTTCCTTGCCTTTGCCTTTTGATATCTATTCTATATACACTTGCTTTTGTTACACATGCATATCAAAATAAGCTTCTTTTTCTCATCCTTCATTTTTGCCCATTTCAGCGCTAGTGTTTTTCTCACTTGTATCACTCACATAAATATTAGATTTTTATCATATGTAAACTTTAGAAACCAATACAAATCACATAATACTATTTCAAAATTTTCACTTACTATATTTGTCGTTTTCTTCTTTCCTCCCTTACGGTCTTAAATTCACTTATATTGTACATACATTAATTTAAAGTTAGAGTATGCAATACTTAACTCTAACCATCTAAAAATTTCAAACATTCTATATACATTCAACTTTAACTTACTAGAAATTAAAATATGCAGTAAATGACTTATGTGCCTCATCCACCGCAACCGTGTCATCCATCACCCCTTCTACGCCGACATTGCTACGATCATCTATTCTCAACTACTTCAATCTGAAATTAATGTCACATTAGTTTTTAAAATTAAATAATACTCAACATTATATAGTATTGGACCAAAACAAATCCAGTTTCCTTACTAGTTACATCAAGTATCAACTATAAGCATTACTAACTTCTTTCAAACAACCTATTACTAGCTACATCATACAATATTGGACTAAAACAAATTCAGTTTCCTTACTAGTTACATCAATTATCAAAAAGTATTGTTAACTTCTTTCAAACAACCAATTACTAGTTACATCATACAGTATTTGAACTATTCCTAAGGATTCATCTAATATGTTATTTTGTCAAGATTAATTTGTGTTAATGGAACTATTCCAACATCTTTTGTCTCACAAGAATCAAACCAATGATATACAAAAGAAGAAATAACTTTTTCAACACAGAAAAATATGAGTCTGTCTATTTATGCTCTGTTCGTAGTTTAAAATGCGGATAATATTTTTCTTGGAAGTTAAAAGCCTACGGCTTCCATCTGAAGAAGAAATAAGTCTAAGAACGATAATCCATATGACATATTTGATATGAACAAAGCTACTGTTCTACTTTAGTATTGGTTTATTATTCTAGATAAAAATAAACATGATAATTTTTTTGGCATAGCAAGTAATCATTTATCTAAGCTTAAAATGGTAGGAAATTATATTTTCTTACCATTATATCATTAAGATGGTTTTAGGGATAATTAGCG
Source organism: Hibiscus mutabilis (assembly GCA_019671005.1). Taxonomy (NCBI): domain Eukaryota; kingdom Viridiplantae; phylum Streptophyta; class Magnoliopsida; order Malvales; family Malvaceae; genus Hibiscus; species Hibiscus mutabilis. Next base: position 613,811 of record CM033728.1, read on the forward strand.
ATCTTTGATAGCATTTGTATCAATGTTAAATTGCACCAAGATAACATCCAAGGCAAAATAAGATGGTTTCGTACTTCTTTTTAGAGACAGAGTTGTTGGCAACATCTATAACTATAACGAATTGCAATACAAGAAGTAGTTTCGCAACCAACAAAAATTACATTCAAATAAATATGACCAAATAAATAAATAAATATTGTTATAACAGCACGCACTTCAATCCAAGAAAACCTAAGCAAAGAAATATTCAAGATGTTTATATTAGAAGAAAGTTAGCTAGACATATCAAGACTAAAAATAAAGTCAAAAGTCATTAGCAACATTAGAAGGATTGTGTTAAACCTTAAAACCAAGGATTAATCCAAGAACTCAACTTTTACTAGAAACTAAAAGGGGAAAAAATTAAATTATTAGCATCCCAAAATAAATTAATTAACCATCCACATCCACTAAATACAGAAAGCATTGAGAACTCAATTACCCAACCCTAAGAAGTCGAAAATGGGCAAGAGATTGAACTAAAATTTGGAAAAGTGATCGCGAGGAAAAAAATATTTTTTAAGGGTAGGTCACAATACCAAATCCGTCCATGCCCATCACCCTATATCCTTTACACGGAAACTCAAATCACGACTTCTTTCAAAACCTTAAAAAACCATCTTTTCGTTACTCATGCAATTCTATTACCAAAATTTTTAGGTTATTTTCACCCAAAATAACATACCCATCACCCTAAATCCTTCACACAGAATCCCAAACCACAACTTCTTTCAAAACCTAGAAAAAAACTTTCCTTTCGTTACTTATATAGTTTTAGTACCGAAATTTTAAGAATTTACAGTTTCATATATTGCTAACAACAAGATTCTTACCTGAAATCTTACTTCCTTCGAAATCAACTTCATAAATGAAAATAACGCAGAATCTTTCGTGTTGAAAGCTTTCAAACTGTTTCAAAATGAAAATACAGCTCCCTGATGCCGCTTATTTACCTGGGTTTTTACCCTATTTTTAAGGCTACCGATTAACCGATTTATCGTTTACCCTTTTTTTACTCAAACGCCTCATATTATTTTAGACTCAATCCAACAGCCTACTAAACAAGGCCTCGTTTTAGCCGTTTTTAAGCTGTTTCATTTTAGAAAAGGCTAAGGAAACACTCGAGATTTATTTAACCTGACGAGAACCCTCAGCCTATATTACTCGACAGACAATATGAATATGGAAAAATTGCTCTTTCACCCCCTTAATTTGATAAAATTATTCTTTTGATCATTAAAATTAAAAAAAAATTCAGTTAATATAATGATATGAAATTGCCCTTTCATCTCTCAAAAAAATTACAATTCAATTTTAGCCCTCCCCTCAAATTTTATGGCTTTGATCTTGTGCATTACAATTCACGTGTACTTTATATTAACATGATACTATTTATTTTATATTTAATATTAATAAATAATTTAAAATTATGAAAAATTCAAAAATAAAAGTATAGCTTGAAGTACACATGGGATGCAATGTGTCCTGTACTGTCAACGTTTAAAAAAATTTAAAGGTTTAATCTATATTTCTATTACAAATAATGAGTTAACATGCATCTATATAAGATTGAGGGTTAAATTTATTTTTTTTAAAAAATAATAACTAATTTTCTAAAAAAACAGCTAAAGTGACAAAATCTATAAATATCAAGAGGTAAATTTACCATGATACATTTTATAATGTCGGTTTGTAGTTAATTAATGTGGTAAAAGGATACAACATATTTTAATTGAAAGAGGGGATTTATTCAAAATTAAAAACTATCGTTATAGTATACAATTTATAAGTAAATTGCATATGATTGAATGGTTTGTTCATATGATCTTGAGTTTTATTATAATTATCAAAACGATATTGACGAACTAACAAACAATTGTAAACGCAGAAAATAAAACAAACACCAAATTTATGTAGAAATTTTAAAATGAAAAAATCACGAGGTGAGGAGGTGAACAAAAATTCTCTGCTCCTTTTTATGCCATAACACTAAAAATTAAATTATAAACTCTAACCGTAAATTTCAAATGCTAAACCCTAAAAATACACCATACCATAATTTCATAAACCCTAAACCTAATTTTTTAGTGTGTGAGCGTAGAAAGGGACACTAAAAAGGAGCATATGATTTTTATTCGTGAGGAGGAGAAAATTTTACTATGTCAAAAAATATTGCAACTTATGTCTAACCCTCAATCCCTATTATTTATTTATATGATAAATTATTTGGTTACAAAGAAAACTTGCATAAAAAGTAATTATAATCAAACTGATTTTCAAACTCTTCAACTCATATTCTAGCATATCTTAATTTTTGTCACAGCTTCTTTATAAATAATCAAGCAATCCCAAATTAGAATTTAGGTCATAATTATAACAAATTTGTAATCAAATAGTTATTTTTTCCTTCACTTCATCACTTGCTAGAAATATTATAATAGAGGGAGTTATGCCAAAATTAGACCTGTCATCCAACTATCAAATGAAGTCCGATGAATTCTCTGAACTTTGGGGAAAAGTAAATGCACATATGGATGGCAGCTGAGCAAGTACAACCAACGCGCCACCGATGCAAGTTAGATATGATAAGAGACAGAGAGGGTGGGGGCTAGGTTGAAAGTTGCAAAGGGGGCATTCAATGCGGGGGCAGAAGCTGTTTCTTTCATTAATTGCAAAGGGTTTGGCTGTGTCTCAAGGAATACGTGGTGAAAGCCAATGAAACGGAGCCACGTATCTGGAGAGTATTTCTCAGACAAGAAAGTGGCCTGACAGGAACGGAGTTTTGGGATAATGAATGATGCAAAAAGGATAAGGGACATGTATGGTTTGGTTTGGTTTGGTTTGGTTTGGTTTGGGTTGGGTTGGGTTGGGTTGGGTTGGGTTGCCAGCTTTAACCTATCTTTTCTCATCGTGATGAATTTGTGGGGTGGAACAGGCTAAGCGTTAAATCCTTTCACGTTGGCACCCAGGAATATGAGGTTCGGACATTTTAGTTGATATGATTGTGCTTCGTCTTCATGCAATAATATCATTGCAGGAATCCGAAACAGCCTCAGCTTTGTCTTTTTTCCAGACCCAAGTTGTTGTTTGTGGACAATACAAACAGGTAGAGTTTAATTTAACTGCTTTCTAAAGATACCTTGTAATTTCTCTCTCTGAAATTAGAGCTGTTGCCTGTTGGAGGATGATGTTTGGTTTCAGCCGTCTTGTAAACAGAATATCATCTCTCTTTCGGAAGAAATTTCAACGGGTACCTGATTAGGTGTACTTAACGAATAAAACGCTGCTCAAGGTCAAATCTTACACGGACTTGTTGGTTCTAATAAAACTCGATTTAAATTTAAATATTTAATAAATCTTTATTATTTTCGAGTGCAATAACTTAGATCACTTGTAATATTTGATTCTAACTTTTTTGTCACGTGAGAAGATGAGATGAGATTCGTTTTTCTTTTATTTTTCTGTGTTATATATGTATATTACGATATAGAAACGTTAGACTTCCATGCATGCACGTACAGGAGCGGGAATCAGCATTACGTGTATACAGGTAATGTGGGCGAGGACGAAGGTAAAAGTCAAGAAAATGAAATGCACCCGAAATCCATACAGTTTTAAATTATGTAAATTTGAAAATTTACAAGGTTGATTGATTGATTGATTCGAAAGAGGAAATAGCAGTTTGGCCTTTATGGATTATGAGAGCAGCTGCATTTTTGGACTTTCCTTTTTCACATGCTTGTGGGTTCCACCCTATCCTCCTTTCCAAACTTGACATTACATGTTTATGGTGTATAATATTCGAGTCGAGATGAATCGAATCGAATCAAGGCTTATTCTGTTTATATCCGGTACTACCAATACCTTACCTTTAATCCCTCCCAAATATAAATAACCAATTAAACCTTTCTTAAGGAACCTTTTAGCCTATAGTGAAATGTAATAGATTTTGTTTTGGCTCACCTCAAAAATCAAATAATCCAATTTAAGACGTAACCATACGAGGTCATTCTGTCATGTTTTCAACACAAGAAACCTGTCCCCAGTAATAATGAAGATTTTTGGGCATAATTCAATTATTCATTAGTCGGAAAGGTAGAACTTGATATACCTCCGCTTTCGAGTCTTTTGCATCCCTCACCAATATAACAATACATTTCAAAACCTCTAAACACTGAGCTCTTGAGTTTTCAGAATCTTCAAGATGTACCTCATCAAAGAACTATATATAGTTAACGTGATGGATATTCGAGTCTATTAAGTTTATCGGTCGACTTTATTACCTGACAGCCAGAGTTACGCTGCCAAACCATCAAAACTTATTACCCTTAAACTTGACACCATTCACCATCTATGAGATTTAAATATCCATAGAGAGTAGACTAATGAAAGAGGTCTTAAATGCTTTACCAACCATTCTTTTTAGGTTAAAATTATAGGCCCTATTTGGCAATTAGCTGATAACTGATAGCGGATTATATTAGTTTATAGCTAGCTGGTTGTATAAAGGTGTTTAATTGATAGTTAATGGCTGTTTGATTATATGAACAAGAAAAATAACATATATGGACATGATTATATTCAATACTTGTTTGAATAATTTATTAGTTATCAATATTTTGTATCTATTAATATTAATTAGATTATAAACTATTTTTTAATATAACATTACTTAGCATATTTGAATGATATATATATTAATTTATTATTTATATAATTATTTTTAATACAATTTAATTAATTATTAGATTTAAATACAAATATAAATATGTGAAAATAAAAAGAAAAAGTATTAGTTTACAAATGTGTAACACCCTCGACCCGGATGTCACATTTGGGCTTCAAGCCCAAACCATTACCATAAAATTCTAACCTAGTTTAGTCCAATCCACAAATCCATTATGAAAATCCATTTAATTACAACCCAATAAATATTTTAAAACAAATATAATAGAGCTCCTTTTAAAATTACATTATAAACCCTTGACTCAATAGTTTGAAAATCTAAATACGATTTACAATATACAATAGGTTCCTACGAATACAAATCCCAAAGACCTAAGTACTGTACTTTGAAAAGACGAGGCGCTGGAATCCTTCCCAGATGGTACTCCTTCATGAACGTGCCAAACCTACTAACCTGCGAACAAAAAAAAGATTCCGAACACTGAGCTAACAAAGCTCAGTGGATACACCGTCACTCAACCATGCTTCATGCAAATCATAAATAAAGCAATGCAACAAGAATGATATCATGGCAAGATAACAATGGTGATACCATATCCGCCTAAACACATAACATTATGAATGTATGTTCACGCACACAGCTCATACAAGTATCTCATACGTTTACCTAGCATCACACAGATAACCATAATTATATATAGAATGAGGCCCGCGTCCACTAAGTATCAGGATCCTACATTCTGAGCAAGGCCCGCGTCCACTAAGAATCGGGATCCTATACTCTGAGCAAGGCCTGTGTTTATTAAGCATCAGGATCCTATACTCAAGAGATGAGGCCCGCATCCACTAAGCATCGGGATCCTACATACATGCCTGGAATCTCTCATCAAGCATCTTCGAATGAGGATCGCGTCCACTAAGCATCAGGATCCAACATTCGGGAAGTTTTCAAGGTGTTGCAACACACTTTAGGGTACCCAAATCCCAACAAGGAATGACTCGACTGTCTAGGTGTCCCATCAACACACATCAAGGACCCTAATAATCACACAGCCCTAAACATCGACACAAGGGTCTTACCGCACACAGCTCTACCACCCTTACCATAGCCCTATGGTTTTTTTTTATTAATTACATCATCCCGCTGAATTATCTATTCATTATCATACTTATAAAGGTACACATTAGCCATTCTCATTATTTTATCTTATTATTCGATAAGACTCAACCTTATAGGCGCCCTTTCCGCACACAACATGGACCTAGATTATAACACAGCATCCACGATCCGCCTAGGATCTCTATGGTTTACCACCTCACATAATTTACCCAACATTTACCAAGTCATTAGCCATTCATTACTCGTACGGGGTTAAAATATCTATTTCTCAGTTTTAATATTCATTTTACACCTTAACGGGCCCCCAAGACCCTTTGTCTCGAATTATAACACACCCGAACGCCATTTTAAAATTATTGGGTAGATTACCTATCGAGTATCGATACTACAAGGTGAGTATCGGTACTCCCCTCTAAGTATCGATACTCTCACATGAGTACCGATACTCTAATTAGGTTCGAAAAAACTAGACCCCAAGCCTTATCGATACGCTATGTACCATACCGATACTTATCATCTGTACTAGGATCACCCCGTATCGTTCCACCCCGAATCGGTACTCTTACAAACGCGTACCGGTACACTAAGTCTCTCCTAAACAGGCAACAATGCGTATCGATACTCTCTTATGAGTACCGAAACCCCCACTAGATTTAAAGGAATTTAACCCAAGGGAGTACCGATATGTTACATACCGTACCGATACTCAAAGCCTTTCCAAGCAATGTAACAGTGCGTACCGATACGCCCCCTTGCGTACCGGTACACGAAGGCATCTCTGGAATCCTTACCTTACAAGGGGTACCGATACACGAGGAAGCGTAATGGTACTCCCCTCACAACTCTTCCCCCATTTACACTAAGGCGTACCGATACTCTAACCCCAGTACCGGTATGCAAGCTCAATTTTTGAACTCTGGGTGCGGGTTTCACCTAGAAACCCTATTTAACCCCCATAGTTAAACCTTAAATTAATTCTACAAGTTATTGTGAAAGTATTAAGTGGGTTTTTACCAATTTTAAGCCTTAGCAACATCAAATCCCCATTTTACCATTAAATGGGTCAACCCAAAGCTTATCAAACCATAACTACCAAAACATGCACAAAGCTTATTTTTATGAGTTGTAGGAAACAATAGGAGTTAGTAGTGTACTAACCTCAAATTAAAGCTGATGAAGAAGCCCTCAAAGATCTATTTTCGTTCCTCGACACTAACCCCACCAAAACCTCAATCTCCATCATAACCAGCCATCCTTACCTTGATGTGTAGATCCTTTGCTGCTCATCAAACTTTCCTCAATCATCAAAACGTGATCCTCTCTCAAATACTCAAAGATTACACATTTAACTTCAAACTTGGTTAGGAAGATGGATATGAGAAAAAAGGAAGAAGACAAAGGGACAAGGGTGACTTCACCCTCCAATTTTTCTGGAAAAAATAAAGTCCCTCATCAGCTCTCATTGTCTTTAATTATGGTTTTACCCATTTACCCTTCTTACTTTCACCTTAGCCCAACAACAAACCCACAACACAAGCCCAAAAGCTTTTCTTCAAGCCCAACAAGGCTCTCAAGGCCCAATATCTCTACCCAAACGTGAAGCCCATGCCTCGGTTTAACTTGACCCTCGAGTTTTGAAACCCAGGTCGTTACAACTTTCCCCTTCTAAAAGAAAATTCTGTCCTCGAAATTTAGATAGATGCAAGAGATATGCAACCAAAACAGGCCTATCCACTTTACTATTCAGACAAGATCACCTCGATTAGGGAGAGTCCCCCTCAATCCACCTTAAACATAACCATAACATTAAACCACACAATCTCAACACTTCTCTTTGAGATTTCCCACGACTCTTTTTCAACAGCCAACATCACTTACGATGATCCGCTAAGCATGGTAACACAACCAACCTCGAGCTACACTGTTCAAACATCAACTTAAAGAACTCACCTTTAAGGGATTCTACCTTGGTTAACCAACCCTTCTATTAGCATTCATCAGCCAAAACTAAACTTAGACTTTATCTACGTCTAAAACACTGCACCACATTCACAAGACATTGTCAAGAATGCATCACGCCTAACAACCATATCCCGGTCAAACCACTAAAGGACAAGCAAAACCCTAACAATCAGTTATTAACATCAATTTACCTTGAACTAACAGCTCCTCTCTCCAGACTTGAACCACCAAGTCAGAACCTAAGACTTCACTTTATCCAAACTTACTTTTAACATGATCAAAAACCACTTACGAACTCGCACAAGTAACCCAAAACTAACCATTCTATTTGCAAAGATATAAACACATTATTCTAACCGTTGATTCGGCCCAAACAATAAGACGCGAAAAGCCATCTAACTGTTCTCAAAGATCTCAAACTGGCCCGTCTAAAAAAAATATTTCTTTACACTGCAACCATTTGGTTACCCTCAACACGGCTATTGATCCATGTTTTTGTTGCGCTACTCTGATAACTTCCATCTTGTTTGTCTTAACTGATAATAACTTTGGTCGAACTTGATTGGGTAATCCTCTAACTCCCCGAGATCTAGCTCAACAAGTGTATAAGCCAAACAACTATCATCGCGATTCACCCTTAAGGCCTCGACCATGTCCATCACAACCTTCATTTACCCTCTTCTACGACACCTTACTCTGACAATAACACGTGAAGCTCTCGCATTCTATGGCCACAAGAAGGTCGCCAAACTCACGTGAAACCGACAACGGTCTTCGACTATTGTACTACGACTCAAACACCCAAAGCCACCATATATGCTACTCTCACGTAGCCACGATTCTAGGCGAAACTCTTGGCAACGACACCCAATCGGTCGCTTGCACAAGTGTACCTCCAACAAATAGTCTGTTAAGTACCATACCACAGGGCGATGGGCACCAACACGAACTCAACCTTACCTTTATTGTCATTCTAAACTACAATTAACCGGTAAGATTGCTCGTTCACCAAGAGTACCTCTATGCCCTTAAAACACCCACAACTCTAAGACCAGGGTCTCTCAACCCTTGCGTCTACCATGTAAGCTAAGAACATCTTGCAACATACATAACCTTCCTCGAGCTAGCACTACGGAGCACAATATTCACTCTAGAGAGGTTAAGGTTCTTCTCATCTAACACTAACAATTAGATTCAAAGAATCTAAAACTTATCGGCTTCTCACTCACATTATACGGTACCCATGCACTCTCAACAACCGTCTACGATAAAACCTTATCTAGCAAAAGATGTAATTCTATTTTACCATCTAAAGCAACAACAAACTCAAGATTTACCAAGATACATCTCACAAGAACCAGTCTATTACACAACCAAAGAGTTAATTCGCTAACACAATAGATGAAACTAACACTAAACTTAATTAACTGACCTATCATCGGTCGTAATGTTGTCAACTCTAATCTGAGCAGCAGACTACCTCGCAACACCTCTCGTGCCAACCATAGCAGTGGATCTCACAAGACCTCTACCTCGATGACCTAAGGATGCTCTATCTCCTCCTTTAGCAAAACTCTGATCATGTCGGGAAGTAGCCAACCTCTGAGACTGAACTGGTGTATCCTCATCCACAATCGGGTAGTCTCTTACCATATGCCCTAGTGCTCGACACTGATAGCAACCATCCGAAACAAAAAAAACATACCCTAAAGTGATGTCGGCCACAATGCTCACATGCCGATGGAAGCGATGCTCTAACAAAACCATTAATACTCCCTTCTAAAGTAAGAATCAAAGAGCATTTACGAACCCTCGATCTAGATTCTCGAACCGACTCTTGGTGACTGATCCGAAGCAACTCTCTTCGAACTCCTTGAAGCACAAAACCCCTCATGCAGATAGGGAGAAGAATCAACGATATTTTGGGTCTCCACATCATGACCTCTAGAATTTTCAAACCGATCAAATGTTAAACTCTGAAGTCGCTCAAGTGCCTTCGCACTATTGGCTAACTCGGAGAATGTCCCAAGCGGACTCGCTATCACATGCAACTGAAAGTCAACATTCAAGCCTTGTCTAAACCTCTTGCACCTCAACTCTTTCGTGACGACAACTCTATGGCATAACGGCTCAACGCAAAAACTCTTGTTCATAAGCAAACACCGTTCGATCTCCTTGAACCAGGTACAGAAACTGGTCCCCACTTCATCCATATGTACCTTACTGATGTATCTCTTCCGAACTCATCTACAAAGATATCTCATGTCAGGAGATCATGCAGTAGACTTGACTCTACGGTCTCTTACTATTCATATATATTACCTTTAAAAAAAGACAATACAGCCGGAATTCCCTTAAGATTATTCTACGTCATCCTCAGATCCTTCTGAGTGTTTCTTAACCATCAATCTGATCGATCAGATCATCCTTTCTCAACCCTTTTTTTATACTTAGATTCATAACAATACTGCTCCTCCCTTTAAAGGAACATGGCTCCCTTCACGACACTCCTTGGTCAAACTCGCGTCGTCGACCCAATAAGTCTGAATCGCATTCAGAAGATGGTAGTTTGTCTTTCTCATTACTCTGGGTTTGGTTCCCCAAAAACCTCGAAGTTTTCAACACTACACTTGTCATCTTAAGTTGGCTCATGATCGAACAACAACCGGTGGCCAAGATCATATCAACTCATTTAGGAGACAACTCCTTTGTATCTGTCAACCATGTATCCTCAAGCTTTACTCAAGCATTGCCTCGTGCAGAACCCACAACGTCATTTTGACCACTACTATAAACAACCGCAACAAGTATACCTTGCTCGAGATCTCAGGGCATTCGACCTACTAAGATCATACTTGAGACCTCACAACCACCATATACTTCTGTACATTAGACGAAAACGCATATCTGCCAGGCGTGCTACATTCCCATCACATGGTACCCACCATTAAGGCTCACTTACTACGAATGATGAAACCCCCGATCGACACTCTATCACGGGTCAATCAAAATTAAGTCCTCTTATCTGTTCCACAAGGGTCGTCTACCAACACGTAGAATCTCACCACAAGAGGTTCTTGCCATGAACTCAAAGCTTTAAGGTAACTTACGGCACATAACCATGATTACTCCTCAAGAGATGGGAGGAGGGCACACCCTCAACTCCTTCATACCTTCATAAGCCCAAGCTTAACGTCTGAGATAACTTCGATCTCAAAATCATTCTCAAAGGAATCAACCAACATCACAGTACTCACGACCGCGATCGAATTTATCTTAATGTCGCAACCCACGCGCGAACATAGGGCACACCATCCATATTCTAGTCATGAAAGAATACAACTTAGACGCAAGGGCTCGTATTCACTAGACACCTATTTCTGACTCCTAACCACCCTGGGGTTTTCCTAGAATCGGCTAAACCTAGGTTCTGATACCACTAAATGTAACACCCTCAACCCGGATGTCACATTTGGGCTTCAAGCCCAAACCATTACCATAAAATTCTAACCTAGTTTAGTCCAATCCACAAATATATTATGAAAATCCATTTAATTACAACCCAATAAAACATAATAAATATTTAAAGACATATACAATGGAGCTCATTTTAAAATTACATTATAAACACTTGACTCGATAGTTTAAAAATCCAAATACAATTTACAATATACAATAGGTTCCTACGAATACAAATCCCAAAGACCTAAGTACTGTACTCTGAAGAGACGAGGCGCTGGAATCCTTCCCAGATGGTGCTCATTTAAGAACGTGCCAAACCTACTAACTTGCGAACGGAAACAACGATTCCGAACTTTGAGCAAACAAAGCTTAATGGATACATCGCCACTCAACCATGCTTCATGCAAATCATAAATAAAGCAATGCAACAAAAATGATATCATGGCAAGATAACAATGACGCTACCATATCCGCCTAAACACATAACATTATGAATGTATGATCACGCACACAGCTCATACAAGTATCTCATACGTTTACCTAGTATCACACATATAATCATAATTATATATAGAATGAGGCCCGCGTCCACTACGCATTAGGATCCTACATTTTGAGCAAGGCCCGCGTCCACTAAGCAACGAGATCCTACATCCATGCATGAAATCTCTCATCAAACATCTTCGAATGAGGGTCACGTCCACTAAGAATCATGATTTAACATTCGGGAAGTCTTCAAGGTGTTGCAACACACTTTAGGGTATTTAAATCCCAACAAGGAATTACTCGACTGTCTAGGTGTCCCATCAGCACACATCAAGGACCCTAATAATCACACATCCCTAAACCTCGACACAAAGGTCTTACCGCACACAGCTCTACACCCTTACCATGTCTCTATGGTTTTCTTTTTATTAATTACATTATTCCACTGAATTATCTATTCATTAGCATACTTATAAAGGTACACATTAGCCGTTCTCATTATTTTATCTTATTATCCAATAAGATTCAACCTTATAGGCACCCCTTCCGCACACATCATAAACCTAGATTACCATACAGCATCCACGATCCACCTAGGATCCCTACGGTTTACCAATTCACATAATTTACCCAACATTTACCAAGTCATTAGCCATTCATTACTCGTACGGGATTAAAATCTTTATTTCTCAGTTTTAGTATTCATTTTACACCTTAACGGGTCCTCAAGACCCTTTGCCTCGAATTATAACACCCCCGAATGCCACCTCAAAATTATTGGGCATATTGCACAGCGAGTATCGATACTCCAAGGTGAGTATCGGTACTTCCCTTTAAGTATTGATACTCTCATATGAGTACCGATACTCTAATTAAGTTCAAAATAACTAGACCCCCAAGCCGTACCGATGCGCTATGTACCATACCGGTACTTATCATCTGTACTAGGATCGCCCCGTATCGATCCACCCTGTACCGATACTCTCACAAACGTGTACCGGTACGCTAAGCCTCTCCTAAACAAGAAACAGCGCGTACTGATACTCCCCTATGAGTACCGATACCCCCACTAGATTCGAAGGAATTTAACCTAAGGGAGTACCGATACGTTACGTACCGTACCGGTACTCAAAGCCATTCCAGGCAATGTAACAGTGCGTACCGATATGCCCCCTTACGTACCGGTACACGAAGGCGTCTCTGGAATCCTTACTTTACAAGGGGTACCGATACACGTGGAAGCGTACCGGTACTCCCCTCACAACTCTTCCCCCATTTACACTAAGGCGTACCGATACTTTAACCCCATTACCGGTACACAAGCCCGATTTTCAAACTCTAGATGTGGGTTTCACCTAGAAACCCTGTTTAACCCCCATACTTAAACCCCAAATTGATTCTACAAGTTATTGTGAAGGTATTAAGTGGGTTTCTACCAATTTTAAGCCTTAGCAACATCAAATCCCTATTTTACCATTAAAGGGGTCAACCCAAAGCTTATCAAACCATAAACACCAAAACATGCACAAAGCTTATTTTTATGAGTTGCATGAAACAATAGGAGTTAGTAGTGTACTAACCTCGAATTAAAGCTGATGAAAAAGCCCTCAAATATCCATTTTCATTCCTCCACACTAACCCCACCAAAACCTCAATCTCCACCATAACTAGCCATCCTTACCTTGATGTGTAGATCATTTGCTGCTCATCAAACTTTCCTCCATCATCAAAACGTGATCCTCTCTCAAACACTCAAAGATTACTCCTTTAACTTCAAATTTGGTTAGGAAGATGGATATGAGAAAAAAGGAAGAAGACAATGGGACAAGGGTGACTTCACCCTCCAACTTTTCTGGAAGAAAATAAAGTCCCCCATCAGCTCTCATTGTCTTTAATTATGCTTTTACCCATTTGCCCTTCTTACTTTCACCTTGGCCCAAGAACAAACCCACAACATAAGCCCAAAAGATGTTCTTCAAGCCCAACAAGGCTCTCAAGGCCCAATATCTCGACCCAAACGCGAAGCCCATGCCTCACTTTAACCCGACCCTCGAGTTCCGAAACCCGGGTCGTTACAAAATGTCTCAATGTAAATACATGAGAGTAAAAAATTAAAATAAAAATGTTAAATTTAGGTTATTTGGATATTTTTATAATGATTAAGGGTAAAAGGGTTTTTATAACTTTAATGTCAAAACTTCTAATCTCAAAAAGCTCATATTAGCAACTTTTTTAAAATTAGAGGTTTCACCCCAATCGGCTATTCAAATCCACTATTCACCAAACATCTAAATTAGCGTATTTGACCGGTCAAACCTCTAATTTTGGCTTAAACCGCTATTTACCAAACATGGCCATAGATTATATATCCACCTGTAAAATCAACCAGTACAATGTTTAAATGAGTGTTTACCTTATTATAATACACAAATAAGCAATTCAACGTAACTTACACATGATAAGATTTAAATTTAAATAAATTTTTGATTGTATATCTATACATATATAAATTTATATATAAAAATATTCGAAATTTAAACGTTCAAAATCCAACCAATAATACCAACAAATTATTTAATTATCTACTAACCGACATTTTCACCTGATAGGTTTGGATTCACCTTCATAATTACATTTTCAGTTCTTTTTTCTCCATCCTTGGCAGTGTGAACCATTAGACTAAATTTTCATTTTTTATTTCTTATGAAACTATTTAATGCTTTGATTACAACAGCTTTGGCCTTTGAAATTCAATACAAATAATAAATACGAAAAGGGGTTGGTATTTGCATTAAAGAGCAGCTTCAATCAAAGCTTAAGATTGCTTAACTTCACCATGCCACATTATTTTTCCTTTTTCAGTTGTAAATAAATGAGTCAAATCAAAAATCCATGAATTCTTGTGTAGTCATATATAATATGAGTTAGTATTTTACAAATAAGTATATCTATTTTACCTTCAAAATCTAAAATCTAAATTCTTAATCTTAAACTCTAATTATAAATTTTAGTTTCTAAATTTTATAACCTAAATCATTAATTCATAAACCGAAACCCAAAATTAACCTCGATTGTGTAATAGTTTTTTTCCACCACAAATATATAGGATAATAATCTTTATTTTGATTATATATATGGAAAGTTATTCCAACCATATTGGTTGGAATTACGACACTAATATTATATATATTTATTTACCCTAAAATAATACTTTTTCTCCGAAATTTTTTGGCATAATAATATGAGTAAAATGGGTGGACGAGATTAAAAGCTGAAAATAAGGAGATTTTTATGAAGAAAAGAAAATAAGTGTTTAATCTCATCAATCCAATGACAATAAATTAGTGTAAAATTAAATGAGTTTTACATGGTGTAAGGAACAAAAATCACCTGCTCTTTTTTTGTGCCCTTTTTATGCCTAAACATTAAAAAAATCAAATCTTAAGCCATAATCCTAAATTATAAATCCTAAATCATAAACCTAAAAACCTAAAAATACACAATACAAACCCTAACCCCAAATCTTAACTATAAATCTTAAATATATTTTTTTAGTGTTGAGGCAAATAGAGGCACAAAAGAGGGTAAGATATTTCTAATCGTAAGTGAATACAATCTCATATATCTATGTGTTATATTTTGATATACAAGCTGTGTAAAAAAAAATTACACAAGCCTTCATATTTTTAAGCTATAAAATCTAAAACCTAAATCCCTAATCCTCACACCCTAAAACATAAACCCTAAACCCAAACTCTAAATTCTATCCATAAACCTTAAATTTTACATCCTACACACTAAATCTCTAACCCCTACACCCTAACCTAAATCCCTAAACCCTAATATTGAAAGGCTTGCATATTAAAATATTTTCATATAAATATATATAGGGTTAGGATCTAATCACACGTGTAAAACTCAATTAATTTTATATTTTTGGACCGTTGAATGATATTAATAAATCGCTAAGATTATTTCTTTATTTTATTTTTTCAAGTGATATATATACATAACAGTTGTGCCTTTTTTTTAGGGGTGCTTCTTGGTAATAATTTTGGACTTGGAGCATTGGGTGAACCAACCCATGCTTCTTAAATTGGACTGACGGGCCTAACACCTTGGGTGTGGTCCAGAAAAAAGTGTTCACCCCCAACAAATCTTCGGTAAACTTTGATCACTAATTTTTTTAAGGAATAAAATAACTTTTAGTCCTTAAATTTGATAGTTTTTTTTATCAATTTAGTACCTAAAATTATTTTAGTCTATCTTAGTCATTGAATCTGGCAACATATCCCATTTTTAGTCCTCTTAATGGTTTGGTACTCTAAAAACTTGAGGACCAATGTGGATAACAAAAAAATCAGGGACCAAGTTGGAAAAAGTCATACTTCTTGTCCAAAGATTTCTCATGTATGCTCTTCATATACTGAAGCAACATAGAATCGAATGATCAGACGGATTTCTTTACACAAGTTGGATTATTATACGATACACTAATAGAGTTTTTATTCTTAAAAATATATAAAAATGGAGTGCTTTTTTAACCTCATAAGTGAGGTTAATAAATTACCATGAGTTCCATTTATTTACTTATTTTTAAATATTAATTAAATACGCCATAGCGATTAACAATCTCTTAACGAATAGTAATCTTTTTGCCCATTTTCGATGTCCCTTTCTTTGTCCCACACTAAAAATTTATGTTTAGGGTTTAGGGTTTAAGGTTAAGGTTTAGAGAATTATAGGTAGACTATATTTTTAGGGTTTATAGTTTAAGATTTAGAATTTAGGGTTAGGGCTTAAAATTTATTTTTTTAGTGTTGTAGTATAGAAAGGGACACCAAAAAGGGGACACCAAAAAGAGACAAGATTTTTGTCCATCTCTTAACCCTATTCCTAAAAGAAAAATACTTTGATACACAACCTTGTCTAAACTTTAGATAAGTCTTTTAATTTTAGGATTTAGAGATTTAGGTTGTCGTTTAGGGTTTAGAGATTTAGGTTGTAGGGTGTAGAATTTAAGGTTAGAATTTATAGTTTAGGCTTTAGGTTTTAGGGTGTTAGAGTTGGAGATTTAAGTTTTTAATTTTATAGCTTAAATATGAAAGGTTGTGTAAATTTCTTTCACACAGCTTGTATATCAAAATATAACCATTCATAAAACTTAAAAGACCAAACCACTAATTCACTAAATAATTATCCATATTTGTTATTCTAAACATTTTTCACACATTACCATAAAATTCCTCTTCACATAAAAGAAAACGTGAGAAACATTATAAAACCCTTGTGGGTTACAACTACACAGTAAAGTAAAAATAAAAAATAAAGGTCGTAGCTGCCGACCACATCAAACTGAAAAGCCGGCACGGCAGGTATAAAGCCTTGAACAATAAAAAACAAGGAAATGTTTTACATGCATGCTCATGCTCTAGTCGACTGCCGACCATGCATGATTTACGCCAAAATCATTGTCGGTTGCTCGGTCAAACAGAGCTGGATTCATGTGTACAACGGATGGAAATTAAGTTCATACTTAACTAGGAACAGTAATATTGACTAAAAATAGTGAGCTAATTATTGTATATTATATATGATAAATGATTTGTGTTTGCAAACGTATCTTGCTAGTATTCCACGACCTGCGAATGATCCACGTGTCAGCACATGTAATCTTGGCGCACGTGATTTTATTCGATGAATGACCGGTTTAGAGCATAATTTGTTAAGATATCCAATAGCAATACTACGATAACTCACGGTTAATATTTGTCCAAATCATTATAAATAGTCATGTAACATTAAGTAAAACATGATGATACCCTCTCACCAGAAGACTAGACAAGGACCACCTTGAACCACCTCCAAAACCATTGTCTTATCACCATCTCGGTCGTTGTTTACTTTACCGGTCAACAATTTTAGAGATTAAATAACCAACTATGATGGATTTTTGGATAAAGTACATAAATGGTCACTAAACTATCCTAAAAAATATAAAATGGTCACCAAACTTTCAAAAGTTACATAATGGCCATCAAACTTTAGTTTTTATTATAAATGATCACTGAGTCGTTAACTGTTGTTAAGCGAATAACGTAACAATTACAAAATTTTAAATAATAACGCATTTAATCCTCCATATTTACACATTCAATCAATTTAGCCTTAATTTAACCATTATTATTGATGTCTATATTTATTGAATGTGTAAATATTGAGGATTAAATATGTTGTTATACGCATTTTTTAACTGTTATGTCACCCATTCAACAACAATTAATGGCTCAATGACCATTTTGTAACAAAAACTAAAGTTTAACAATTATTATGTAACTTTTGAAAATTTGGTGATCATTTTATATATATTTTTAGATAGTTTAGTGACCATTTGTGTATTTTTTAAGAAAAAATATTAAAACATTATCTCCAATTGAGTAGTTAAATACATGTTAAAAATATGTAAATAGATGTTCACCCTATAAATTTCGGCTTCGTCCCTTGCATAGTTTATAACCAAGGATGGGCATTTAGGATTTGATTAGTATATATCTAAGGTGAAATGATGTAATTTTTTAAGTTTTTTTTTTTCTCTAACAATTGTTTTGAAATTCAAGGAAGTTTCCCAGGGTGGATCTTATTTCCAGCTAACGAACTCTAATTTCAAAGGAAGTTCACGAGAAAGAAGAGAGAAGGATAGTCGATATTTCACCATGTCTATAATCTATAAAATTTATTAATACGACAAATAAGTTTGCGGCCTGACAGCTTGATTATTACATTTGACTTAAAAAAACATGTTGGAATTAGCCTCATTAGATTTGGTCTTCTGTAATAGTATAATTGGGTTGCCAAAAAAATTTGAAGATTCAGAAGGTGAAAAACTATTCCTTTGTTATGCTTACACATGTTTTTGACTGGCCGAATCTCTATATAGAGCATGGAAAGTGAAAACGTAAAAAGAAAAAGAAGAATCTATGACTATACATATAAGGTAGGCGGTGAGACTCGGCCGTTGGCAGTCAGGAGGAATCGGGGGTTTAGTGGGTGCTGGTTTCATCTCCGACGACGACCTACTTTTTTCTTTTTCGGTGCATTCCACCCAAGGATCAATAAAATACCTTTAACCACCCTTGTCAATAATGATTCCTAATATTATATATATATAATCTAATTTATATAATTTTCCTTATTGTTTAGCTGCCTTCGTGTATATAATAATTTACGTATGTTTGGTAAGATGATTATTATTTTTTTTAAAAGATATGTTTAATAAGATATATAAATTTTTTGTTTTTATTAATGTTTTTGCTTTTTTTATGTGAGATTCTCTCACTCAATCCAGTGACTAATAGAAATCCCTATTTTTTTTTGGTGTTATTATTTATATCTTCACACTAAAAAAAATTAGGTTTAGAGTTTAAGATTAATATTTAATGTTAGGTTTTATAAAATTAGGAGTACGATATATTTTTAGATTTAAGATTTAAATTTATAATTTAAACTTAGTACTTAAAATTTAATTTTTTAATATTGTGACATAGAAAAAAATAAATTAAATTTTGTCCATCTAGTGACGCCCTTGTCAAAAGTTACTGCTAAATTTATTCAATCTGTCTACTTCGTACACTGAGATACTCGATGTGAAATCAAACAATAAAAAGTTGTTCCACATCTGTGGGTTGATGATTGAATATTTTAATGGGTCTAACTCCATGATTACCAACACAAAATATGTTCGAAACATTATAGTTACTAAAAACTCAATGCTAGATTAGTTCAAATTTAAGTAATAATTGAAGGAAAATATTTTGATAACAAGTTTACGTATACAAATTTTTTAATTTTAGGGTATAGGATTTTAAGTTAGAGTTTAAGAGTTTAGTGTGTAAGGTGTTGAATTTAAAGTTTATGGTTAGAATTTAGAGTTTAGGGTTTAAAGTTTAGGTTTTGAGTGCTAAAGTTTGAAATTTAAATTTTAAATTTTATAGAAGGGTTTATGTAAATTTTTAGGCTTAAGGGGTCAAAAGCAAATTCTCCCAAAGAAGAATGAGATAGCTTAATCGGCAAAACTCTACAAGGCAAAAGCAATTGTAGCAATGAACGAGACAAGACTAAATAATTAATTTAATTTTAAATCTCGTTAATTTTTGGCAATTAATTATATATTGTAATATCTTTTATTATATGATTTTATTGCCATGTCAACATAATGTGACAGTTTTAAAGAATGTTATGTGATAATTTTAACAGACAAGTCACTATTTTTAAAGAGCGGTCAATAACGGATTTCGTTAGTTAAAGGGGTACAATGATAAAAATTCAAAGTTTAAGGACTTAATTGAGTGTAAAAATAGTTGAAGGGCCTAATTATTTTTTTCCTTAAAAGTTCAGAGTTTTAAGTCTGTTTTTTACGCAGCTTGTGTATCAAAATATAATTCATAATTAAATTAGAAAAAATGATCGTTGTTATATATAAACGTATTTTTTTTATTATTACAAATTTTGCTTGAATTGAATCACTCAAAAACCAAATCATGTAAACAAGGCATTAGATGGATAAGCAGTGCATATGGGAATCCCGGTAACCACTCCAAAATCTCTTCGTCCATCAATGGGAATTCCTAGCCCAATACTTCCGGCAGCGGCAGCAGCCTGGGAAGAACAATCATGTAAAGACTCTTTTAATCTCAAACAAACATTAATAATCCCATTCTTCAACCCCTTGGGATCCCTTAACCGATAACTCAAATACTGCAAACAAGTCTCCGGCGAGTACCCTCCGATGAAATCCGTCACCGGAATTCTCACAAACCCCACGACCTTTTCCCCTCCCGAAGAAGAAGAGCCCTTGCAAAATTTGACTTGTAAGGTAATGAAGCGTGTGTGCACCGGCATTTCCATCACCAGTTTGTCGTTCCACGACGGGTAGCTCCCGCCTTCTCTATCGATCTTCGTCGCCTTGCTGTTGAAAGTGTCGATCGAAACGACGACGAAGGCGTTCTTTTTG
Organism: Hibiscus mutabilis; assembly: GCA_019671005.1. NCBI lineage: Eukaryota > Viridiplantae > Streptophyta > Magnoliopsida > Malvales > Malvaceae > Hibiscus > Hibiscus mutabilis. The sequence goes on from CM033728.1 coordinate 634,576, forward strand.
ACCGGTTTGTTGTCGATCCTCAGGTCTTCCGCCGACAATATTGTGATCTCCAGGGTGCGAGACTTGGTCTCCATTGTAACGAGCAAAGCAGAATGAAGTATGTAAATGGAAATTCCAGAGGCAACGGCTGATGAGATAAAAGAGTCGTTGGGAAGAGTTATATATAGACACGTGGGAAGTTGTTAAGAAAGACGGTGGAAAGAGAGAGGGTGGTTCACGTTTAGACTTGGTTTCGTAAAATAAATGCTTAAATTATATATATTTTTTAATAAATATTTAAAATATTTTTAGTTTAAGTAAGTGTTTAAAATTTTATTTTTGGTTGAAATATGTGTCTAAAGTATTTTTTGACTGAAATAAGTGCTTAAAGTTTTATTTTTGATTGAAATGAGTGTCAAAGTAGGTGCCTCCGTTGACTTTAAAACAAGCAAAAAATAAAACTTTAAGCAACTATTTCAGCCAAAAAATATTTTAGACACTTACTTTAGTCAAAAATAAAACTTTAGTCAAAAATAGTATGGGTACTTAGTTAAGCCTTAATATTTACACCTAATTCAGACTATAAATATGATAAGTGGTTAATTCTTTAGACATCCCAAAACAATATCTCGGAATTTAAATTGGTCTTTAAACTTTAAAATGATTTTTGATAGGTCTTTAAAGTATTAGTATCTTTCAAATTAATTACACCACACATCTCCAAATTATGACTCTCGTTCTAAATTAGTCCTTAAATTTTTAAACGTTCCAATTCCATCCTCAAATTATTACCCTCATTCTAAATTGGTCATCAAACTTTGAACGTTCCAGTTTCCTCCTCAAACCATGACCCTCATTCTAATTTGGCCCTCCAATATTTTGAACATTCTAATTTCATCCCCTAAATTACCAATATATGCTAATCATATTTCATGTTAATAAAATTGTTATAAAATTGTTAATTGTCATGTAAATACTAATGTGTAATATATAATAATATAGTGTGACATAAATAATAATTTGAGGATGAAATTAGAACGTTCAAAAGTTGGAGACTAATTTAGAATGAGGGTTACAGTTTGAGGTTAAATTAAAATGTTCAATAGTTCATAGACCATTTAGAATGAGAGCCATAGTTTGAGGATGAAATTAAAATATTTAAAAATCGATTTATAATAAAAGTAATCATTTAGAGACGTGTGGTACAATTAACTCGTATCTTTCTATCAATCTAGTTGTAAGCTTAGGCATTAAAAAAGCGAAAAGCATATTTAAACTGTATTGATCAAATTTTAAACACTTGTATGACGATCAAAAAAATAATTCGGATTTGACGTGTTAGAATAATAGCTCTTAATTTTAATGATACCATCTCTTTTGAATTTATTCAAACTATTCATACAATAGCTAATATATATTTAAATTTTGATTTATATATTTTAAATATGATTCATATTAGAGTTATATTTTGATACACAAGCTGTATAATTTTTTTTACACAATCTTCATATTTAAGCTATAAAATTTAAAATCTAAACCCCTAGCCCTAATACCCTATAACCTAAACCCTAAACTCAAAACTCTAACCATAAACCTTAAATTCTACACCCTACAACCTAAACCCTAAATCACATCCTAAATCTCTAAACTCTAAAATTAAAAGGCTTATATAAACTTTAGTTTACATAAGCTTATGTATCAAAGTATTTTTCTTCGTATAATGACACTTTAGACTAATAGAATTATATAATTGATAACAAAATAATACTTCAAGAGTAAAACATTTTTTTGAATAGAAGAGTAAAACATTTTAAAATTTGAAACTAATTTAAAAATATATTAGATAATTTAAAGATATGGGATAAGGATGGGCATTTTACCTGATCCGACCTAATTATGCCAGATTTTTTAATAAAAAAATGGATTTGGGTCGGGTTTTTATTAAAGGTTAAGTCGGTTTAGGTTCGGGTTTAGGGTGAAAAATATCCGACCCGACCTGAGACTAACTGTGTAATTTTCCCTAAATTTTTAGGGATATTTATAATAATACCCCTCTTTATATATATTTTTTATAATTTGGTCCTTAAAATTTATTTTTTTATTTATAATTTAGTCCTTAAAATTATATTTTTTATGATTAAATCCCCTAAAATTATTTTTTGCAATTAGGTCCCTAAAATTATTTTTTTTCTAATTGGTAGGGTCGGGTCGGGGTCTGATTTAGTGTATTTATTTTCAAGTCGAGTCGGGCCAAATATTTAAAAAGATGTTCAGATCGGGTCAAGTTTGGATTTATAGTATTTATTTTCAGGTCGAGTTCGGTAGGCCAAAAATTCGACCACTGCCCATATGAAATTAATCCAATATAATAATGAAGGGAGCGCTGTTGGGAGCGTGGAACGAGCGTGGCACAGTTGGAGGTATTCAATTTTGTCGTGAGCTGCGGTCTTAATTTTCTACCCACCGTCGCCCTAAATTCAAAATTAAACAAAACAACAATTAGTTTAATATTTAATATGGCCGAAGACAAATCTTGTAGTATCATTTTTTTTATTTAGTAGATTGAGAAGGAAAAACATGCTATATATTACATTAAACTATTTAAGTCGTTTTTAATTATTTATTAATATGTGAAAGATTCCATTACTCTCTTGTATACTTTTTTTCAAAATAAATACTCAAAATTTTATTTTGTTATTATTTTAATTTTAATTTTAATTTTCATAAAAAAATTAACCAGTAACACGTTGTTACGCCATGTATCACAATTCTACCAATATTTCAAATTAAATTAAAAAAAAATCCCTTTAGTTTTGTTATGTTTCGTGGTTGTGACATTGTGTTTGCCAGGAAAAGCAGGCTATTTCCTTTCATTTGCATAACTTTGAATTCCATGTTTTAATATAATCTTTGCAGCTGTTTTCTGCTAATACCATGAATCCAAGTAACACTTTGACTCACTAAGATTATTACAAATATGATAGTTGTTGTAATAATACTATTGATTTTATTTCTTTGATTTTTTTATATAACAAAAGATTATAAAGATATGAAATGATCCGAATACGTAATTCGAAATGAGGATCAAAATTTTAACCGACGGAAAAATCTAATCGGAACTTTCCATTGACTCTGAAGTCTTTCTTTTTAGTTCAACTCTGGTTATATAACCCTAGAACCAACGTGATCTGCACTTTTAGTTTTACCAAATTTTGTTTTCCTTTTATAAGCACAGCTTCTAGTAATGCCTCCTTTATCACGTGTGCCGGGAAAATGTTTACATTTTAATGCATGTTTTCGGAGACGGACCCATGGTTTTATGTTAATGGGTGAAACTATAAGACATTAAGGGGTGAACTTATAAAATTTTTGAGGGACGAAAATTAATTTTCAATAAAAAAATGCATAAAAAATTTATAAATTATATACAAATTTCAAATTTTTAAGGAATGACTGCCTCCTCCTCCGGTTCTCGGTCCATCCCTACTTGTTTCATAGTGTTTTGAGAAGGGGACAACGGAGACTTTACCCTGGCCATGTCAACGCAACTGTGTCTTTGGATAAATTAAAACATGGATGGATCTTTCCTGCACCTGAGGAGCCAACGCCTCTTCGTAAACTTTACTTACATCACCACCATCTCGTCACCACTTTTTGGATTATGGCGTCAATGTGTTTGTTAAGTACTATTGTCCAATATTAAACAACAATAGAAAAAATCTTGACCGTGATTTACAATTAGTGGATAGCTAATAACGTATAACGAATTACAATTATTGATTATAGCGGATAACTGATAGTATTAGCTGATTTGACTAGCATATTACATTAGCTAATTGTATAAAAGTGTTTGGTAAAATTAACTGATAGATGTTTGATTATTTGTGTAACGACCAAATTCTCAGGGTGAGTGAATAGGGTCTCGGGCCCGGGCTATGAGGCTTTATCTTGGAAGTTTAAGTAAGGGCCTTTAGGTTTAGGCCCATTATTTTGGAAGGTAAGGGTTTGAATTTTAAATAGGGTAGTTGGTGGAAAAAGAAAAAGGAAAAGAATAAGGTATTATGAGAAGAGAGAAGAGAGAAAGAGGAAAAATTGAATTGTGAGAGAAAAAAAGATATTTGGGGACTCGAACCCGAACCCGGTAAGCTGTTTTTACGTGTTTTATCCCCTAAAATAGTCTGATAATGTGAAATGGCCTATAGAGTAGTATTTATTTTATCCGAAGATATTTGGGGACTCGAATATTGGAATTAAAGAGATGTTTAGAGTAGCTCGAATGAGAATTTATCGCGTTGGCTTAAGGTTAGTACACCTCGAACTCGTATTGTTTTATGAGCATCATAAATGTGATTGCTTTGCATGTTAATGCCTGCAAAATAGGTAGACGATGAATAAGCATGAGTAGAGATCGGTATTATGAGATTCGATAAATATGAGATGCATGCTGATGTTACGTATATGATGGGAATAGTAGAGGCTTTAGAGACCGCGTAGGGTCGTTGAGATGCCCGTATGATGATTCGATGATTGTTTGGTTGATTGAATAATTGTGATGTATTGTATGCTTGTTTGAATAGATTAATGAGATTTGATGGGAATTAGGCTTAAGGTTTAAATACTCAATTAAATGATGTGTTAGTAAACAAACTCTAATAACCTTTATAAGCTTTAGGGATCGAATAAGCGTTGTAATATTGTAATACGAGAAAATTGTATGAACCCGTGAATGGGGTATCGGTACGAGCAATGTGGGATAACTTCTTTGCATTACAAAATAATACCAACACCTAGCTAGATAGGGTAAACTTAAAGACGATGATCACTTACGAGGCTTTTGTCCCTAGGGTCCGTTTTCACGAAAACATGTCATCGTATGAACCAAACTGCGAGTTTGATTCCTGGAGATATGCTTGATGAAGCACGTTGTACTTGCTGCTCATTGCTTCAAACAATAATCTAAGCGTGTGGTTCTCTTTCTGCAAACGTTCCAACTCCTCTTGCGGAGCTTGCACTTGCAAAATTTTGTTAGAATCCATAAAAAAATCTCAAAAGAAAGGAAGAAAGAAAAGTGAAGACCACTATTCATAAAGCTGTAAGTAACCATCAACCTTTTCTTTGTTAAAGTCTGGTGCATCCATTGCAGTCCCTGAAATTAAAAGCAAAATCTTATTGATTTATCAATGAATATATATGAGCGTGGCTGCTGGACATATTTTCCAAAGTGGGAAAGAGTATTGGGTGTTCCTTTTTAGTTTTCAAAGAGATTGTTCATGGGAAACATCTTGATTATAATCACGGCCATTGGTATTTAATGAATGGCGGCGAGACAAGTCGACCAGATCTCGACTTTGGCGGTGGCAGAAAGAGTGATTAAGTTTAGGGTTTATGATATTAAGAAGATTTGAGGATATTTGATTTTAACATATCAATTAAAAATAGTATAAAGAAATATAAAATGTTTATTAAATTTAATTTCTACTTTTCTTTTAAATTAATTGTAATTATAAGTCGAGTCCTTGAGATTTTTAATCTTTATTAAAATAATTAATAGTATTCAGCGGTGTGCGACGCCCGTTGTAGAATTTTTCGTTATTTAAAGAACTTTGTTATAATTATCAAGTATAAAAAAGTCTTTACAAACTTTTTATCCAAACTTCTAACTCAAAAAGCTCCTAAAAGGTGCTCTTTCAAAGTGAGGGGTTTTACTCAAATATGCTATTACAATCTTATATTTACCAAACATATAAATTAGCAGATTTGATTGGTTAAACCTCTAACTTTAACTCAAAAAACTGTTTACCAAATACAATTTTTATCTTTAAAATAATATTTAATCCGACTTTATTACAAATTTAATCAAGACTCTTGTAACTATCAATAACGGAAAAATCTCACGAAAACCAATTATGTCGGCTAGCTCGAAAGTAATGTGAATGACCTCATTCATTAAAAAATAAAGGCTTAACTATAAAATAGGTGCCCAAATTATACTTTATTTTTGTAATAGGTGCCTAAACTATTTTTTGGCTGAAATAGGTGCCTAACGTTTCTTTTTTGTCTGAAATAGGTGCCTAATATTTCATTCCGTTACTATTTTAAGGTAACATCGTTAAAAAAAATTTAACACCCAATTAAAATTTGACACGTGTTTTTTTATTTTTTTATTTTATTTCTTTCAAAAAGTTGAAAAAAAAAAGAAAATATTCTTAAAAAACAGAAACTTCTCAAAATTTTAAAAATAGTCCCAAATCCAAATACCCAAATCCCAAAATTGGTGTCATTGTCGCTGCTAATAGCCTCGCCGGACCTCACCACCGCCGTCGCCGGAGTCCTTTGCCCATTTTCCCTAACCACCCATCGCCGATAACCGGCGGGAGGCATGCCAATCGAACGTCGAACGATTGAAGCCTTTCGCTATCATCGTTCGTCGTCCGATTGATGCGCCTCTCGCCGGTTATCGGCAATGGGTGGTTGGGGAAATGGGCGAGGGATTTCGGCGACGGAGGTGGTGAGGTTCGGCAAAGTTATCGGCTGCGACAATGACGCCAATTTTGAAATTTGGGGTTTGGGTTTTAGGAATTTGGGGTGTTTTGTAATTTTTTAAAATCTTGGGATATTTTTTATTTATTTTATTTTCAGTTTGTTTTTTAAAATAAAAATAAAAAGATTAAAAAATAAAAGTCACGTGTCAAACTATAATTGGGTGATGATTTTTTTGACAGATTGACTTTAAAACGGGCAAAAAAGAAACGTTAGGCACCTATTTCAGCCAAAAAATAGTTTAGGCACCTATTGCAAAAATGTGGCAAAGTTAGGGCACCTATTTTATAGTTAAGCCAAAAATAAATGATATAGTTTGATAAACAATGTGTAAAAGAATATACACAATTTTTTCTATTTAAATTATTCTATCTAAACTTTAAGTCCATAACCCAAAAACCTACCCCTTAAACCCTAAATAATAAAATTTAAACCTCAAATCCTAAACTCTAAACTACGAAAAATTATTATACGGACCCGGCTCACCACGTTATCCATGGTCCATCCAATGAAATTCACCCATCTCAGTGTAACTTCCTAGTAACTACCCACTTCTCAATTACATGTAGGAAATAGGTGAAGATTCCCCTTAAAAAATAAGATAAAAAAATTTCATTAAATTAAACTATAGATGACGTGGTAAGCGAGACTCATCCAATAATTTTTCCTAAATTACACCTCTAAACCCCTAATTTACGTTTCCCTTTCTTAAAAAATTCAAAAGAAAATTACTAATAAACATCAATCAAGTTTATTATATATTTCATCATACAATTTCCCTTTCTCGTCTTGGAGAATAAAAAACACATTTAAAGGATATAATCCTAAAAATAATTATCTGAATAACTTACTCTTAAATTATATTATTTTAAATTAAAATAAAATAATTACTTAAATAATCATTTAGATAATTTTATTTTACCTTTTTTACTCCTAAATCAATCATCATGTCGACGTGATTAAAAACTTTTAAAATACAAAAAACAAGTGAGTATTTATATATAGTTATTTAAGCTTGGCTTGGAATCCTAATTTTAAACTTTGTTAAACTCGTCCTGTATTTATAAATAGTTAATTTAAACTCGTTCATATTTTTTTTATACTCTTTAAGAGAAAAAGTTTGATACACAGTCCGTATAAATTAAAGTTTACACGTGCTTTTTAAATTTAGGGGTTAAGGGTTTAGTTTATGGTTTAAAGTTTAGGGATTTAGGTTGTAGGGTTTAGAATTTAAGGTTTAGGGTTTATGGGTTAGAGTTTAGGATTTAGAATTTAGGGTGTTAGGGTTTTAAATTTTATAGAAAAGTTGTATAAAAATATTTTACACGGACTGTGTATCAAAATAAAACTCATTCTTTAATATAGAATATGTTTTTGTTTAATATTTAGTTTGTACAAGTAACCTCACTCTTCAAATAAACCCTTTGATTAATGGCTAAATATTCGAAAATTAGATCAAATTTCTTGAACTTTTCTAATGGTTGCTATTTTTAAACATTCAAAGCAGTCAGAGACAGTTACAATTGTGAAACTAACCCAATTACACATTTTTAATAGAATTAATATTACAAATTTCATATTTTTAAGGCAACAATAAAAAAAAATTCAGCTTTAAGAAGAAAAAAAGCATAATATAACAAAAATGCAGCTCAATGAACGCTCTATTTGAATGTAAAGATCATGTAAATTACAAACACATATATATACATACACGTACGTATGTGAATAATATGAAACATTCCATGCATGTGTTATGTTTTTATTAAAAAACAATGCCTTCCCACAAATAACTCCGGTTTTGTTGTAAGATTTTCTGGGTACTTCCAATTGGTTTTTGGGTGACACAAAAAAGGAAGAAAACAAAAAAAAACCTTTTTTGTTAGAAGGAGAATGGCGGAGAATCACGACGCACCGGAGCCGACGGTTCAAAACATATTGGACCAGAAGAGTCTGAAGTGGGTTTTTGTTGGCGGCAAAGGAGGCGTGGGTAAGACCACCTGCAGCGCCATTATATCGATCCTCTTGGCCGGTGTTCGACCCTCTGTGTTGATCATATCTACGGATCCTGCTCATAATCTCAGCGATGTTTTCCAGCAGAGATTCATAAAGACACCCACGTTGGTTAATGGCTTCACCAATCTATATGCCATGGTACCCTTTTTGTTTTCATATATATATTCTCTTTTTAAAAGACATGTATGATATGATGTACAACACCACTGCTTATATATCTTAAGACCTCAATTTTTTCTTTCCAATGTACGATTAGTGTTCCCGTCTCTTCCCAGACGTGATAGTTTGCACGGGGTCTATATGTTTTATATTATAATATGATTTCGTTGTGTTCATTCTATATATGATGCATAACAGGAGGTGGATCCTACATCAGAAGATGATGATGTGAGTGGAGGTGAAGGAATGGATGGTTTATTTGCAGATTTGGCAAATGCAATTCCAGGAATTGATGAGGCAATGAGCTTTGCAGAGATGCTTAAGTAAGAATATTTCTTCATTCACAAATTTCAATGGCTGTTGATTCTAGGATTTACTGGAAAAATATGCAGTCTTTTTCAAGTATTTTAGTTGTTTTTGCATGCTCTTGGTCAATTTCTACTTGTGTTTTTTGATCTATTGTTGTCTGAATGTAATACTTTTTTACAGATTGGTGCAAACAATGGATTATTCTTGCATTGTGTTTGATACTGCCCCGACCGGACATACGCTTCGGCTGTTACAGTTTCCGGCTACCTTGGAGAAGGGACTTGCAAAACTGATGTCATTGAAAAGCAAATTCGGTGGCTTATTGAGTCAGGTATGACATTAAATTCTACTATGTCTTGCCACCTGATATAGCTCAGCTGGTTTTCAATAGATTTCCCTCAACAATGGACTTGTAGATGAAATTCTGATAGGCTTAAGGTTCTCTATGGAGGCCTTGCCCTTGGTTTATCGCTGGCCAAGTCTTAGTACGATCGGTGGAGATGATTTGTTGTTACCCTTTAGTGGCATTTCTATGAAAATCGAATTCAATTTTGAATATCTTATTTCAATTGATCAGTTCTTTCTAAAGGTTATATGGCACAGCTGTATTACCTTTGTTCCGTATCGTTGATCAGTTCTTTCAGCTCACGAAAGTTGAAACTCATCGTGGTAGATAACCCGTCTTTTCGGGATAGACGATGAATTCGGGGAGGATGCACTTGTGGGGAGGCTTGAAGGCTTGAAAGAGGTGATTGAACAAGTTAATGAACAGTTTGAAGATCCAGTAAGTTGTACCATTCTCTAGTCTGTTTCCCATACATTCATTATGTACATTTTAATCGAACAATGTGTTGCGAAATGTAACCTCAAAATTAACAAGGAAAAGACCTGCAGGTGCCATTACAGATCCACTAGAGCTTCTGAAGAGTGTTGAAATCACTTCTCATTTGTGTCTGTGTATATATACATATATATATATATATGTCTACATGAAAGTTTAGTATAATGCTGTTTTCTTTTTGGCAGGACTTGACAACCTTTGTCTGTGTTTGCATACCAGAGTTCCTGTCTCTCTATGAAACAGAGAGACTGGTGCAGGAACTCACCAAGTTCGAGATCGATACACACAATGTTGTCATCAACCAAGTAATTTTCGACGATGACGGTACGGTTACGTACTTTCTTACTATGTCACCATTGGAATTGTTCTGTAAACAAAATGCTTACCATTCAATCTGCCCGTGTTTTAATTTTAAGAGGTCGAGTCCAAGTTATTAAAAGCAAGAGTGCGGATGCAGCAAAAGTATCTCGACCAGTATTACATGTTATATGACGATTTTCACATCATCAAGCTGCCACTTCTGCCGGAAGAGGTGAGTTCAAGGATCCTTAATTATGTCAGTTACCGAGTATCGATCATCGTTTTTGTACGAAACATTTCAACATTTCTAGAATAATCCTTCAGTTGGCTGAATCTGAACATGGTATCTAGGCAAATGTTGGTAGGCATTTTGCCATTTCAATATATCAGCCTTTGGATGGTTACATACAGGTTACTGGGATTGAAGCACTGAAGTCATTTTCGACACATTTCCTCACACCGCATGAGCCGGCCATCGCCCGAGGAACGAAAGAAGAGCTCGAGCGAAGAATATCCTCGTTGAAGAAACATATATCGGATACCAAAGCTGCACTCGAGAAACTCGGATAATGAAACTAAAGGGTCTGGTTGCTGTACATGACTTCCGGTGGTCTTTTCTCCGGGCGGCCATTTGGTCAGCCGCATCTCGATATTATTATGTGGCGTTGAGAATATCTTTTAGCATTCTGTTTCTGTTGCAGTTCATTTAGATTGTTTTAGACAAATTTGTTTACGATACTCTTTCTACCTTTGGAAAATGACATCAATAAGCCGTTGCCCTACTAATGTTATCAAGGCATTCTTTTACCCTTTTCGAAAAGATGCCAAATTATGATTTTGGTCCTTCAACTATGTTCAAATTTAAGATTTAATGTTTTATACTTTAATTTGATTCATTTAAAAAAAAACATATATGATAAACAATACACGTCAGTTTGATGAGTTGGAATAGGTCCTATATGGATTGCAACAAGCTTAAAACATTGGAGTTAGAAAAATAATTGTAGAAACATTGATAGACATTATAGTATATTAGTATTAAATTAAAATTAGGATAATCAGAATGCACATAATAGAAACACATGAGTTTATATTTAAAAAGTTTTAATACCAAAATAAGTATCCAAACTATACTATTTTTTTTGAATAGGTGTTAACTTTTTTTGCTAAAGTAGGTGTTTAAAAAAATTTTAAAACGGACCAAAAGATAAAATATTAAACATTTATTTCAGCCAAAAAATCTTAAATACCTATATTAAAAAATAAATATAATTCAGACATTTATTTTAGTATTAAACCTTTAAAAGGTACACGTGGCTAAATAAGTGTCTAATATTCTAACGTGGACAAGCCTGATTCGTGTTCCGACAACTCGTGCTCAAATATGTCTAAGATGTACTAATACAAAGACTATAAAAATTTAGGATAATCTACAATAGAGATAACTCAACTATGTGTAAGGTTATATTTTGATCACCCAATTATTAAAAGCTATATTTGGGTCATTCAATTACGGGTAAGATTGCATTTAGGTCACTCAATTATGGGTAAGATTACATTTGGATCACCCAATTATTAAAAGTTATACTTGGGTCACTCGGTTATAGGTAAGTTTATATTTGGGTTACCATTCATATTTAAAAAAATACATCAACTTAGTCATTTTTTCTTCCAAATCACTTGTATACCCTCGTTAACACTAGAATACTTCATTTGAAATCATTAATTAATTTAATACACAAATTGATATATTTTTTAATATGAAGGGTGACCCAAATATAACCTTACCCATAATTGAGTGATCCAAGTATAACCTTTAATAATTGAGTGACTCAAATGTAACCTTACCAATAATTAAGTGACTTAAATATAAATTCTAATAATTTGGTGACTTAAATATAATATTACCCATAATTAAGAGACCTCGTACTTTACCAAAAACTTTTCTGAACGACCCTGCTTATTTTAACCTGTAAAAGTGGACTTCTCTTTGTAGTAAGTAATCTCACACACCAGATATCACCTAAAGAGGAAACTCACAGTCCCTCTACACTAATCATTCAATCCCCTCAGTTCCGCCATTAAAGCTCTGCTTTGATTTCATTCCCTCTACTTTTTCCATTATACTCATACACTGTCTCAACCCATTTGATCAAACTTCATCAAGATTCAAAGGTCACAACTTTCATATACTCCCACCTCTTCTCTGCATCTAAATTTCCACCCTTTATCCTAAAACTTCATCTTTTGATTTTGGTTTAATTGTACTTCAAATTTGTTTTTACTTTACTAAAAGCATTGCAATCCTGATAGCAGAAGCGAGAAAAATAGACACTTCAATGGCTCTAAGGAAACCCGGTTTGATTGCTTTGTTTGATGTTGATGGAACTCTTACAGCTCCAAGAAAGGTATGTAAATCTCCTTTTATTAATCCTTAAATTTTACCGATATGCTTTTCGAATTTTGGGTTTGTTGAATTTAATAGAATCTGGCATTCATTTTTATGAATCTTTCATTTAAATGGTATAGACGGCTACCCCAGAAATGCTGGAGTTCATGAAGGAACTGAGAAAGGTATTTGATTTTTATGATGGCCCTTTTGATTCTCTTCTGTTAAGTCTTAAAAAAAAGTGTCGATTTCATTTATAGAAATTACTCTGTTTTACTTTCTATTGAAGATTGTTACTGTTGGAGTAGTGGGTGGATCTGACCTTAGTAAGATATCTGAGCAACTTGGGAAATCAGGTTTGCTTCAATTAGCTCTTCACATTGTTCTTTTCTTTGTTCCTTTAATGCTTGTGATTGATTATTAACCATAGTTTGCATTTTCTGAAAGAAAAAAAATGCAGTTATTAATGACTATGATTATGTGTTTTCTGAAAATGGGCTTGTTGCTCATAAAGATGGGAAACTCATTGACACTCAGGTATTGTTTTCTTGTCATGTCATGTAAATTTAAGAGCTGATAATAAGTTTTTTTCCCCTTGGTTCCATTAAGTTGATATGCATTTCTTTAATTCGGTCTCCATTTCCTTTTCCTAGAGCGTGAGGTCATTTCTTGGAGAAGAGAAACTGAAGGTTAGATTTTTTTCCCTCTTAGATATGATGGCTCTTCCGTTTGACATATAAAACAGATTGAAGTAAGAAAAAGCTCGATTTATAGTATTGTTAGGACTCATTGATGTTCATTAGCTGCTCGTAATGATGTCGAACTAACAATTATTTCGAGAACCTCTTTGATCTTTATACTCTTGTATATCTGAAGTAAAAGAAGTGGCATGGATAGAGTATCTAATTTGAACACATTTTAAGTAGGGTGTTAATTATAGGCAGTAATACTTTATGTGCTGAGAACTTGATGGTGAATGTTATTTGTTCATTGATTGCAAGTGATTGTGCAGGAATTTATAAACTTCACGTTGCATTATTATTGCTGATTTGGATATCCCTATAAAAAGGTGAGGAACGCGGAATAATGGTGTCGATGCTCTTTATTCTTCTAATCATTCGAGGCTTTATCGTTTTTCTTTGGTTTAGGGGTACATTCATAGAATTCCGAAGTAGGATGCTCAAAGTATCTCCGATCGGACGAAACTGCAGCCAAGAAGAAAGGGACGAATTTGACAAGTATGACAAGGTATAAAATATTAAAAACCTCTAGTTTTTGTTATCTAAAAGAGATTGAATTAGTACTTTTAGGCGTGTATGCTCAAACAAATCTAAATACTTGAGTTTTCAGGTTCACAATATTCGCCCAAAATGGTTTCTGTGCTTCGAGAAAAGTTTGCTCACCTTAACTTGACATTTTCCATTGGAGGGCAAATAAGTTTTGATGTAACGCACATGGTTTGTGATTGAACTTTTTAAATACCGAGAATATCGAGAGGATTCATCGGTTATTTATTGCTTCATTTTGCTTGTAATAGGTTTTCCCCCAGGGCTGGGACAAAACTTACTGCTCGAGGTATCTTGAAGATTTTCCAGAAATTCACTTCTTTGGCGACAAAACTTACAAAGTTGGTCTTGTGATTTATGAACGTATTGCATTAAGCATGTTTCATTATATTTGTTTAGGTCTTTAACTTCGTTTCGTACGCTCGTTTTTTTTGACATGACTAATGGTCGTGTCTGGATGTTTTATGGTCAGGGAGGGAACGATCATGAAATTTATGAATCGGAGAGAACTGTGTTGTCTCAAACTCGGTCTTCAATGTTCAATGGTCTCGAAATGCAATGGCAATTAACAATATATTTGTTTTGGTTATGCAGTTACGAGTCCTGATTATACAGTGCAGCAGTACAAAGCAATCTTCCTAAGCAACCTTTGAACAACACCATTGTTCTTCTTGATGCTATCAATTCATGTCTCGCAGTTTATGAGAAGAATAAGTGCCAAGCCGAGGCTGGCTCAAGTATGTAGTTTTATATATAGTTCTTGTCAAATTGGTTAAAATTTGCTTATTCAGATCAGAAGCTGTAGAAATTATAGTTTCGCGATTATTCTTTTACTGCATTAGGTTGGAGCAATTTATATCTTTTAGCATATAGATTACATGCATATACACAAATATAAACATCCATTGAAGCGAAAGAAGAGGCCGAATAAATGTATGATGATATTGTAAATGTTTGATAAATTGGTCAAGAATAGGAAATAGTACATAAATTAGAATATAAAAGTATGTTCAACAAATGGTCTCAAAAGATAATATCATCCACCAGTAATCTTTATGCTTACAGACAAGCTTCTTGAACGGATCTATTCGACATTGCTGCCGGGGTAATCAGTTTCATAGTATGGCAAATGACTTGAACCTGATACGGTCCGAACAAGAGAAAACCTGTAACGCAAATTCTGTGAATTGATGTAGGATAAGGATTGTTTATAGTGAAAGGACAAATATCCAGTGCTTCGACAGCATGGAAACATCAATACACGAACATGTTCCTTTTCCTGTCTGTTACCAATTGGTAACAAAGTAGAACAGCAATCGTCTCTTTTGCTTTAGACAAACAATTCATCAAAAATTTATCAACCCCTTAAAAAAATCACTGGAAAGTCCCTTTCTGTTCTATTTCTGTACAACTTACAACAAAGGGGGCATGTAGTTCTTCTATACAGTTTTTTATTTCCCCTTGTGGGTGGGGGGTTAACACCAGGAACCTTTCATATCGCCAAAGTTCCTTCAGTAAAGTTTTCATCTGAAGAATCTGGAGGTTGGGTTTTGGATTTACTCATGACTCGAGAAAATCCATAACCAAGAGAACTTCCGCTAGCTTGGCATAGCTGTGAAAATGAAAACACATACGGATTACGATAAAAATAAACCTTGAGATGTTAGGTATGAATGCAACATAAATGAAGGCAATATAGCAACCTTCAATGTTAAGAAATGGTGATTTTAAATTTTCTGCTACCCAATGGAGGGAATAGGGTCATTGGAAGAGTACCTCTGTTAGCTCTGCAAGATGGCGGGACCTGAATTCATTGATTGTTGCTGCAATCTCGGATGTGGGCAGTTTAGCCTACGCAAAAAGAAAAGACTTGGATGTTTTACAATATCAATATGATTTAATAAATAACAGAATATAAGCCGAGCATAAGTTTAACAGATGAAAAACAAAATAAACTCTCCAGCCTTGATGTTGCAAATCCAAATCATGATCTCTTGCTAAGGGAAACAAGGGGCTCATGATACGAAAACAATGATCTATCATACCTGCGCAAGAACAGCAGCTGCCAACTGCAGACTTGGTTCCAAGGTTTCTGGCACAACCTGTGCTCAAAAAGCAAGAGAGAAGAGTAAGAAAAAACCAGAATAATAAAAACAAGAGGAAAGTTTAGTAGAAGATATCAGAATATTACAGCCGTAGCCCCAGCTTTTTCCAAATTAAGGCCATGATCAACATCATGAGCACGGACAAATGTTTTCACATTAGGGAAATACTTGCTCAGAGCCCAAACAGTTCTATAATTGGCACCAGGGATATCCAAGGTTATTGCTGCAGCACAAGCTCTTTCAGCACCAACTTTATGGAGGACCTAATTACCAGCATAAAGGAAGTCAAATAGTGATCTACGAGTTGGTTTGTTTCAAACTAATTTTCCTTACCTCCCGACTACCAGCATCTCCAAAATAAACAGGAATGTCCAGCGCACGCCCCATTGCCACCCTATCACTGAAAGAGCAGAACTTTTAGTATCTTCCCATTATGGACTGTTGAACTTTAGATGTCTGCTACTTTATAATGTCTACCATTGATGAAAGTACTATTACTTTATGGCCATTTCCAAAATGAATCAGCCTGTGTCCATCGAGTCTTAGCTTCTTCAACAAAAATGTCAATCATGTAGTAGGCAAAAGTGACTTTTGCATTAGCACAAAAAAGGCAGGGAAATAGGGCTACCCTTGCAAATGTATAACAGTGGTGTTATTTCAATGGCAAATTACATCTACAGTGAAGACATCTAGAACCTGTTTTTTTTTTCATTTTTCTTCTTTGGCAAAGCATTCAAAGAGAGAGATGCCAGTTTCTCCACTGAAGAACCAACTTTCTCATATATACATCAGTTTCTCTAGCTAATAATCACATACGCGTATGCTGTTAGTGGACATTTAATATTATACCAATACATTGGATAAAATAGATAATGAGACAAACTCATGAGTGAGTCATCGTACAGACAAGTATCTTGGAGGAATTAAATTGGCAAACATAAGGATATATACCCTAGGTTAAGATGGAGTTAGATGTTTGCAAAATCATAAACACCGTGTTTGACAACTATTTGGCTTTTTCATTTTTGTTTTTCAAAATGGAGCAAATAATTCATTCAAATATATTTTATTGTTACCTCCGCACATCAAGAGCAACAAATGGAATTAGGCGTTCTGAGAGAAGCTGAGCTATGATCTGGAAACACCCAAAGAAAAGGAGAAAATATGATATTATTATAAGCATATTCTCATTATTAACTAACTGGAAAGGAGGTTCATCAGATTAACATTTTCAGACTAATTTTTCAAATCCAAGGGTGTAAATGAATAAACACCTGGCCGACACGCCCAAAGCCACAAATGATAATATGATCTTGCAAATCATCAGTCTGGAAACAATACAAGTTAGAGACAGATTAGTAAGTAATTATCTGTGATCCCACTACATCAGGAATCAGATGCTTAAAATATTGAAAAAGATATTTACTGGATATAGATACACTTTATATTCCCTCCAATATTTACTATCTGATCATAATCACTCCAAATAACTTTTATTGCAAAATCAATGACACTTTCTTCCCATATCTTCCTGGGGAACCATATATCACCCAAATGCATTGCACTTTCCTTGTGTAGTTGTTATAACCTCAAAATGCAACAAAACATGGAGTTCGCTCCAAAGAACCATGGGAAGGCATGTTTTAGTTATTTACTAAGTACCGAGGGGAAAAATTAAAACTCACAACCTCAATTTAGACATGTTACCTCACTCTCGACAGGCAATAAACTTCGAACATCTTGCAGCTCAAAACGAGAGGCAATTAACTGGCCTCCAGCAGCAAGCCATGGTGTGAGGGCCATTGAAATCCCCACAACAAGGAACAACAATGAGGATAGCTGAGAAGACATTATTCCCTGCCAAAAATCCCGTTAATACTTGCATAAGCAATAAAAAGTTTCATTATTAGCACTTGGAAGTTGGATTTCATTATTAAAAGAACAATGATCCCTATTGACTAGTAACAAAGGGTGCCCATTTACCTAAGATATGTGATACAACTAATGAATATCCCAAATTATTACGGAACAAACCTTAAACTGAAAAAATCAAAAGAAAACCCAATAGCCCAAAAGGTTAACTAAAAGGTTACCAAAGGCAGGATAAACTATTAGATGTGGATGAGATAATCTTGAGACTAACTGATGTTAGTTAATAGAGAAAGCAACCTGATTAACAGCTTCACCAAAAGCCACAAATGCAAATTCTCCACCTGGGGCCAGAAGAAGACCAACCCTTATGGCAGATATGATTGAAATACCAAAAAGTTTCCCAATAACTGCAACCAATACAGTCTTTCCGCCAAGTAAGAGTGCTAATGTCCCCGCAACGACAGGAAAATTTGATACAAGAAGCTTTGGGTCAATGGACATGCCAACCTGAAGAATCAAATTGTCAATAGTTGCATATACTTGACCACCAACATATGGCAATACCAATAACCTAAAACCAAAAACAAGCCAATTAAGCTAGTGTTATCACTCTCCAAACTCAGTAATGTAATAAATGATGTGAAGACTTTATCCAACCATCTCTCCCAGTTTTCTCGCGCTTCCAACTATGAGATAAAATCGTCCTCTACTGTTATAATAAAGAATCTTGGTGACACGACTGTATTATAATATTTACATTAAATGGCCTTCATAAGAAATGAGCACCAGTTAGCTTTTACAACTGAAGCAAGAATGAAATTTAATGAGATAAACATCTGGTCATCTAAAATGGAGATGCCAGCAAAAAAAATACCAACCGTCATGAAGAAGAGACCCAATAAGAGACCACGATATGGAGCAATATCTGATTCAACCTGCAAAGAAAATTCAGTCTCTGCAAGAAGCAAACCAGCTAGAAATGCTCCCAATGCCATGGAAAGTCCAGCCTGTTCAACCAGAAGAGTAAAAGAAAAAGGAAGGATCTAAGATATTATTACTACTACAACAGAAAAAAGAAAAACCAAGAACAAGAATGTATAGTTTTCATACCCTAGCAGTAAGCAGACTTGTCCCAAGAATAACAAGGAGGGTATTGGCTGAGAATATTTCTGCATTTTGATTTTCTGCTATTTGCTTATAGATTGGTCGGAGCAACTGCAAGAAAAACAAAAGTACACAAAAATCAGCACTTGATGCGTTTCTGAAGCATTGCTCATTTTCGGAATCAGGCACAGGTATCAACAGCCTTAGTAAATTCAGAAGATTTTCGGTAAATTGCTTCTATGAATCAATACTATCGGACTATTAGATGAATTTATTATATTTATAACAAACCTCTCACACGCTATCAGTTCACTCAATAATACTACATTCATCCAACCAGGTTATATTTGATTACTCTTAAAAGATAATTTCCAAAGTTTCTCATCAGTCCAATATTAACCTAATTCAAAGATTAGAGGATAACTTAAGATAAGTAAAACAATAAAAAATAATTGTCCAAATCTGAGGCCTTTGTGAGTGTCTTAAGATATAAAACTTACCAACCGTCCCCCAGCAATAATTGCAGAGATGGCAACTGCTGCCTTAACAGCAGCCAGTCCAAGAGCTTCTGCAATTGCTCTAAAACCAACCTGAAAACCAGAAGAAAAAAAAACATTACTCAAAGTGCCATTATAAAACATAAAAGTACCAGTAGTGATAACAAGAATATAACAGATAAACCAAGCATGGGGAATTTCACTTCTTAACTTGCCTTAGCCATCTTTTCCCAAATATTTCCACTAGCAAATCCTAATAATTTCATTAGAACTAGTTGTGGAGACAAATATCAAATTAGAAAAGAAAAGATTTGGGGAAAAGAACATGCTGCCATAAAGCAAACTAGTGGAGTATTCTGCAAAGAAATTAGCATAAACAGAAATTAAGAAACCCCAAGGAGATGAAGGAACAGGCAGCCTTCTATTAATAGAAGCTTAGGAAAATCACTCATCAAAACCTGAGCCCAAAGAGAACTTTATGGTTGGATCATCAACACTTGAGCCCCAGGAAAACTTTACGGCTTATGCAAGTATCAAAACAAAGAATCTAGATGTATGTAAGTGGCATAATATAAAAGCAAGACCAATTAGGAAAAGCAAAGGAAAAAAACGGATTTATTAGAATTTAGAAGATCTTACCCCTCCTTTTGATGAATTTGGTGAGATCAGAGGTATGAGTATAAGCAAAACAACAACAGCCAAATCCTGGAAAGAAGAGATATTAATCAATAAAAAACCACAACCAAAATCATCTAAATGACCTAGTAGATTTAGAAATACTAACAAGGGAGGATTCCAAACACATCAAGTTGGTATCACTATATTTGTCCTAATTGGTAATTTGGTCTGATCATTCATGAAACATTTTGAGCACTATAAGAACAAAATGGCTTAAATGCATGGGCGATTACCATATCGTGTTGAGTAGATAACTAATTTTATCTTTTGCTTACTTCAACAGTAAACATGTCAGTTTAAAACATGAAGATAAGGAAAAAGATTTAAATAATAGCAATAAGAAAAAGAAAATGACAGAAAAAAGTAGAAGCAGGAATACACGTGTCAGTCATCAAGATGTTCAATTGTATGATAACTGCATGAAGAACTATTATCACTGACTGCAAAATTCAATTCATAACAAAATGCCTCCTGAAATCCCTTTTCTCAAGATCCTACGACAACCTGAAAAAGTAGGACTGAAAATGTAGCACGTCCATGGCGCGAAGTACTCTCACCTCGCTCTTGTAATACCTGCAAATTGAGACAATATCAGTTATATGTACGTAGAATGGAGCCATGAGGTTTCATCATCTTTTGTGGTAGATATGTTATGGTAAAAGAATAAAAACTACAAAAATAAAAACAAATGACAAAAGTCTGATACAATCAGGTCATAGGCACACCATATTAATCCTATTAGGTGGATTTGTGAAGACAATGACAAAAGTCCAACTTATCTTCTAATTTGCAAAGATTTTAAGATACCACAGAGGAATACGAGAGGAAAACAGATATGCATTACATTAAACAAAAATAAAATTTGAATGTTTGGCAATAGCAAGTTTGCTATATTTTTTTTGTACTTTCTCAGGAAGTACAAGAGTAATAGTAATAATGCAATGTCAAAATTATGACATCTGAAGCAAAATGTGCCTATGTTAATTACCTGCAAGACAACAGCAGTTGAAGATAATGCCAGGCCATTCCCGATCACAATTGCAGCTGGACCAGGCTGCCCAGCAACAAAATGAGCAACCAGGCCAACGACAACTGCAGTCACAAGGACCTGTATCACATTAAAGTATAAGTTAAAATAACTTCTAAAACACAAGTGAGAATAACAGAAAATTTATTTTCTCAATCACCTGGGCAGAGCCTAATCCAAAAACATATTTCTTCATGGAACTTAACCTTTCAACAGATAACTGCAAAAGGCAAAAAATAGGCACACGTTTAGTATCATCTTATAATAATGGAATTCAATGTAAAGCCGCAACTATGGATGTAAAATATAAACTCCACCTCAAGGCCGATATTGAATAGCAAGAAAACAACTCCAAATTCAGCAATTGCTTTGGTCCCATGCACATGACGGATTATGGAAAGACCATACGGTCCAATCAAGATGCCAGCAGCCAAATATCCAAGAACAGGACTACCTAAAATTGGAGCAGATAGAAGAAAAACATCATCATATAGAAAATTCCCAAAGGAGAAAGAAAAAAGAGAAAATAATGATGAGTAAGAAAGCAAAAAAAAAAATGTTTACTCCAGACTATGAGGAAACATCATAAAAAGCAAATGGAGAATTCAAACATGAGCTCCAAAAGTCTATGCAAAGGTTCATAATTGATAAAAAGATCATGTGTTTTCAAAGAATGTCAACTCAATGCAACACACTGAAATGAACTAATGGATAGAGAGTTAGTCACCTCCAGGAAGTTTCTGAAATATAGGCACAAAAATTACACTTGCAAGAAGTAACCACAACACATCAAAGAGGGAGGCCTCCTCCTCATTCATCTGGGAAATTCAAAGATTGAAATAAGCTTCTGACAAGCTGCTATATACAGTACAATTACAATCACGAAAAACGAATGAAAAATTAATAAATGGTGTACGATCACACACCTCTTGATGCGGAAGCAATGCGACTAGTTCTTTTAGTCTTGTAGGGATTTTCTGCATTTGTCGGATCAGAGGCTTTGTATTTGAGGAAACGTCTTCTATACTAGTGGTTATGACATCTGGCTGATGCATCAGCCGAGCTCTCCTCTCTGCCTGATTAGCATAGAAGGCAACCCTGTGATCAAAGGTGGGAAATCATGTTTCCAAGCATCAAATCTTATAAAAAAACAACAAACAAAAAACACAAACTCAATAAAATGGTTCTTTTGAAGAGGAGTTGATTTATTGTTTGTATTATACTCGAGCAGTGAATTTTCTAGATCTAAACTTTTAATTGAAGAATAAATGGACATAGCATTCCATAAAACACATCTAGTTTTAACAGTTTGCATCAGAAGCTGAAGTTATTCTAACATTTCATTTCAGTCATGAATGAGAAATCAACAATGCTCAGCACAGACATATACAGGAATTTTACAAAAAGAGTGATATGACTAAATTAGTAACACAATAAGGTAGAAATATTTAAAAGCATACCCAGCTCCCAAGATCAGTACCCCTACAACCAGTTTAGGAATATGTTTCCTTGCAGACTCCAAAAGACTCTGGGCCACTGATGATGGTGTGAATTCTGTCCCATCGTCGGTGAAGGAAAAGAAAGATGCAGGAAAGAATCTTGAAGATTTCTTCAACAATGACTTTGGGGAATTAGGGGGTGAGGTCTCCCTTGTTAGCTCCTTCTGAGATTCCGGCTTCTTCTGTTGAAGGCTTTTTGACTTTTCTGCTTCAATTTCAGCTTCTTTTGGAGAATCTGAACCCGACATTCTACTCTCATGATCACTCAGATCATCATATTGTTTGAGATCTTCAGAACTTTTTCTCGCTTTATCAGATAAGATGTCTGATGTAGGCTCAGCAACCACTGTATCACCATTAACCAGAGCATCCCTTTCCCTTTCAACAATAACATCACTAGGACCCCTTGGACTGATCTCTTCCTCTACAACAGTCTCTTCAGCCAAAACCTGCCCCTGGGCAGCTTCAGCAGTGTCAACAGTCAGATTAGAAAGAGACTTTTCAGCTCTTTGCAGAGCTATCTCTGCATCGCTCACATGCTGTGTAGCCTCCAACTCAAAAGCAACAGCTTGCTCAGCTAAAAGCATGATGTTTGCCACATCCTCCTCAGCTTTCAACGCATCCATCTGTGCTTTTTCTGCAACCCCGTTCAATCTATCCACTTCTTTCTGCAACTCCTCCTTTTTACTCTGCAAGTGCCTTAACTCTGCTTCACAATTTGCCAACTTCTCCTGACATTCTCTAATCTGATATAGTGCAGCCAATGGTGTTCCATTATCTTCCCCAACGTCAATTTCCACATCACTCTCTCCAGAACTGTCTGTTGTCACCTGAAGCCTTGCCTCAGCTAAAGATAGCGCCATTGTTGCGTTTTGAACAGCCTCTTTAGCAATGCACTCATCATTCAAAACATCTTGAACCATATTAAGTGTGCTATTAACATCATTCCAAGCGTTGGCTGCTTCGTCCTTCAAAGCTATAGCAGTTTCTGATATTTTCTGAGCCTTTTCCTCAAACATCCTACTGTTAAGACGTGCCACTTCCAATTCCTTAATTGCCTTCTGCAACAATTCCCTCAAATCACCCACACTAGGTGTTTCTATTTCACTGTTTCTCTCTTCTCCCAAACCATTGCTTGAACTCCCATCACTACTCTCTACAAATTCCACATTCCGACCTTTCCCATCGGCATAAGCTAATGAATCATTACCTTGGCAACGCGACCTAACTCCTCTTGGTTTCGACATATCATGTAAACTGTAAAACAAAGATGTACTAGACGTACTGCAAAAATGACCATTAAACTTTCCCCTGAAAACCAAATTCAAACTTAAACAACCACCATGCATCATACTTTTCCACATTTTCTTCAGGGACCGAGCCGTCGATCCAATATTGGGATTAATAACACTGTAACTGAGATTCCTACATTTAAACCTAGGACACAACGGATCCAGTATCCTATAACTAGTACCTTCACCAGCATGAAAGATCGTAGGACGGTTAAAACTACAAGCAAAATCCATATTTCTCGGCCACAACGATATTTATTCTTGGCAAAGCATTACAAGAACTCTTTATCGAACACCTGGAGAAAGAACAGAATCCACGCTAGTAACCTACAACGTCAAATCAGAACATGATGTATAGTTTGTACTCATTCAATTGACATATACATAAAATATATAAATACTCAATAAAAAGTCGATAAGTAAAACTACAGTGAAGAAACCGATGGAAGAGAACGGCGGAAATGTAGAAGAGAGGCGGAGTTTGGGAGGAAAGACTTACGACTACAAGTGACAGCACACAACTGATAAACAAATCAACGTGGCCCTTCCTGCTTCAAATTTTCCTTTCCAAATATATTAAATTCACGAGCTTATTTACTTCCTCTTTCATTTCTTAATTTCCTCTGCTGTATTTTTTTTTCTGTTTGGGAAATAGGAAAGCGAAGGGGAAACTAGATGATTGGTGGATGTATTTTTTGTTTTCTGGAAGAAGAAGAAAATATTAAAATGAGAAGTGATATTTTGTTTGGTGAATCGATTTATGCCCTTTGGATATTCCAGCTGTTACGGATTTTTTGTTTCGATGGTACGGCTTAGAGTGTGCGGGGAGCCAGGAACTGAGAGCCTCATTCATGCACCCCCATCTCGTTTCCAAGAGCCGCCTCGATCCTTGCCTCTCTCGCTTTGGATGTTCATTTTTCTTTTAACTATCGGAATACAATTCATTGTAAACTATTTTAAATCGTATGTAGTAAAAGTCTCTTATAAGATAACCTTTATAATTTAATTTATTTCATTTATAATATTAAATTTTAAATTTTTTTTCACAGGCCTAAATCTAATGGAAGGGAAACTTAAAAGGAATGAAAATGAGGGTTCCTAATGGGTTTAGAACTCATCACCTAAGGAAATAAAAAAATAAAAATAAGCAGCTTGACTAACCGGCCAGAATTCAAACTTTTAAATTTACTTCAAAAATTTAATGATTCATCTCGTTAAACTAATTGGTTGTTAGTCGCTTTAGGTGTTCATTAAAGTTTTGTTTATGTTTTTTATATTATTATTAGTCACAATTATAATTATCTGACTATATAAATGTGATTGGGTGTAGTTTCCATTTTAAAATATTTATTTAAATTCGAGTCATATTAATAAAGATTGATATCGTATGTTTATTTAGGTTTGTTATGTTTAACTTTATATATTTTGGAGTTGTGTGATTGGAACTGGATTGTCCGTTTTTAGCATATTCGATGTGATGGTAACAAGGGCAAAGCTAGTACGAACATAGGATTTAAATATCAACATATTCCTTACTCCATCTTCGGAAGTGATCAGTCTGCTGTGATTTTTATTCTCTTATTTGAACTTTAGTTAGTTTTGTAGATTTTTCTGCGCGTTTCTTTAACTAGACATATGATAATAATCCCCTTTTTTATCAAAAAATGTATAGTATATTTTTAATTTAATTTCTTTTATTTATGTTTTATTATAGCTAAATCTTGTTTAGAATTATTTTGATCTAAATCTAAAATGAAAACATTAATAGGTAATTATTCCATGCACTAGCGGCGGAAACATTTTGTTTCCGCAAGAACCTTAAGGTTCATAGTTTAGGGATTTACGTTTATGTGCTTTAGGATTTAGGGACATTGGTTTGAATTTAGGTTTAGAGTTAAAATTTAGGGTTTATAGATAAAAATCTAAATTCCTAACACATTACCATAAACCCTAAACATTAATCTCAAACCTTAAATTCTAACTATAAACTCTAAATTCTAATTACAAACTCTAAATTAGATCCCTAACCCCTAAAATTAGGGCCCTTGTGAAAACAAAATGTTTTCACCTCCAATGCATAAGATATTTTCCCTTTTTTAATACTCTAAATCTAAAACGAAAACATAATTAACATTTGGGTAGTTATTCCATACACAGGTAATTGAAATCCACAAGAACGTTAGTTTTGGAGTTTAAGATTAGATTTTAGGGTTTAGAGATTAGCGGTTTAGAATTGATGGGTTGTATTTAGAATTTAGAGTTTATAGATTAAAACCTAAATTCCTAATCATATTACCCTAAACTCTAAAATATAACCCCTAAACCCTAAATTATAACTATAAACACTAAATTATAACCACAACCCCTAAATTCTAAACCCATAAACCTAAACTCTTAACCTCTAAACCTTAAAATCTAACACTAAAGCTAAGACGATTGTAAAAAAATTTTGTTTTCACCGCATGTGTATTGAATATAAATCCTTAACATTCTACCCATAAGTGATGTTTTCATTTGACGAATGAGGTTTAATATTGTATTTTAACGAGCGTTACATACTTGCCAATAACCATCCATTTATCTTGGAAATGATCCCAATCTTGGGTTATTAGTTGGTTGGCCCTCATTGTTTGTCGATCCAAAATTCTCCCCATTGAACAGGTCAAAACACACGAACCATTCTATCTTGGTTCAAACAAAATCCATCCAAATTTAGGACATCAACAACATTCCAAACTTCCGGGACATCCAATCACGTGTCCTTCAATCGCCAAATGCCAGAACATATACATAAATACCAGTTTCTATAAAACAGAGAACGGAGGCTTTTGATTTGTCCTTCATTTGTCGGAGAACGGGGCAAGCTTCTATTTCTCTTGTCCCACAGTTCCTCGGATCTGTACCTCAATAATAAAACATCTTCCTCCGAGTTTCCGAATTTCGATACAAGAAATAAAAATGGCATTCACCGGTACTTTGGACAAGTGCAAGGCCTGTGACAAGACCGTCTATGTGGTGGACTTGATGACCCTTGAAGGAGTCCCTTATCATAAAACCTGCTTCAAATGCAGCCATTGCAAGGGAAACCTCCAGGTATGTCGTTTTAACTCGTTAGATCCGAACTGTCCATACACTACGTATTTACAATTCGATCGAGTTTTACATGTGGTACACATTAGATTTGGATTAATTTTGTTGTGCCATTGACAGATGAGCACTTATTCCTGGATGGATGGGGTGCTGTACTGCAAGCCTCATTTTGAGCAACTATTCAAGGAATCTGGCAATTTCAGCAAGAATTTTCAATCAGGTAAAACCCCATTTTCCCCCTCATTTTTTGCACTTTAACCTGTATGGCTAAGGCCAACAACAATAATCCTCTTTGATGATCACTTCTGCAGGAAAAACTGATAGAGGGGAACATGTATGTCTTTCTTCCTTAATGATATATATATATGTGTCTGTGTGTGTGTAGGACTACTAAATTAGACCGGGATGCGTTTAATCTTTCCTATCGAATATTATTATTACACGGTTGTTTGCAATATGTTACAGAATGGGACTCCCAGCAAACTTTCATCCATGTTTTCTGGAACCCAAGACAAGTGCGCAGCCTGCGAGAAAACGGTGTACCCCTTGGAGAAGGTTACCATGGAAGGTGAATGTTACCACAAGACATGTTTTAGGTGCGCCCACGGAGGCTGTCCTCTGACACACTCTTCCTATGCTGCCCTCAATGGTATCCTGTACTGCAAGCATCATTTTGCTCAGCTTTTCATGGTGAAAGGAAACTACAACCATGTTCTTCAAGCCGCTACACACAAGAGGAACAGCTCATCTGCATCATCTGTTGACCTTACTGAAACTCAAGCCACACGAGAGGAAACTGCTGCTGCTGATGAAGATGAATCCAACGAGCCATCCGAGAGTTAAACACACCATTGGTTCTTTATAAATTCTCCAGCCATGATGCTTTATGAGAGCTTCTGCAATGAACCTGTTTGATCGGGTGGCAGACCATCTCATCAAAGATTTGAATATTCTTTTTTGGATTTGATTGATTTACTTTATGTACTTTAATGATAAAAACAACTGCATGATCAATTGGTAATATATACTTTGAATAATTCCATTTTTTTCCCTCTAGATTTTATATTCCGTAATACCCATTTTTGTACGGACCCCAAATTATATTCGAACCACTTATCCTAATTAAACCAAAAAAATCAATCAAATTAAAAAAAAGGGCATGCCGCCCATACCCTGCCTCACATACCCTATGCCTATGCAAGGCTCACCATACCCCTGCCACCCTTGCATTACCCCATTCCCCTACACACTCGCACTACACGCCACCAACATTATCCATTTTAAAACACAAATTGAGAATTAAAAGGGGGTGGCCGGCCATTTGAAACAAAATTGGGAGAATTGAAAAGGGGTAACCGGCGTTTCAAAACAAATTGGGAATTGAAGGTGAGCTCTCGGCAAGGCAAAAAAAATATAGAGGGGCTCTCGGCTATTGAGGAAAAATAGGGGGAAGAGCTGGCATTCACCCTTCATTTTATTTTGGGTATCCTTTTTATGTATGTTTATGGTGTAATCATTTTTTAATCTAATGATGTTTTAGTAGTAATCTCGTATTTATTTTTAGTTATTACGTTTTTATATGTTTTTTATGTTCATATCTTACTATATGTTGTTAGGATGTTTAGATTAATTCTTGATGGTTGTTTAATATTTGTTTTTTAATTTTCTCATATGTGAATATGTGTGTTTAGTTTTATCATGATGTGAAGTTGTTTATGACTTTTATTTGTGTATATGTACGTATGTATATATGTTTTAGTATGCATCTATGTACATTACGTTATATATATGTGTATTAAGTTTTGTATTACCTATATATGTTAAGTAATATATGAGAGTATATACTATGTTTCTTTTTAGTATATGTTTATATAATACTATATTTATATTTTTTGTTTTTGCCATTTTGTTGTATACGTATGTGTTATATATTTTAGTATGTGTTATTTTAGATTCCTTGTTATATTAGTTTATTATTATTATATTTATGCAAAATAATCTATTTTCTATATGTTATATATATTAAGATTATATTATTATTATTATGTATATATACGTATAGTATTCTAATATGTATTTATTACGTATATGTTTTTTTTTGTATGCGAAACATGTTTTATATATTATGTATATATAATCTTTTTTCTACAGCCCATATTTTACGTATAAATTTTTATATTTTCTATGTTTTTATGTTATATATATATATATATAAGAATTCATGTATATATTGTTGTTTGTACATATTGTTATGTTATTACGTTAATTAATATTTGTGAATAAGTTAGATTAATATTTACGTATGTATGTTTTAGATTAGTATTTTATTTATGTTAGATATGTTTTTATTTATGTGTTAAATTAATAGTTATGTATGTATGTAGGTATGTATGTATGTATGTATTAGATTAGTATTTTATTTATGTCATATTAGTATTTTATTATGTTAGTATTTATTTATATTTTTATCGCAATGTATTTATTTATATTTGCCATGTTTTTTAAGTTTACATAACGAACATATATTTTGTCAATGCGGTGCCCTTTTTATTCGAGCGTAAACGGGGCCAGTATCAGGCGTAGTGATAGTGGTTGGGCGTTTACTCTCGAATAACGGGGCCTTTAAAATCTACTCGCATTTATAACCGAATTTCAATCTAATCGTCACTTTAATCCGGAAAGTTTAATATTAATAAAGCGGTAATTATTAAAGTACCAATTTTGGGCGGTGTGGGGGTGCTAATCCTTCCCCATCCGTAACTGACTCCCGAACCCGATATTTCAAAATCTCTGGTTTTCTACGGTGTCTGGTCCACCTTGAGTGGCCGGTGGCAACTCCATTTTTAAAACCTCACGCGGAAGAAAATATTTCCAAACAAATAAAAAAATACCTTTTTTAGCGAGAAAAGACATCGCTACAGATGGTGACTTCGCTGGGGATATTTTTGTTTTTTCAAAATCAAATGAGAGTCGAGCTTTTTTCAAATAATTACCGCTTTATTAATATCAGAAATTTCGGATTAAAGTGACTATTAAATTAACATTCGGTTATAATTGCGCGTTTATTTTAACGCATTTAAAATATGGCATATAAACCCGTTTTTTTTAAGTGGGGGGAAAACGCTAATGCTTTCGTGGAGATATCGTTCTCCCGTATGGGCCTAGCAAGTACCTTCGGGGCTCGAGTACCTTATACTTTCGTGAGGATATCGTTCCTTCGTATGGGTATAAGCGAATGGGTCCCCCTGAATTGAACCCGGTTTAAAGGAGCCTATAATGGGTGATGATCGGGGGCCTTGCTACTCTTAGTAAAGGACAGCAAGGACAATTCGGGTACCTCTTAGCACCAAAACTGCATATAGTGAGCCGTAGGAGCCAACCCTTTAGAGCCATGTGAAACTCTGCCCGGTTAGTGGTCACCCTATTTAGGCTCTGGTGCCTTATTTCTTATTTATGTGCAATTTTTATTACTCTATTTTTCATTTGTTTTATTTAATCGTTTTATTTGGTGCTAACTCGTTGCATTTTATTCTTATCGCATTGATTTCACTTGCATCATTGCACAACATCATCACAATCTTGATTATGCATTACATCAATTTAGGACACATTTTGCATGCATATACATTCATTTTCAAAATAAGAAAACTGACTCTAGGGATGCCCTATGACAGTGATACTGGATAAAGCAGAAGATCAGTCAGCTCAGCATCCATACGGGACCCGGTACAAAACAAAGATGGCGAATGATGAAAGATTGAAGAAAATTGAGCAAGACCAAAAAGAATTGCAAGCGAACATAGCCAAGCAGGTTGAGGAACAGTTGGCGAAAGTCCAACAGGATATGAGGGAACAACTTGCAAAGTCACAACAAGACATGCTGGGCCAAATGGCACAAATGCTGGGATTGAAGCTTCCCGAGCCTGGAGAGACCTCTGTTGTAAATCCCACTGCAAATTCTAGACCCATTGCCGGGGACGAGGATCTTATGTATCCTTCGGGGTTCACGCCCGTTCAAACCAGGATACAGCCAGAAACTCAACCCCAGGTGATCATTTCACGGGGAAAGTCTCATCTACACCAGGCCGGTACTTCGATCCCTATAAATCATCCATCTGCATCAGAAGTTAAGATCGGGGACAATCAAGCTGAAAATTTTATTTCAGAAATGGATCATCTGTTTGAGACCGAGGGGCCGAAGGTAGAAGCTTCAAAGGAAATCGAAGATCGATGTAAGAGACTAGAAGAGAAGCCAGAGGCTATGGGAGTAGAAGATACTTTTAGTGGATTCGATGCCAATGAACTCAGTCTTGTTCCAGATTTGGTTTTACCTCCTAAATTCAAGATCCCAGAGTTTGAGAAGTATGACGGAACAAACTGTCCTCGCACTCACCTCACT
The DNA here is from genome assembly GCA_019671005.1 of Hibiscus mutabilis. Classification (NCBI taxonomy): domain Eukaryota; kingdom Viridiplantae; phylum Streptophyta; class Magnoliopsida; order Malvales; family Malvaceae; genus Hibiscus; species Hibiscus mutabilis. Next base: position 665,955 of record CM033728.1, read on the forward strand.
ATATTCTGTCGGAAGATGACATGATACGGCCGAGATGACAAGCTACTAATTCACTACTTTCAAGACAGTCTATCAGGATCTGCTGCCTAATGGTATAATCAATTGAGCCGACATCATATCAAATCCTGGAAAGACTTGGCAAAAGCTTTTCTAGAGCAATACCGACACGTCAATGACATGATGCCAGACCGGTGGACATTACAACAGATGAAACAAAAACATAATGAAAGCTTCAGGCAGTACGCTCAGCACTGGAGGGATATAGCAGTTCAGGTCCAACCCCCGCTCAGTGAGAGGGAGACCGTGGTCACATTTGTACAAACTTTGGAGGGTCCAATTTTGGGTCGCTTGATAGGCAACGCGACTACCAATTTTTCCGACCTCGTGCTATCCGGGGAGCTCATTGAGAATGTCGTCAATACTGGTAAAATTGATGACGGAGGTAGTTCGTCCCAGAAAAAACCCTACCATGCAAAGAAATATCATGAAGTAAACTCTGCGGGAGTTTATAATGCCAGTTATTTTAAGCCTATCACAGTTGTGCAACCTCAGGCCATGCCAAGTGCTCACAGTTCCTCAAGCCAAGGCTCTGGCCAGAGGAAGAACACTGAAAACGTAGAATTTACTCCACTACCAGTTTCTTATGGAGAATTGTACAAGCAGCTGTATGATGTCCACATGGTGGCACCCTTTTACCGAGATCCAGTACAACCTCCCTTCCCGAAATGGTATGATCCCAATGCAAAATGCGATTATCATGCGGGGCAGGTTGGCCACACCATTGAAAACTGTTTCGGCTTCAAAAAGTTGGTGGAAAAATTCATTAAGCTTGGGGTGGTAAGCTTTGATAACTCAACAAGAACGACTACAAGCAAAGACCCTTTACCGAAGCATGAAGATGCCAACTGAGGGTGTGTTGAAGGTTTTTTGAACTGAACCATGTTAAGTATTGTACTGTCTTGACCATAGTAGGTCCCCTTGTAGTTTTTATCACTTTCAGAGTAATACCTTTTGTAAACCAACCTCACCGACTTAAGTACAATAGTGGTGAGAGTATTTTGTAAGGGATCAAAACTACAAATAACAATGCAAACATCTTTTGTTCATATATGAGTCTTGAATATCCAAAATACATCACCCTAAAGTTTCAAAAATATTAAGAGAATAAAATCGATGATGATGTCATGTAATGAACAAAATTTTGGGGCATCAACTCAGATAAAAGCTGAACCCGAGACAAGGTTGGGGCACATACAAAAAACCAAGATCCTGACGGGACCAGTGAGGAGTTAGGGGCATCCCTTTGAGGATCGAAAAAATCATGCCACATTCATGCATGTAGTTGAATTCATCTTGCATTAAACCATTTTTGCAAACGTCATACATTTAGATTAAGTGCATACACCAAAGTCACCATGCATTTAGGGTAGACACATGCATTAGATACATTCATGCAATCTTGCTTGTACATAACAGGTCTAGGAAAAAGACCGAGTACCCTCAACATGGGGGCAATGACAAGAAGGCCAACCCTAGTCTTGAAGGATGCCAAACACGAAGAAGATGGAAACACCCAAAATAAAAGGTATCAGCGACAAAATCTTTGACAATTACTGACCAATGTTTTTTCTTTTGTAGGATTTGATTCCTCCGACGATGGTGTGACGGATGCTAACAAAAATTCTTTCTAGATCATGCCCTATGTCGATAGAAAAGTCGGGCAAAATTTTTCCAAAAAAATTATTATTATCTCGCTGTCAGTGGCACAGTCACCCAACATCTTGTAAATCGTGCCTTCGTCGGTGGTGGTACGCCAACTTAATGAAGATCTTGCCTCTGTCGGTGGTGTTGCAGATAAAAATTTCCATCCAGATCCTATCTCTCCGCCGGTGGTGTAATGGATCTCACTTTTTGCTGATCTAGTCTCTCCGGCAGTGGTGTAGCAGATCAAATCCTATCCAGGTCTTGCCTCTTCGACAGTGTTGCAGCTAGACCTAAATTTTACTCGGAGTTTACCTTTTATTATAATTGTAGCTAAAAAATCAATCCAAAAAAAAGAAAAGAAAAAGAAAAAAGAAAAAGAAAAAGAAAAAAACAAAAAACACAAAAAAGGAAAAAAGAAGAAAAAAATCAAAAAGAAAAAAAGAGAAAAATTGAAAAGAAGAAGAAATGAAATGAAATGAAAAAAGGAAAAATCAAAAAATAAAGAAAAAAGAATAAGAAGAAAACTATCCGATCCTGCCTCTTCGTCGGTGTCGTAGCTGGATCAAATCCCCGGACCTTGCCTCTTCGTCGGTGTTGTAGCTTGGTCAAATCTAACTTTCGGTTCTGCCTCTTCATCGGTGTTGTAGCTGAACCAAATGCACTAACTTTCGGTCTTGCCTCTTCGTCGGCGTTGTAGCTAGACCAAATTCACTAACTCTTGATCATGCCTCTTCGTCGGTGTTGTAGCTGGATCAACATTACTAACTTTAGACCATGCCTCCTCGTCGGTGTTGTAGCTTGGTCAAAATTCACTAACTTTCTAGTTGTATCAATGTTGTATCTAAAAAAAACAAGAAAAAAGAGAAGAAAAAAGAATGAAAAATCAAAAAAAAAAGAAAAAAGAAGGAAAAATGGAAAAATGAGCTTTCAACCAAATTCTGATCATGCCTCTTCGTCAGAGTCGTAGCTTGATCACAAAAAAGAACAACTATCCGATCCTGCCTCTTCGTCGGTGTTGTAGCTTGGTCAAATCTAACTTTCGATTCTGCCTCTTCGTCGGTGTTGTAGCTGAACCTAATTCACTAACTTCTGGTCTTGCCTCTTCGTCGGTGTTGTAGCTAGACCAAATTCACTAACTCTTGATCCTGCATCTTCGTCGGTGTTGTAGCTGGATCAACATTACTAACTTTAGACCATGCCTCTTCGTCGGTGTTGTAGCTTGGTCAAAATTCACCAACTTTTAAGTTTTATCAATGTTGTAAGAAAAAATCAAAAAAGAAAAAAAGAGAAAAGAGAGAAAAAAAAAGAAAAAAGAAAAAATATGAAAAAAGAAACAAAAGCAGAGAAAAAAAAACAAAAAAAGATAGAGAAAATTTGTCAGTTTTCTGATCTTGCCTCTTCTTCAGCGTTGTAGCTGGATCAGACATCAGAACTTTCACCTATCGGTCTTGCCTCCTCGTCAGTGTTGCAGCTGGATCGAATTTTGTAGACCATGCCTCTTCGTCGGTGTTGCAGCTGGGTCGAACTCTCTTTCGGTATTAGCTTATTATCAATAATGTAGTGAGTTGCTCTCATTTTGCTTCCTCAACCCCATTTTGAAGGTTTTGCTTCCCCAAAAGTGACAAGGTAGATCAATCAAGACAAGAAAGAAGACCTACGCCGAAGAGAAAGAATATCTACCAAAGAAGGAAGACACGCGTCAAAAAGATGAGAAGTTCAGCCAGACCGGACAAAAACGTTTATTCTTAGTCTTTGCTCTATTGCTGTTACACAACAATGAGCAAAGAGGGGCAGCTGTAATACCCATTTTTGTCTGGACCTCAAATTATATTCGAACCACTTATCCTAATTAAACCAAAAAAATTAATCAAATTAAAAAAAAAGAAAGAAAAGGGCATGCCGCCCATACCCTGCCTCACATACCCCATGCCTATGCAAGGCTCACCATACCCCTGCCACCCTTGCATTACCCCATCCCCCTACACACTCACACTACACGCCACCAACATTATCCATTTTAAAACAACACAAATTGAGAATTAAAAGGGGGTGGCCGGCCATTTGAAACAAAAATTGGGAGAACTGAAAAGGGGTAACCGACCATTTCAAAACAAATTAGGAAATTGAAGGTGAGCTCTCGGCAAGGCAAAAAAAATATAGAAGGGCTCTCGGCTATTGAGGAAAAATAGGGGAAGAGCTGGCATTCACCCCTCATTTTATTTTGGGTATCCTTTTTATGTATGTTTATGGTGTAATCATTTTTTAATCTAATGATGTTTTAGTAGTAATCTCGTATTTATTTTTAGTTATTACGTTTTTATATGTTTTTTATGTTCATATCTTATTATATGTTGTTAGGATGTTTAGATTAATTCTTGATGGTTGTTTAATATTTGTTTTTTAATTTTCTCATATGTGAATATGTGTGTTTAGTTTTATCATGATGTGAAGTTGTTTATGACTTTTATTTGTGTATATGTACGTATGTATATATGTTTTAGTATGCATCTATGTACATTACGTTATATATATGTGTATTAAGTTTTGTATTACCTATATATGTTAAGTAATATATGAGAGTATATACTATGTTTCTTTTAGTATATGTTTATATAATACTATATTTATATTTTTTTGTTTTTGCCATTTTGTTGTATACGTATGTGTTATATATTTTAGTATGTGTTATTTTAGATTCCTTGTTATATTAGTTTTTTATTATTATTATATTTATGCAAAATAATCTATTTTCTATATTTTATATATATTAAGATTATATTATTATTATTATGTATATATACGTATAGTATTCTAATATGTATTTATTACGTATATGTTTTTTTTGTATGTGAAACATGTTTTATATATTATGTATATATAATCTTTTTTCTACAACCCATATTTTACGTATAAATTTTTATATTTTCTATGTTTTTATGTTATATATATATATATAAGAATTCATGTATATATTGTTGTTTGTACATATTGTTATGTTATTACGTTAATTAATATTTGTGAATAAGTTAGATTAATATTTACGTATGTATGTTTTAGATTAGTATTTTATTTATGTGTTAAATTAATCGTTATGTATGTATTTATGTATGTTTTAGATTAGTATTTTATTTATGTTATATTAGTATTTTATTATGTTAGTATTTATTTATATTTTATCGCAATGTATTTATTTATATTTGCCATGTTTTTTAAGTTTACATAACGAACATATATTTTGTCAATGCGGTGCCCTTTTTATTCGAGCGTAAACGGGGCCAGTATCAGGCGTAGTGATAGTGGTTGGGCGTTTACTCTCGAATAACGGGGCCTTTAAAATCTACTCGCATTTATAACCGAATTTCAATCTAATCGTCACTTTAATCCGGAAAGTTTAATATTAATAAAGCGGTAATTATTAAAGTACCAATTTTGGGCGGTGTGGGGGTGCTAATCCTTCCCCATCCGTAACTGACTCCCGAACCCGATATTTCAAAATCTCTGGTTTTCTACGGTGTCTGGTCCACCTTGAGTGGCCGGTGGCGACTCCATTTTTAAATAAAACACGGGTTTTATAAAACCTCACGCGGAAGAAAATATTTCCAAACAAATAAAAAAAAAATATTTTTTAGCGAGAAAAGACATCGGTACATATTCAAATTGGCACATATATAGAGTGCACTAAATAAAAAGTACCCAAGATTGGGTTAACATTTGTACTTATTACATGGCATCAGAATTCAAGTTCTGCAACTTACAAAAATAATCGATTAACATAGAACAAAATAAAGAGAGAGACAGATACCAAAGGATAGTATTTTTAATGTAAAAGCAAACTCATTGTATATACTCATTTGCAACATGAAATCACACCCTTACTCTCTATATTAGGTAAAATGTTGTATTTTCACCATCTGCCATTTTCAGCGGTAACTTTATCATCGATGTCAGCTTCCAAGGATGATGCAAATTCTCTTCTTAGATTCTCAACCTTCTGTTTCTGTGCGTTGTCATCCAAGGCAGCACGGATCCCTCTTGATCTCTGTTTGTAATTGTTCCACCTTTGGTGAACTAGAGTCTTTAGCTATCTCTGCCTTCAATTCTTCGATTTTGCCATGAAGACCAGCTACGTCGATCACCCTTTCGATTTCTCCATCAATCTCATTCTTCACACTTGCAATCTTCTCTTGTAGTTCTGGAGTTGCATCTGCAACCTTTCTCTTTACCACTCCAACAATTTCCAAGTTTGCTGACTTCAAAACTTCAATCAGTTCTTTCTTAGCTTTTACTGCCTCTGCCACCAAATCTTTGTCGAGTGGATCTCCTTTCGACAAGTTTGCATGTGCATTTTCCAATTGTTCCCACTTTGCTTTGATCTCAGGTGGAATCTTCTGATTAATCTCAGTTTTCAGTTTCGCACCTTTCTCTTTCAGCTCAATGAGTCTGCTAACCATGCTTAGCTTTTCAAGCTTCTGCTTTAAGCCAGGATTGGCCCCTGGTCTTGATAAATTTTGCTTAAATTCCTGCGTAAGTTTATCGGCCTTCACCTTCAAATTATGGTTTAGGGTCTGATTACTGGTTGACCTGGATAACTCCAACCTAAGTGATTCAAGCTTCTCCTGCAATCCCATTGAAATAAATGCTCTGGTAACCTCCTTGTCAACATCCTGCTTAAGTTTTTCTATTGCTTGCTCTGTGATAGGATCTGAAGGTACCTCAGCCTCCAAAATATTCTTCTTCAACTTCTCGAGATCCGACTCTATATCAGCAGCATTCAGCATGGTGGCATCTGAAGGCTTCATGTTGCGTTTTCTTTCAGGTTCCACTGGCTTGCCTTCTTGTAAACCTCCTATTGATCAAAATTTAAGCATCCGATGACGAAGCAACTCTTCTGTATCCATTGTTGTTAGTTCCTACATTCATTTGAACATCATTTTAAGTTGTCTATGACTTGGAAATCAACTAAAGGAAAAGACATTGGAAGGGTAAGTCCTTCCAATAGGGCACAAAAGAATTTCAAATGTAAAAGCTGGCTGTTATTTGAAGATATTATACTGCTTCAAACAACATACCATGGAAGAATCCCATTAGGCTACCCAGAAGTAAATGCAACAAATTCTGCTTGTTGGAAACAATATCCTCTAAAAAGTTAAAAATTAATTTCCCAAGAAAACAATCATTTTCATTGAGAAAATGACGCTTTTGATAATAAGACACACTTAAATATACTTAAATGCCATTTTCCTCTTTAGTTATTACAACCTCAAAGATTTATAGAGATACAACCCACTTTAAAATCACTACAGAACTTCAGTAAGCAAATTTCTTTCTTGCTTTCTTCACATAGATTTGTTAATGTTACTTACATCCATTGCCTCAGTGATTGCAAGTCTGATTTGTTGGGAAGTCCATACTGGATCAGCATGTGCACCTCCAAGAGGTTCCTATAAATAACAAATAATGAAAAAGTGGATAAAAAACTAACTAGTGTTGCGAAAAACAGCCATTGACAATTTACTGGATTGGAAGGCTCAAAAAACAGGATAAAAATGTGTTCAAGATGCTTACAGGGATGATACCATCAGCAATTTTGCGCTTGTAATGTTCTTGGGCTGTTATCCTCAGTTTTTCAGCTGCCTATATAAGTATGAAACATTATTCCCGACAAAAAAATCGTTCTCGTTTCAACCATCAAATGAAATCACTTACCTTAGGAGCTGCTTGGGAAGATTTCCACAGTATGGCAGCGCATGCTTCAGGACTGATTAGAGAATCAGAGTAAAAAGAAACATGCATTTCAGAGTTCATGTGTAAATAAATGGGTAAAATTTTGAGACACAGGCTGTGTAAAACTAACTTTACACAAGCCTGCATATTTATCCTATAAAATCCAAATCATAAATTCCTAACCCTAACCCTAAAAAACTAAACCCTAAACCTTAAACCCTATACTATAAATTATAAACACTAACCTTAAATTCTAAACCTTACAACCTAAACCCCTAAACTTTAAATCCTATACTAAAGCCCTAACCCCTAAAACTAAAAGGGCCTATGTATCAAAGTTTTTCCTAAATAAAAACAGTACATGAAAAACCAAAGATCGCATTGAAAGTATACAAAATATAGCTGTAATTATATCTATTGACCGTTAAGTTGAATTTGAGAAACAGAAGTTATATAAAATGAGGTAAAAGTACGAGTAGTTTAGCAATAAGCTGATATTTCTATTGCTATATAAAGATCACTGACCAAATAAAAACTAAAAACTCAAATTAACATGTAAAGCACCTTTCAAAACTTGGAAGGATTAGTTATATTTGTATTTGATTTAATAACATTATGCATCATAATCTTCAGTTAAATTTTTACTTTCCAAGCGGTGCTACTGAATAAGGAGGGAAATGAAGGAACTAATTCCACCTTGCAACATATAGAACAGAGTTTTCAAGCATAAGCAATTTATTGGGACAAGCAATGGCTAGAGCCCCCCAGAACCACCTTCACCAACAACAACTGTTACAATTGGAACTTTAAGGCCAAACATGGCCCTCAAATTGTGGGCAATTGCTTCCCCCTGTATAGGGAAAAACATGAAATGGGTCATGTTATTATATGAACTGGGTGTTTCAGAATTCTATGTATGAAATATCACAATTTCCAATGTCAGAAGATAGTTTGACACACTTGACCAAGTTCCTCTGATTTGAGATCAGCATAGGCCCCAGGAGTGTCAACCAATGTTATAATGGGAAGACCATGATGATCAGCATACTTCATCATTCGCAAAGCCTTTCGATAGCTGTTTGTAAAAGGAGCTTTCATATGAGACATGATTATTTGTTTTCAGATAGAATGTAACAGATAAGATTTAAAACTATTTTCAGTAGGCATTCTCAAATGTTAGAGACTGATCACTTCTCTGTTAACTATGCATCTTTCACGAAGTAACATAACATGATAAAATTCCAGGACAATTCTAATATTAAATAGACATGACGTCTCATGCAAGCAGAGCCTTAAAGTTAATTGTTCAAATAAAAGATCCTTGAAACGTACCACCGTACCCATGGGGAGTTGGCATTGCAAAATTGCGAAAAATGTTCTCCTTTGTATTCCTACCTTTCTGCTGGCCTATAAACATGTAGCTCTTACCATCCATGGTTCCAATACCAGTTACCATGGCTGGATCATCATAGCCAGCACGATCTCCATGGAGTTCCACCTACTATATGATAGTAAAAGAGTAAGACTAATAAAATAACTTCATTTTCTTTTAGAGCATGATCACATAAAAGTTTGTTCCATTAAAATACCTTCTCTGTGATATTTAATATATGATCAAGAGCTGTGGGTCTGTTGGGATGTCGGGCAATGCTCAGGCGTTGAATAGGTGTCAAATGCATGTATAAATCTTTCAGAGCCTGATGTTTAGAACAGATAAAAAAGGTTATGGATATGACAAATAGCATGTCAGTGAGAAGTAAATGTGGATTGCAATTTTAGTAGAATATTTAAGTAATCAGCAAAGGCCTATGCAAAGATTACTTGGAATGAATAAGTGAAATTCTCACTGTTACAACTGATAAACTAGGAGCCTAGGACCATGGAACCCAGGCCTACATTTTTACAGATGAAGTTGAAAACTACCATAAATCTTTAGTTTTATGCGAGAACATAAAATTCAGAAAATTAGACACATAATGAATGACAAAAGTTACTATACCAGTGAATCAATATTAAACAAGGATTTTGCTAGTGAGTCTCCTTAGGGCACCCTTTAAGTCATAACCTTGTATTAAATTCAATAGATGACAATTTTATTGATGATTTCCAATACTTAGGGTGAAGATATTTCATATACTGGCCTTAAAGTGTCCCATTAGGGAACTCATTCACAAAATCCTTAAGCTGACAAAATGGGGAAAGAAAACATAAGATTAACCTGTTGATACTTGTTTTCCAAAGCTCCAATTTGATTTGTAAAATCCAGACCAGTTTCATCAGCCATTCTGCATACCTGCTCAAAATTGTATTGAGCAAAATAACAAAGTTATTTGAATTTTCAAAGACTATATCTCAATTTTGTGTTTATGAACACCTAAAACCATCATGGCATAAGGAAAGAAAGTTGCTCCATTTTAAGATCAGAAACAAAAAAAACATAAAATTGACATAACATGATAAAGTTAAAAATTGTCTCTGGTTTCACTCTTCATGAATCCCCACCATGAAGCTTTACACAAATAATGAGTGTTGAAAGAACATGAACAAAAACATTAAAAAGTTTCAAATATCCTGAATAAGTAAACAAATGAAAAACAACTCACCTCAATAATCTTTTTCTCGAGATCAACCAGTGGTTTCTCAAATGGTAGAGTCACCGGTTTTGGTTTCTCATCCAAAGGCTTGAAGTGATACAGGTAAGTTAAGTATCCATCTTTGATATCCAGTTCAATATTATCTGGCCAGGGGTAATCATGCTTCTTCCCTTTCTTAATTTTCGCAACAACACAAAACCTCTTCCATTTTCATTCCCGGAACCTTTTAAAGCTTTCGACCGATACCAAACTGCTCTTCTAAATGAACTACTAAGCAATTCACCAGCCAAAAAATCCTTCCCAAAATATGAGTTTGACCTGAACTCAAACCTTCCATCTTCAACTCCTCTTCCTCTTCCACAACTTCCAGCTACTAATGATATTGTAGCCATTTCAACGATCAACTCACTTCATAAGAACCCTAAAATTTGCTACTATAACATTAATTCTTCATGTAACAAAGACACATTCTTCATAATCATAAATTTGCATTTAAAAACTGATTCAAGGAATCTCAACTTCCTCTCAAACAAAAAAAAAAAAACAAAAAAAAACTTAAACATTCACTAGCTCGCTGCTATCGTTTACTCAATCATTCAAACACTAAAATCTAATCTAACAATAGAAAAAAAAAATAAGATTAATAAAATGGAAACAATTACAGAAATTCCAATTGAACATATTCTTCAATTTAAGCAATAGAACAGCTCATTAAAAGGGAATAAAGTTAAAAAGAAGAAGAATAAGCAAATTACCAGGATGTTGATGAGAAAGAAAAGAAGATGCTTTGTGTGTTTAGAAACTTAGGGTTTTAGTGAGTTGGGAATGAAGAAATTCGGGAGCTAACGGTTGAGATTATCACTGCTCGAGCAACTAAACAACAGAATAAGAATGTTTAAAACTTTATTTTAATTAAAAATTATTTTTAAATAAAATGATAATTTGTGCTTAACTGAGATTTAGCGGCGACAAATGAAAAACAGAGGGGCGTGTGTTTCACGGAGTGTTGTAGGGAAAGCGATGTGGTTGGGCGGTGTTCTACACTTGCTTGAAATGAAGGTGAAGTTGAGAATGTCTATCCACGTTGCGGATAACGATCAACTACCACCAAAATTCGAAGGCCAAACCAGAGGGACCCACTATGAACCTACGTTTCTTCATGCAATTGGCACGTCATTTTTTTTTTTGGATTCAGGCCATTAATCAATTTCCTTATCCATTTTGTCACGGGGCTAGACTTCTGAACCAGCCCGACGTGCGGCCTTAGTCGAGTCCTTAAGACAAACGACCAAGTAAGCCTGAATCTTCAACCCGAAAGATCGAATTCTGAAGGCAACGAAGAACGCAAGATCGTTCTTAGCGGAAGCAAACTATGAGATCGGCTACGAAGAACTCTGAAAGAACAAGAGAAGAACAACTCAGAGAATTTAGAGTGAATGCGCTCTCTATTACTCAAGAATAGATGAAAGAATGGATGATTACAACTGAGGTGGGGAGGCCTCTATTTATAGTTGAGTCCCTCTAATCCGACGGTCCCTACCGATTGCCTAGATACAACTCTACCAACCACAAGGCATAATGCCAAGAATATTCCTTAGCTATCTATAGAAAGAATCTCCTATGTTCACATAGGTGTGGATGGATAAGCCTTCTTGGATCTTCCCACGGATCGGGCGGTCGGTGGTCTCTTCAAGCCCAAAGTGTGCCTCGAAACCTCATGGACACCTTGGTGTGCACCCCAATGGTGCTAATGACTTGGGCCTTGGATCACGGCCCGTGACATTCTCCCCACCAAACTTGGCGGCGCCCTGCCGTCGTTGCTCCGAATGAAGTCGGCAACGATCCCGGGACCTCCTTGGCACCTTAGCTTTCTCCCAACTCAATCAAGCTTGGTTGTCCCCATATAAGGACCGCTCTTCCCATAAAGAGCACCTGACTCGTGTTGGGTTGTCCACCCATATGGACTCCTCGCTTTGGTTGCCGCCGCCATATAACATTGCTCGTCGAACCACCTCGCACATCTCGGCCGTAGGAACTCTTTCCTAGCAACGGGATTTGTCTCCCCCGATCACCATGACCCTCGAACAAAGGTTTGGATGTCGCCTTTGAACTTTCACCATTTGATGGGTTAGGTTTTCTGCGCCGCCTACACCCAACAAACCGGACAAATCAAAACCAAAAACACAAAGATTATGTTCGAGATGTACCTTCCTGGGATGAACTCCTCGCGTTCACTTTAAAAATGCATCGCCCTTCTACATCCTTGAAGTCCGACGCCCATTTTGCATTGCCACTTCTTTCTCCACGGTTCAATGTACCCTCTACCTTGCCCAACGGTGGCTCTTCACATAACGAATCGAGCTTCAAAGCCTCGCTCTCTTCGTGCTCGCCCCGTACCTTGACCGCTTGATTCTATGTGGGCAATCACGCCAACGATGTGACTCCATGCAATGAGAACACTTCCATTGCACTTTCTCCTCCCTCGACTTGACTCTGTCGGGGCAATCGAGCCAATTATGTGGCCCCTTGCAACGAAGACACTTTCGCTGCACCTTTGGCTTGACCGTTGTAGACGAAACAATCATGCCAGCTCTAGCTTCCCTTTTCACAGACTCATCGTTTACCTTGATGGCTGAAAGGTCGGCTTCCTTGGAACAATCTTTTGACTCATGCTCGCCGTCACCATAGAAGCACCTCCCTGGCTTCATTTCCCATGGTCGGACTAGCATTCTGGGCTTGTTCCACCTCGATGGCTTTTCCCCGCCATGCGAAGTCCCATCCATCTTTGTCGAAGCCTGCACCTTGGCTTTAACCGCATCACTCCGTACCTCCACTTTGCCCGTCATGCCTGATATGCCTTCTACTCCCCCATCTTGGCCCTTCACCTCGATGCTCTCATTGGCACTCACGAGGCTTTTCCTCTGGAACCTGGTGGTTTCGAACTTGGTCCATATCCTTCCACACGACGCCACAAAGTCTCTACGCCTCTGGGTCCTTCCTTTGACAGCCTGGGCCTCGTCACCCATCTGTGCTGCAGCGTTTCCTTCTTTCCTTGTCGCCATCTCCAACAATGCCTTCCACGAGCACTTGATTCACCAACCTTGGCTACGAACCGTGGCTACGAACCGTGGGCTCTGATACCAACTGTCACGGGGCTAGACTTCTGAACCAGCCCGACGTGCGGCCTTAGTCGAGTCCTTAAGACAAACGACCAAGTAAGCCTGAATCCTCAACCCGAAAGATCGAATTCTGAAGGCAACGAAGAACGCAAGATCGTTCTTAGCGGAAGCAAACTATGAGATCGGCTACGAAGAACTCTGAAAGAACGCGAAGAACAAGAGAAGAACAACTCAGAGAATTTAGAGTGAATGCGCTCTCTATTACTCAAGAATAGATGAAAGAATGGATGATTACAACTGAGGTGGGGATGCCTCTATTTATAGTTGAGTCCCCTCTAATCCGACGGTCCCTACTGATTTACATCAACGACCTAGATACAACTCTACCAACCACAAGGCATATCTATGGAAAGAATCTCCTATGTTCACATAGGTGTGGATGGATAAGCCTTCTTGGATCTTCCCACGGATCGGGCCAGTCTGGTGGTCTCTTCAAGCCCAAAGTGTGCCTCAGAACCTCATGGACACCTTGGTGTGCACCCTGTGGTGCTAATGACTTGGGCCTTGGATCACGGCCCGTGACAATTTGCTCAAAATAAAAAGAAAAAATAAAAAATCACCATTTAATAAATAATTTATCTAATCATTGATTGGTCTATAGAGATACGATACTAGATCTCTTGAATTAAATTTGTTCGAATAGTTTAAAAGTTGACTATAATGCAATATCTCTTAAATTATTGGTTGAGTTCTTTCTATTAAAATTTTTAATATATTATAAATGAGAGAAATTATTATATGGTTTTGGCTCGTCACGTCATCTATAGTTTTATCTAATAAGATTTATTTATTTATTTAATGGCATGTAGGAAAGATGACAACTCTTGGAGAATAATTTTTCAAGTGAAAATTTCTATGAAAGTAATCGGAAAGGGAAGACGAGTTTCCGTTCCCATACATGCCAAACATACAAATCGGAAAGGGAAAGCGATGTGTTCGGTGCTTGAACTCTATTTGACTCCAACATCAATATCCCAAAATTTTTGGGTCAAATGATATCCAAAATTTTTATATATAAATTTAAAAAAAAATAAATAACACTTATTTATAAATAATTAACATTTTTTAATATAGTTTTTAAAAAATAATACCCTTAAATAATTTTTTAACTCCCTAAAGAGTACATGCAAAGTCCGAGAAAGGGTGACGGACGAAAAAAATAAATAACACTGTATGCTGTTTCCAAAATTTTCCTCTTTTTAGACTGTCACTGTGTATTGACCACATTTATTATACTCATAGCCTGAAAACACTCAGCTTTGCCATTCAGCAGTTAATCCCCTTTCTACTTCTACATTTATTTACTCCACTCTTTGTATTTTTTTTAATGTTTGCAAACAGTGTTAATTAGTTTCTCTTTTCTTTGATTTTCTCACCAAACAAACAAAAACAAAATGTGGGTAGCAACAAATGTAGGTGCATTGGTACAACACATTGCATTTTTAAGAAGAGGACATGAGTTTTAACCTTAAAGACGATATTATTAGGAGGAATAGCCTCACACCTTGAACATAAACCATAAGACGGACATGTATATAACTAAAAAAAATTGTGGGTGTAAGTTAATTCATGGTTGTGCAAGTAAAACTGTGAAACTGTAAATTGTGGGTGTAAGTTAATTCATTTTCGTAGCCATAACTCGACAAAAAAAAGAGTCCTCATTAACTCTCTTCACTGTTTGTACAAAAGTTTTTGGTCTCAATGATGATTTTCAACATTCAAAGTTTATTACATGATCTGAAGCTCGCATTTAAAGCGTATCTTTCTCTCCTACTTTCTTTCTCACTCTCAGTTTTGCCAGTGAACTCACTTAGGTTTCTTCTTAATTTTTGAAGGGTTTTTTGTTGTTGATATTTTTATTATTAACTTTTTTTTAAGAAAAAAACACGGGGCGGACGCCATGTTGTGACTCGAAAAGCTTGAAGAAAGGGCCATGGGCTCCTGAAGAAGATGAGATCCTCGTAAATTACATTAACAAACATGGCCATGGAAGCTGGCTAAGCTTGCAGGTTTCAGTCCAAAGAAACCCTTTTTTTTTCCTTACGATTCTTCTTCTGTGATTGTTTCTAGTGATCTTTCAAGTTCATAGGCTTTCATACTAATATGTTTTCTGGGATTTGCTCACCATCTTTCAAGTTCATGACCTTTAGATCTGTTAATATAATCTATCACCATCTGAAATTATCGTTTTGCCTATAGGAAACGTGCGTGTTTAATTCATGTTAGCTATTATGAGTTGGTACTTGGTACCCTTCTTCGAGTTGTTTCTCGTGCTGTTTCATTAATGTTCTTTTTTTCTTTCGGTGGGACACGTTTATTAGGATGTAAATATGAGGAGACACATCACCAGGACAGAGTTAGAATTGAATCGTGAAAGGACAAGTTATTTAATTTTGAAATGATCAAGATCTTAAAAATAACTAATACATAAAAATTAAATGAATTAGAATTTAATTTTATTAATTTTAAAATTAAAAAGTCTTAAAAAGTAATTAAAGCATAAAAATTGGAGATCAATGCTTTAATTAATTAATTTTAAAATTGATAAGATCCTAAAAATAAATTATACCAGACAATTTTAGGAGGGACAAAGACTTAATTGAAATAGTTTCAAAATTATCAATGAACTAAAATGTAGGTTGGGTAGTTTTAGTTGTTATGTTGTGTTAATTTTAATTTTAACTTTTTGGATATTTTCATGTGTACTCTTTTGCTCTGACTAGGATTAAGAGGTTTTTAATGAGGCATATAAAAATATTTTCTTTGTATGATTCTATCTATAATGAAATCATGCAATTTGATCAATAATAATAATATTATATGAATAGTGTTGTAAATGAAACGAGACATATAGTGAACTACTTGAGTTCAACTCGGTCAAAGCTCAGTCAACAGTCGACTCAGCTCTTAACGAGTCGAGTCGAGCTCGGCACACTCATGCTTGAATCAAGCTCTAACTAGGGATAGGCATTTCATCCGGACTTGACGGATCGGGCCAGATTTTGTGTGTGTGAAAAAGTTGAGTTTGGACTTATAGTGAAAAAAATCTGACCTGACATGAGATTAATAATGTAATTTTTCCTTATATTTTTTAGGGATATTTTGCAATGACACCCCCTTTATATATTTTTTATAATTAAGTTCTTTAAATTAATTAATTTTTTACAATTATATTCCTAAAATTAATTATTTTTTACAATTAAATCCCTAAAATTAATTATTTTACAATTAAGTTCCTAAAATTGAAATTTTTTGGTAGATCAGGTTGAGTACGAGTTTAGGTATATAATTTTCGGGCCGAGTTCAAGTCGGTCAAAAACTCAACCCGCACCCATTCCTAGCTCTAACTTCGGCTTGAATTCTTAACAGTTGAGTCGAGCTCAACAATACTCGAACTCGACTCGTTTTCACCCCTAATATTCATCGGACTTTATTAAGACTCTGTTTCGTGCTGTTTGAGAACTTAAATTTCAGAATTTTGGATTTTGAACGCTACCTTAACGTTTTATCCAGTTAAGTTTCTTGATCGGCAGGTCTTCTTCGTAGAAGCAAGAGTTGCAGGCTTCGATGGGCAAAATTATCTTAGGCCGGACAGAAAGGGCAGTCCCTTCACCATTGAGGAAGAGAACCTTGTCATTCAGCTTCATGGAATCCTTGGAAACAGGTTTGTTGTCGTGTCGGAATTCGAAACTGTTAGTTCTTGAGAATGAAAAGGTTTCATTTCTTTCATCTTCAATGAATTTCAGGTCGGCTTCCATCGCTTCCCAATTACCAGGGCGAACGGACAACGAGATCAAGAACCTATGGAAAACTCACCTGAAGAAACGCCTGCTTTGCATCGGTCTCGATCCGAAGAATCACGAGCCAATCACACCTACCGATCCGACCACAGCAGCAGCACCCACATCTCCAGCCACCCGTCATATGGCTCGACGGCAGAGTACTAGGCTCGAAACCGAAGCTCGGAATTTCAGAGTACTCATCACTCTTCAAATCCAACTCTGATTATTTCCTATGCTTATGGAATTTCGAAGTCAGAGAATCATTGCGGAATTTGAACAAAGAAGATAAAACAATATGTCAAAGCTCGATTTTGCAAACATCTTCATCGACAAAACTGGGATCAGTGTCAGCTGTTATAGTTGACAGTTGCCCCAACACAGCTGCAAGCAATCAAGTTGAGAATATTGAATGCAAGAGCTTCAAGTCATGCACCAAAGTTCCGATCGATGCACCGAATACAATCGTGTTCGAACAAGTCGGAATATTCTTCTGATACCGCACTGAAATCGCTGTTGGATTTTCCCGTTAACAATGACATGAGTTTCTTGGAAAATCTTGATCCCCAGACTTATCTTACCTCCCCCTCTAAAGAATACTTGTAGGCATGAATTTTATAATATATTGCTATTACTGCTTTAACTTTGATCCGGATTATTGCGTATTGGCCTAACATACTCTCGCATTCGATAATCGTTATCGAATACGGATAACATCTTCTATGCACTGAAAAATCCATTAACCTTACAAAACACAAACTTTAAACAATTCCATCATAATCCAGATGAGAAAACCCTCAAACCTGTTCTCAAAGAAACAAAAACTTTATATTCATATATCAACACATTCAATTCAATAACAGATATTTTCTATGTTCTTCCATTCTGTCCGGACATGAAACAACACAGGAACAGACAAGACAGAAAATACAGTTGAAAACGGGGGAGTCACAAACAAGAAAAAGTGTTGCAATGAAAACAGTATTAACAGAATTTGCTTTGAGATCAGACCGGAAATTTTGTAACTTTCAGAAGCATCCGATGGCCTTTTTAGGAGTTTGTCCAGTTGCGCGGCATTTTGCAGCCATTTCATCTGCCTTGAGAAGCTCTTCTCCACGTTTGGCTTCGACCATTGCCCTCTTTTCCTCTGCTTCCTTGTGAATTAAAGCTACCTTGTTTTTCATTTTCTCTACGTATTCTGCTTTCTTCTTTTCCAATTGTTCCTGCCAAAACTTCCACATGTTAGAATTACCAAGATTATGATATCTCACTGTTTTTACAAATACCGGATTACCTATATCCAAATGCGTATCAAACACAAATGTCAAATGTTCATCCTTTCATTATCTAAAAAGTAAGGATTAGAAAGAAAAAAAAACGCACCTCAATTTTTCTTAGATTTGCTTCCAGAGCTGCTTTCTTGCTGTTCTCCCATGCTACAATAGCAGAAAGCTTTTTCTGGGCCCTGCTCAACAGTTTCAGTAAAGTTGATAATACATACACACACATATATCTATCAATTACATAAATATATATATATGCAAGATAACATTATAGTAAACCAAAGAGGGTTTTGGGACTTGCTTGTTCTCTGCTTTGGTCTTTTCACTATCTTCCCATGCCCTGATGAATGACAACTTTTTTTCTTTTTCAACCTCTGCAAGGGCAACGTCTGAAAAACCGAAAAACCTACTGATCTTAAATATCCTCCATCCATACAATCACAAGAACACAAAAGAATACGTAATTTGGACACGGTGGCCTAAAAACGGTCCGAATGGCTACCAAATAGTATCCGATGATGATGATTGTATCAGAGAAGTATACCTCTATCATGTGATCCACTTGAAGTTTTCTTTGGTTCTGGCTTCGGGGCTTCTGTCAAGATGAAAAATAATGTTAGAACAAACTAGAAGAACATGATGAAATTAGCTTATGTAAGAAATTGATGTTGTGACCCGAAACAGGCCACTTCTATATCAAGCATGTATGTCCAAATCAGTGTTTTTTTACTGCATTTTGAAAATATGTACATAATTTGAGTTGAATTAGAGCACACGCTTTTTTGAGTCCACGGAGAAAACTGAGTTTGAAGAAGAATATAATAAAACCTGCTCTAAATCTATCAACAAAAACCGGGGAAATCAAGGGAATTTCCATCAATTTATAGAACATTGGATTTGAAAACTATCAACAAAAAACTGAGAAAATTAAGGAATTTCCATCAATTTTTTAATCAAATTTGTATTAGTATGAAATTAATTTGAAATCAATCAAAGATAAAGTTTCATACCGAGTAATCTTAATCTATGTTTTCCAAGTATCTTGATTTTGAACAATAAATTGAATAAGTATGAATTTTGATTAACTAAACGACGGATCGATCCGCCTAAAATAATGCTTGGAAATTCCAGAATCTGAACTACGCATATAATAAACACGATGAGAGTGGAAACAAAGCTTATTCTCAACTACGGCAAGAGCTTTCGATTCTTCAGGTTTTTCCTCTGCTGGCGGTGGAGCCACGACTGTTTTCTCGGGATCAGCTAATGGAGC
This sequence comes from Hibiscus mutabilis, assembly GCA_019671005.1. Classification (NCBI taxonomy): domain Eukaryota; kingdom Viridiplantae; phylum Streptophyta; class Magnoliopsida; order Malvales; family Malvaceae; genus Hibiscus; species Hibiscus mutabilis. The sequence continues at coordinate 685,491 of CM033728.1, forward strand.
CTCCGCTGCCGGCGGTGGAGCGGCGGGTGTTTTAGCTGCAACCTTCTCCTTCGTCTCCTCCGCCATAATTAAGCTTACAAGTGTACAACTTTCGGGGGAAACAAAAATGATAATTTCTAATGGATAACTCTCGAATATTCAGATATCTATGATTAGCAACGTTAGCTGAGAGGCTGGAGCTTTATTTCCTACCAAAGTGGCATAGTTTGTAGACGTTGATCTGCCGTTGATCTGGATACTTATCTTGATTTATTCGATCCAACGGCTATTATGTTTGGAAAGAGACAAATACGTTGTAGAGCGTAGACCGTAAGTAAGGAGTGAAATATTTTAGGGAAAACTACACGGGTGGTCACCTAACTATTACCTTTTTTATTTTGATCAACTTATTTTTTCATCAAAATCATCCTCCAGTTAGATACTTTTCTTATTTTGATATCTTCCATTAAAAATTTAACAGAAATGTTCACTTGACATTTTTTAAAATTTTTATATTATTTTTATATACTATAGTAATTTTTTTATCCGACCAACTAGGAGGAGATCAAAACAGAAAAAGGGTGATAATTAGGTGACCAAAACAAGAAAAGGTGATAGTTAGGTGATTAAAAAAATAAAAAAAAAATGTAAAGTCAGCGATTCTGTTAGATTTTTAATGGAGGGGACCCAAAACAGAAAATATATCTAACGGGAGGAATGATTTTCATAAAAATATTAATTGGGTGACCAAAACAGAAAATTGGTGATAGTTTGGTGACCACACGTATAGTTTTCCCAATATTTTATGCCGACAGGTAAAGCGGTTAAACTGATCCACAATGTCGGCAAGTGAGATACGACGACATAGAGTATATATAGGGGTGGTTTAGGCGAAATGAAAAAGACCGTATAAAGCCTAATAAAAACTTAAAAAGTGCATGAAATTCTTGAATTTTTTTATTTAATTAAGTCTTAAAATCAATCAATTGTATTAATTGTGTTTTTTTATCAACGTTCATCATTAAATTTTAAAATTTTATTTTTTAGATATTTTTTTATTTAATAGAGATATTATATTTTTAAAATAAATGTTAGGATTTGAACTCATATAAAATAAGCTAACATAAATATTTTTGACCACTCTATTAATTAATAGATCTCTTCTTTACAGACATTATTGTCATATGATATACTACAGTTCTATCATATGACCTTTACAATTTTTTTAAAAAATATTTCTTTTAATAATTTTCTAAGTTTTTTAGAATTTTTAATTTTTTTTTAAAAAAATTAGATATATCTTTTAGAATCGTCAAAATTTAACCGTAAATATTGATCAAAGATCTTAATTAAGTGAAAAAATTAAAAGAATTAATTATTTTTTCAAAAATTTAAAGAGATTTTTACCCACTTAAACTAAAAGAAAAAACTTAAAATTAGTTGAAGAAAAAGCTTGTGAGCAAAAAATGAAAAAAATTATAAATTAACGAAGATCTTATCAAAATTTCAAACTTTGGTGTTGAGTGACCAACCAAGCAACATGTGCAAGGGGTCCCTCTCTTAGTTAATGTGAATGATCTGATGCTGCGCTGGTTGGCCATTTGGGCAAAAAGAGGGGGGCCAAATGTCTTTGATATTTATTGTCATTATTAATTTAGTAATAAAACAACTTTAGGCTTTGCTTTAGACATGCACGTTACAACATTACATGCCTAATGCATTCTTTTTCACTAATGAAGTATATCTAACCCAACTATGTCTTTTGGTGCCCACTTTAAAAAACGGATTTAGAGTTTAGAATTTAGAGTTATGATTTAAAATTTAATTTTTTAGTGTTGATGCATAAAAAGAGATATACTTAGTGGGCAGAGGATTTTTGTTCCTAATGGGATGAAAATCGTATGCCCCAACTATTAGGGGTGTTCAATCAGTTAATTCGGTTAACCGAACGAACCGAACTAGCTAAATATCGTCAAAATTTTTAACGCTTTAACTGTTAACTGAACCGAATTTTGTTCGGTTAATTTTCTTAACCGAAATAATTGTGGAAAGTACAAAAATTTCAGTTAATATATATTCGTTTAATTTTGTTTAATATATATTATATTTAATACCGAATTAATCGATAACTAAACTTTAAAAAAATAACCATTAACCGAACTAGCATCTAATTAACCGACCGAAATTTTGGTTCGGCCGGTTAATTCTGTTTTAACCGAACATTGAACACCCCTACCAACTATGCCCCTTTGGTGCCCCACTTTTAAAAAATGGGTTTAGGGTTTAAAGTTAGGGTTTTGGGCTAGGGTATATAGAATTAGAGGTATGGTGTATTTTTTAAGGTGTAGGGTTTAAGATTTAAAATTTAGGGTTATGGCTTAGAAGTTAATTTTTTAATGTTGGGGCATACAAAGTGACATATTTAGGGGAAGAGGATTTTTGTTCCTAATGAGATGGAAATCGTATGCCCCCAACTATGCCCCTTTTGGTGCTCTACTTTAAAAAAGTGAGTTTAGGGTTAAATGTTAGGGTATAGGAAAATGGAGGTATGGTTTATTTTTTAAGTTTTAGGGTTTATGGTTTTATGATTTAGAATTTAGGGTTAGAGTTTAGAATTTTTTTAGTATTTTTTAGTGTTGGGGCATAGAAAGGGACATAGTTGGGGCAGAGGATTTTTGTCATAATGGGATGGAAATCGTCTGCCCCCAACTATGCCCCTTTGGTGCCCTACTTTAAAAAAATGGGTTTAAGGTTAGAGTTTATGGTTAGGGAAATTGGAGGTATGATGTATTTTTAAGGTGTAGGGTTTAAGATTTAGAATTTAGGGTTAGCGCTTAAAATTTATTTTTTTTACTGTTTTTTAGTGTTAGAGCATAGAAAGGGACACACTTAGGGGGCAGAGGATTTTTGTTCTATCTAGTGAGGCAACATGTTTATTAAATGGGTAAACTACACCCGATGTCACTAAACTATTATCACCGACTCGAAAATACCATTGAACTTTAAAATTTTTTAAATCTAACACTGAACTTTACTTTATGACTCATTTATGCTAACTCCGTTGTTAACTCTTAACAAAACCGTTAACTCAAAAACGACGTCGTTTAATACAAATGGTAAGTCTTAACCACTAAACCAATATGAAATTATGAAAAATTTTACCACAAATATTATATAGGTCAAATAACACTCAAGATTAAATCAAATTAGCAGCGTTTGCTTTTAAAATGCCACTAAAAGTGCCGCTATATACCATGTTTAGTGTGATGGTTCTCTCTTTGGGAGTGCACAATGTATTTGGGAGTGCACTGTATATTGCCATTGCATTCAACACTTGTTGGTTAAAATAGAGACCTCTTATAGAATAGTCCTTTTTGGGTTAATATTCAATTTTTCATCAATTGTTAGTTAATTATTAGCGTAGTTGTCTAGTTGATTATGTTGATCAGACGGAAAATTAGACAGGGATTCTAGAATCTGACAGTAGCCATGGCCGAAACAACTCACGGATATTATAAATAAAACATAGTTTCCTTATTCTTTATGAGAAAAACAAAGTAGATATTGATGTCCGAAAATATTTTCTTAAAAGAAGAGAATATCTTTATAACACATATAAATATGAGAGTTGGCTATATATATATATCAGACATGGGTCTTGATGGAAGAGCTGTATCCACTTTGATCATCATAATACTTGGACCAAAGCATAACGCCCCCATACTTGGAGGAATTCTTTATGGCCGGGAGAACCTTGGATGTCAGATCGTTTACGGGGATGAAACCGCTGCCCGCTGCATCCGGAGATGCCGGTAGGCCGAGGAAAATCTTCGTTGCCGGGATATCCGAAGTCCATTGTTTCCGTGAATCTTCGAGGTTGGCAATATCAGCAGATGAGTATTGGCAAGGAGGGTTGTTGTAGAATTGGACCCAAACATAATCAAATAGACCGGTTTTGAGTGCATTTCCCACCCAAGCATCAGGGAACGGGCATTGAGGGGCCGCCGTTAAGTACACTTTCTTCCCTTTCTTGCTATATCCAGAAAGGTACTTTGCGAGATCGTCCCAGTGTTCGCCCGTTCCTCCTTCGATATCAAAGTAGATTCTATGAGAATAGCGGGTCCGAGCGGTCGAGACGACGATGTTCCCCCTAAGAAATTATTCCAAAGATACGTCGCGACTTGTCTAGCGTCATTGGATGAAGCAAGGCACCTCTGCCCAACGAAAGAATGACTTTAACACCTTAGGCTTGACACAATTTAATGTCGGAGTGCAGCCGTTGCTATAGGGATCACAATGACCGGCGAGGTTTATCATGGGAGTTTGGCCATTACCAAATGTTGCCAGGAAGGCTATGTTCACGTATTCGTACTTCCCCGTCGCACAAGTCTCCGCTAGGGTGCCTTCGTTACCGTTTTGGCCCCAGTAGATGGAAATTCCACCACCGTTTGAACCAGTTGTTAGCGCCATAACAATCAAGCAGATGAGCGAAACAGATATCTTAAGCTTGAATGCCATATTCTTAGGGTTTCTTTATTACACGATCGAGTTAATTGTTTCTGTGTTGAAACTATGGCGGTGAAGCTCCACATTTACAGCAGAAAAATGGTTTGTCGTTTGACAATTATTTTGAAATTTTGCAGCAGATAGTATTTTATCCTGTCAATATTGAAGTGACTTCCGTAAACTTGAGGCAATCGATGCGCCAATTTAATGTCAATATCTAAGACTTCTTTGTTGAACTCTAATTCCTATGCCTTCACCATGTCATGTTCACCAGACAAAACACATGTTTAGATAACTTTGCAGCAGATAAACTTATTCAAAAGAGTAAAGACCCTCATTTCCTGCTTGAAACAAAAACAAAGGCAAAATGGATAATCAAGCATCAGACCAGTATATCTACATTCACCACGTTCATCCTCCATACACTCCAAAGACATCCCGAGGACCCGAACCGCATATCGACAATGTTGTTATGACACGGAGATCGGTAATCATGGCCGACGCAGCCATTACCATAATGAGCTTTGATCTTAGCATGTTCATCACTAAGGCATCTGCATGTCCATATATGCTTATGAGGAATTTTTGTTTCATGTGACATTTGGGTCTTGTTTTTGTATTGTCACATGCCACGTAACATATTTTCACTGTTTCAAATAGGTTGTAAAATGAAAAATCAAGTATATTTTAAGAGTCAAATGAAACAAATTAGGGTGTAAAGTGGAAAAAATTGTGAATCAATCCCTTAAATTCATTAATTCATTAAAGAAAGCAATTACAATTTACATGGTTGAAGTAGACCATTCCATGAGCTGGACTAAGCCGGACCATTAGGGGTGTAAATGAGCCGAGCTTAAACAAACAACGCTCTATTTGTGTTCGTTTAATTATTTTTGAAGTTGTTCATGTTCGGTTCGTGTTCGTTTAAATTGTTAATATCATATTCGTGTTCGTGTTCATTTATTTATTTTTGAAGGTATTTGTGTTCGTTTATTTAGCATTCACAAACATGTTCGTTTATATGTCTGTGAACATGTTTGTTTAACGTTCATGTAATGTTCACAAACACTTTTGTTTATAGCCAAAATGGTGAAATTACACCACTAGTCCTTAAGCTCCTTAGGCTTCACATTTTGAACTTCAAAGTCCATCTTGTGTTCAATTTAGTCCCTATCTTCACCAATATTTAAAATGTAAAAAAATAAAAGGAAAATGAGAACGGGATAAACGAGTCGATAAACGAGCTTATAAACTAGTTGATAAACGAGCTTGTTCGCAAACATAAACGAACCAAACACAAATCTGTTTGTGTTCTTTCGTATATTAAACGAACATACAAATTTTATTTATACTCATTTATTTAGTTTAATAAAAGAACATAAATGAATGTTATACGAATAGTTCGTCGAACGCTCTATTCATTTACACCCCTGCAGATCATATTCATGTTTCAAAAAATAGTAAGTCTATATTTGACAAGTGATATTACTTTACTTCTAATTTATGTTAGGTCCTAGATTCGATCTCTTCTGCTGCACTTATAATGATGTATGAGATTAATATTAATTTAGCATAGCCTGAACGACACTACTAACACACAAAGAAGAAATCTTTATTCAAGTACCAGATGAACAGTCATTGAAACCATGACTAGATGGACACTATAAGATGTATGACTTTAGCCTTAGCCTTAAACGCCCGTTAACGCAAGACATCGTTATTCAAATACAGACTATTTAACGCTGAAAATATGATTACAGGGATCAGTCGTCCGACCAATAAACATCCATTTCGCCCCAATCATCTTCAGGAACCCCAAGAGCCTTCCAAACCGCTTTCGATGCATCAACGACGTTGTGAGGACAAGGAGGCTGATAATCATGATCCGAATCACATCCAGCAGTAGAATCACATTCATCCAGAACCTTAGCCCTCACGCTTCTTCCATTCCCATGGATCTTGATATACTTCATACACCTCTTTCTGTTGTTAAACCACCCGGTCGAAAGTGCCACCACGGGATCATCATCGGAGTGGTATTTGTTGTCACATTCCGCTGGACCGCCACCGTCACCGCCAGCCTCGAAACTGTTAATCGTCAATATCGCTTTCGTATGGCTGGACACAGGAGGTGAACACTTATATGTCGTGTAAAACTTCCCCTCTTTACAACAATCCGAACCATTCTCGGTGTTGCATTTCCCCGGCGGAGGCTTTTTCCCTTTCAGCTTGCCGCTGGGTTGGCAAGTACCAGCTTCCACCATGAAACAATCTGCAAGAACTGAAACAAAGCAAACAAAAAGAAAAACACTGGAAAAAGCCTTCATCTTCATATTCGTTTGCACTTGCAATTGCTTGGTGCCAAGAACAAGTAAAATGTTGGTGTTTATATTGGAATCAGCCGTCTAAATTGTATCGAAAGCATCTCACGAAGCTGCAGAAAAGTTAAAGTTTTGCCACATTTTACATTGCTGGAATCTTACAAGGTTAAGATATCAATAAATCGTCGTTTGACAAAGTGATATGTGTTGAGAAATAAAGCATCTCAGCTTCTATTGAGGCATGGAATAATTTAGATTATAAGGAGATGAGAAGATAGATTGGAATCTGACTAGGTATATAAATATTGCGTGTTGGATTTTAATATGAGACAACCTAGGAGAGTTTGATGTCTTTTATAAGCTATGGCATATTCATCTCCAAACCATCTGCCTGTCTATATGTGTTTCTCAGAACTTTTGCCCTCCCCCAGAGCCATTAATGATTAAATTAAAGATATGAATTTTTTTAAAAATTAATCTAAAACATATGAAAAAAATTTATTCTAATACGGACAGTTGTTATAAAAATATGATTAAAAAGATCAATCAGTGTCCGATCAGCAAATATCCATTCTTCCCTAGTTGTTTTTAGGAACTCCGAGAGCCTTTCAAACTGTTTTTGAGGCATTAACAATATTGTTTGTCCGGTTCAAAAAAGAAACAATGTTGTTAGGACAAAGAGGCTGGTAATCATGATCTGGATCACATCTCACCTTAAATTCTAATGACAATTTGAGTCTTGATTAGTTTAACTATTTGTCAAACTAAATCGTGTTCCTCTTAAATTTTAGTTTTGCCCTTCTCAAATTAAGTCTTGTCCCCGTTAATTTCAAAGTTAAATGATTGTGTTTCTCCTATTATCTAATTCTGATTTCGTCCTGTTTCAACCATCTTGCTTCTCCATTTTTTTAATCCAATTTTGTTTTAATGTTTTGGTTTTGAGGAATTACAGCCTAGTGGGACAATACGAGTGAAAACTCTTCCGCCAGGGAAATGCAACACCGAAAACGGCTCCGGTTGTTGTAAAGATGGGAAGCTCTACACAACATATAAATGCTCACCGCCCGCGTCGAGCCATATAAAAGAAACGCTGACGCTTAACAGCTTCCAGGCTGGCGGAGATGGTGGCGGACCGTCGGAATGTGACAACTAACATTTGAACAAAGACTTCTTGTGTGTTAACATTGATTAATATTAATGTCATACATTATGTTTTTCTATTTGTTAAACCATTAAAATTATGGTTTAGTTAGCTTTATCGTAAAAAATACCGTGGAGAATAGCGATTAGTAAAAGCCAGTTCAACCGGCTTAATCGATCGTCTTCATCTGCGATCAAGTCGATTTTAATGGTTAATTCGGTTTTTTAAATGGTTAAAAGCTTACAATAATTAAGTCGATTCTCGATTCTGAATTTTCATGCTCAAACCAACTAACCTAACCTATTTCCAAGTAGTGTCTTTCAAGCTACTGCTAAATTAATATAATGTTATATATTTTATGTTTCTATCTATTTCCTTCTTCGTCTTTTGATTAGGGGCAAAAGAAAAGGAGAAAAAATTTAATACACAGTCGTGTAAATTAAAGTTTATATGTGCTTTTCAAATTTAAGGGTTAGGAGTTTAGTTTAGGGTTTTAGGTTGTAGGGTTTAGAATTTAAGATTTATGGTTAGAGTTTATGGTGTTAGGGTTAGGGTTTTAAATTTTAGATTTTATAGAAATGTTGTGTAAAAATATTTTATACATGCTGCATATCAAAATAAAACCCAAAGAAAAATTATTCGAAATCGAACTCGAAACCTAGCATTAACCAAAATTAAAATGATACATTTGGTAAGATATACAGAATTTGAATATATCTTGAAACCTAAGTGTGGTCTAGCCTAGTCCAGCCCAAAGAAAGGTCTACTTCAACTGTGTAATTACTTTATTTAATGAATAAACAATTTAATGAGAAAAATAGACTTAGTTCATTTTTTAACAATTTAAGGGATTTTTTTTAACAAATAAAGGTCTTGAACCCAAAACCTAAAAAAATGAGTGTCAACAGGCCCGTTTTTAAAATTTTAGTGGCCTTAGAATGAACCTAAAAATTGGACCATTAATAATAAGTGTAGAAAAAAAAATTTTGAAGTATAAAATTAAAAATTATTGAATAGATGAATTCTTGTCTTTTTGAAGTATCAAATTAAAAATTATAAACCAAAAATCTAAATAAATTGTGAAAATATAAGTAAATAAAATCAGAAAATTGGAAGAGGAAAAATGGGTAAGAAATTTAAACTTTAATAATAAATCAATGTAAGGAATATTTATAGTGAAATTTGAGATTTATTACCGTTATTTGTTTTGGCTCAAATTAATTGCATGTTGTCACGGAGCTAGATTTTGACTTTAGCTGATCCGTGCGGCCTTAGACGCCTTCGACGCAAATCAGTCGATTCCTACGCCTAAGTCAGCCTTCAACCAGCCTTGTGAGTACTCCTGCTCGACAACGGCTTCGACCAGCACTCCAGATTTCGATGGATCTTGTCACAGACACCACTTGTGTCGCGGGCTAGACCTTTGCCGAATGAATCGTGCCGGACCTTAGTCGCTTTCTCGGTTGAAACGTCGACTAAGTCACCCTGAAGTACCTTGTCACGGTCTTAGGTGAAGATCTCTCGACAAACACCTAATTCAACCAGGATTCTCGCTCCGGAAGATCAAACACTCATCGAAGCCCTCGAACGAAAGATCGTTCTAAGCGAAAGCTAATCAAAGAACAGCAGAAAGAGATTGGCAGCTAGAACAACGAAGAACACTCAAGAGCAACAAAGAACAATAAAGAACACTCAAAGAGTTTTAGAGTAAATGCTTCTTGTATTACTCAAAGTGAAGTGGTTGATTTACAAGTGAGGAGGGAGCCTCTATTTATAGTAGAACTCCCCTACATCCAACGGCTCAGTTTAAATTACATCGACGGTCGAGATTGATCTTATCTTATCACATCTCAATTTCAAATCTCTAATTATCACAAACATTATCTACACATTATATTCAAATAAATGGATAATGCTTTGACCAATTTACCCTCCTGAATCCTTCATGGATTTGGCTAAGTCTTGTGGGCTTGCGGGCTTTTTAGCATTCTCCGAGTGCTGGGCCACATTTGGCAAGCCCGTTGCATTGCGCACAACCTCCCAATTTGATGCTCGCGCCAATGTCTCGATCCGAAAAGTTTGGTCCGTGACATTCTCCCCCACTTGACTTAGCGACGCCCTCGTCGCTGCACTCGAACGATCCTGGGCAGGGTCAACTTGATTACTCGTCGATGCCTCGGCTTCATGCAATTCCCCCATATGAACTGCTCGCCCCGCCTCAAACTGTTGTTGAACATCGTGTGCTAACACGCCTCTTGATACATCTCCCTCGTAGGAGCACTCTCCCACAAACTCTGATTTACCTCGACTCAAACCCACTTGGTCCTGCGGCAAAGACTTGGAAGTCGTCACAACATTGAACACAGACTGAACTCTCAGATTCGTCGACAACTCTGGCTTGCCCCTTTGAACTCTAAAAGGTCTCTTCCAATCTTCTTTTCCCCCGCACTGAAGACTAGGTCGTACTTGACCTACGCTCATCAACAATGGCAAATCAAAACCAAAAACACTAGGAATGTGTTTGAGATGTACCTTTTCCTCGATCACATTTACTCTAAAACAGGTCAGCCCTTCTTTCTCCTTGAAGTCTGGCCCCCTCTGCATTGAACCTTCTTCATCGAAGTTCTTTGTATGCATCGGCACTTTCGCCACAAAGTCCGTTGCGTTACTCTGCATCGGCACTTCTTCCCTGAAGTCCGTTGCTTCTGGTTGCATCTGCCCTTCTGACTCGAAGTTTGGTGCTCTCTTGCATCGATCCTTCTTCCTTGAAGTTTGGTGCTTTCTCTTGCGTCGACACTTCCTACCTGAAGTTTGTCGCTCGTTTCCCACCTTGCCCATTGGTGGTGTCTCCACGGTTACTATGTCCCTTAACGGCTTGGCCCCCTTCGACTCTACAATGGTCTCAAAAGCGATGCTCTTTCCCCGAACATCCTCGGCAAGCTCCTCGGTAGCCTTCTCGGACATGGTCACCCCTTTCTGCTTTCGGTCCCCCTTGGCCTTGGCAGAACTCGACATTATCGGATCAAGCGATGCAGCCTCGCTCTCTTCGGGCTCATCCAACTCCTTAGATAGCTTGACTCGATCCAGGCAATCTCGCAATTTGTGAGGCCCCTTACACTGATAGCACTCTAGTTGCTTAATCTGGCGTCGGCACTTCTTCCTCAAAGTCCTTCGCTTCTTTCCCACCTTGCCCATAGGTGGAATCTTAACGGTTGCTATGTCCCTTGACGGCTCAGCCCCCTTCGACACTGTACTGGTCTAAAAAGTAATGTTCTTCACTCGAACATTCTCGGCAAGCTCTTTTCCAGCCTTCCTAGACATCTTCAACCCATTCTGCTCATGGTCTCCGCTTACCTTGGAAGAACTAGATAACTCGGAACCAAGTTTCACAGGCTCTTTACTCTTGGCCTTGTCTTGTCCCTCGGACCACTTGGATCGAAACGGGCATCTCTGTAACTTATGAGGTCCCTTACATCGGTAGCACCTCAATTGCCTCGTCTTTACCCTTGGCTTGACAGCTTTCTCACTTGCTATCGCACCAAGTCTCATCACTGGCTGGACTACTTTGGCACTCGTAGTCGAACCACGGTTCTCACTTCGCTTGGCGGCATTGACACTCACAATCGCCCCAAGTCTCATCGCTGGCTGGACTACTTTGGCACTCGTAGTCGAACCACGACTCTCACTTCGCTTGGTGGCATTGACACACGCAATCGCCCCAAGTCTTGCTACTTCTCCCTTTGACTCGTCTGCTGTCTTCACCATGGCAGCTAGGCGGTTCTTCTCGGGACATCCCCTTATCAAATGAGGACCATTACAGAAGTATCACTTCAACTTCTTGCTCCCTTTCTTTTCTGGTACGGACTTAGCCTCACCATTCCCCTTGTCTCTCGAACTGGGCCTGGTTGACTCAACACTCGCCTGCTTGCATTCTGCGGGCTCGGTCAGAGGTTCGGCAACAACAAAAGCCTCTGAAAGTCTCTGGGCATCTCCCTGCTCTACTGCGAGCTTCACCCCCGGTCTAAATCCCTCTAAGAAGGTCTTGAGCGCATCACATTCACTCATTGCCGTCTTGCAACTGAGCAGCTCCCTCTTGAGCTCATCCACTTCTTTTCGCAAAGCTTCCATCTCAGCTTCACTCGCATTACTCCCTCGAAATGTCACCAACTTGTTGAGAACTTCTCGTGTCTCGTCCTTGAACCGGTCATCTATGGACTCTACCTCGTCAAGACGGGACTCGAAAACACCTTGGGTCTGCTTGGCCTCCTCTTCGGATCTCTCAAGTCTAAGAACCCTCTTTCCCAACGACTCCAATTCCGCATTCATTGCCTCCACTGCATCTTGAAGGGAATTACCTTGTTGGTTCAACTTCTCGTACACAGAGTTGAGAACTTCTTGGATCTCCTTCGCGGTTTCCTCCTTGGAAGAATCATCTGCTTTTTGCAAATCCACCATCTTGGCTTCACAAGCACAACTCTCTCGAACTACCTCCAACTCGTTGAGGATGCGTTGCGTCTCGTCATTGAACTTGCCCTCCATGGACTCTAACTTTTCAAGACGTGACTCCACAACACTCCGGGTCTTCTTGGCCTCCTCTCTTAGAGTTTCCAGTGTAGCCTCTAAGGAATCATCACGCTCAGACATCTTCACATCCAAGCAATTAAGAGCCAATTGAACCTCCTCCTGGATCCCTTCTAGAGACTCTAACATCTCAATATCCAACGAAACCAGCTTCTCAAGGTTTACTGACTCTAGCTGTTCAAACACCACCTCGACCTCCTTCTTGAAGTCCAAGAGTTTATCGACCCAAGCCTCCACGACTGTTATGAATTCAAGATTCGAGTGTACCTTATTTTCAGGATGGTTGCTCCTCTCGTCAAATTCATTCAGAGTCTTTCTTACATCGTCCATTGTCAGTGTCTTCTTCTTTGGTGCCATCTCAATCGCCACTTTGCCACGAACTAGTCTGATCCCTGATCACTTCGACTAACTTAAACGCAAACCACCACCACGCTTAACTGCAACTACAAGCTAGAATCCACCACACTTGACTGCACCTGCAAGCTGGAATCCACCACACTTGACTGCACCTGCAAGTTGGAATCCACCACACTTGACTGCACCTGCAAGTTGGCTTGAACGCAAGTCCCTTCCTTGACTCGCTCGGATAGCACTTATCACGACACTTCTCTGATTCTACCTCTCGTGGCTCTCTCTGTTACCAACTCTCACGGCTCTTTCTGATACCAACTATCAGCAAGACTTCGCTCTGATACCACTTGTCACGGGGCTAGATTTTGACTCTAGCTGATCCGTGCGGCCTTAGACGCCTTCGACGCAAATCAGTCGATTCTTACGCCTAAGTCAGCCTTCAACCAGCTTTGTGAGTACTCTTGCTCGACAACGGCTTCGACCAGCACTCCAGGTTTCGATGGATCTTGTCACAGACACCACTTGTGTCGCGGGCTAGACCTTTGCCGAATGAATCGTGCCGGACCTTAGTCGCTTTCTCGGTTGAAACGTCGACTAAGTCACCCTGAAGTACCTTGTCACGGTCTTAGGTGAAGATCTCTCGACAAACACCTAATTCAACCAGGATTCTCGCTCCGGAAGATCAAACACTCCTCGAAGCCCTCGAACGAAAGATCGTTCTAAGCGAAAGCTAATCAAAGAACAACAGAAAGAGATTGGCAGCTAGAACAACGAAGAACACTCAAGAACAACAAAGAACAATAAAGAACACTCAAAGAGTTTTAGAGTAAATGCTTCTTGTATTACTCAAAGTGAAGTGGTTGATTTACAAGTGAGGAGGGAGCCTCTATTTATAGTTGAACTCCCCTACATCCAACGGCTCAGTTTAAATTACATCGACGGTCGAGATTGATCTTATCTTATCACATCTCAATTTCAAATCTCTAATTATCACAAACATTATCTACACATTATATTCAAATAAATGGATAATGCTTTGACCAATTTACCCTCCTGAATCCTCCATGGATTTGGCTAAGTCTTGTGGGCTTGCGGGCTTTCTAGCATTCTCCGAGTGCTGGACCACATTTGGCAAGCCCGTTGCATTGCGCACAACCTCCCAATTTGATGCTCGCGCCAATGTCTCGATCCGAAAAGTTTGGTCCGTGACACATGTTATCCAAAAAAAGTGTTTTTTTCGCCATTTAAAAGCCTTATTATGTGCCCTGGGCAGGTGCTCCTCTTGCCTAAACTCAAATTCGGTTCTGGTGATAAAATGACATCGTCGATGCCTCAGATGCAGTTTGGGATGCCTTGGGGGTGTATGGAGAACAACGCGGTTACATGGAGATATACTGGTCCGATGCTTGATCAACGTATTTGCCAATTGTTTCAGGCTAGAAACAAGGGTGTTTAGTTTGTTTTTTTTTTTTTTAAGAATATTTGAATAAGATTGTCTGCTACAATATTATCCAAACATGTCTTCTGTCTTGGGAACATGTTATACCTTTTGTGTCTTCAGAAAAAGAACATCTCCTTTGTTTTTTCACATAGAGAACCTAAAGAATCTTAAGATACAAAGGTTTGTCTATTTGTTTTTCACGAGAGAATATTGCATTAAACAGTATCAAAACCATCATCAGTGTTGCTGATCTGAACATAATTGTCGTGGATTTGATATTTGGACAATCAAATTGCCTGATGCATCTATCATTGAAGGATTATATGTTTGATATACGAAACAATATATTTTGTCTTTTTCGGTGTCATTTTTTGTACCCAAACACTAAAAAAATAAATTATAAGTTCTAACTTTAAATTCTAAATCCTAAACACTAGACTCAAAATAATCATAACCCCTAAAATACACCCTACACTCAAAATAACCTTAACCCCTAAGTTTAAATCCTAATCCTAAACTCTAAACCTAATTTTTAATGAATGAACATAAGTAGAAATACCGAAAAGGGATAGACGATTTTTACTCTCAATACACAGACAGACTAAGAATGTTGCCATATGTTTTTTTTTTCTTTTTTTTGTTCTCTTTCAAGAAAGCGGAAAAACAAATGCCTTTTGAGTTCGAATTATTGAATGGTTGAATGGCAACGATGCTTTGAAATCTATCTTGTATTTTATCTGTTTTGGCAAGTTTCCATATGATTAACTTTATCAACCGGACATGGAGCTATGGGACATGACATGGTGAATGCCATAGGAATTTCCATTAAATTTGCGTGCTGCCTGCCTGCCTGAAGTTTACGGCAAGCATTAAAATATTGAGACCGGATAAAATACTGGAACGCTACGTTCTCTGCTGCAAAATTTCAGATTAATTGTCAAACGACAGGCGCCATTTTGTGCTATAAATGTGGAGCTTCACCGCCATAGTTTCAACACAGAAACAATTAACTCGATCGTGTAATAAAGAAACCCTAAGAATATGGCATTCAAGCTTAAGATATCTGTTTCATTCATCTGCCTGATTGTTTTGGCGCTAACAACTGGTTCAAATGGTGGTGGGATTTCCATCTACTGGGGCCAAAACGGTAACGAAGGCACCCTAGCGGAGACTTGTGCGACGGGGAAGTACGAATACGTGAACATAGCCTTCTTGGCAACATTCGGTAATGGCCAAACTCCCATGATAAACCTCGCCGGTCATTGTGATCCCTATAGCAATGGCTGCACCGGATTAAACTCCGACATTAAATCGTGTCAAGCCAAAGGTGTTAAAGTCATTCTTTCATTGGGCGGAGGTGCCGGTAGTTACTCTCTTGCTTCGTCTGATGACGCTAGACAAATCGCGACGTATCTTTGGAACAATTTCTTAGGGGGAACATCGTCGTCTCGACCTCTCGGACCCGCTATTCTCGATGGAATCGACTTTGATATCGAAGGAGGAACGGTCGAACTCTGAGACGATCTCGCAAAGTACCTTTCGGGATATAGCAAGAAAGGGAAGAAAGTGTACTTAACGGCAGCCCCTCAATGCCCGTTCCCTGATGCTTGGGTATGAAATGCACTCAAAACAGGTGTATTTGATTATGTTTGGGTCCAATTCTACAACAACCCTCCTTGCCAATACTCATCTGCCGATATTGCCAACCTCGAAGATGCATGGAAACAGTGGACTTCGGATATCTCGGCAACCAAGATTTTCCTCGGCCTGCCGGCATCTCCGGATACGGCGGGCAGCGGTTTCATCCCAGTAAACGATCTGACATCCAAGGTTCTCCCGGCCATAAAGAATTCGTCCAAGTATGGGGGCGTTATGCTTTGGTCCAAGTATTATGATGATCAAAGTGGATATAGCTCTTCCATCAAGAGCCATGTTTGATGTCTATATAGTCGATATGTGTATCTATAATCTAGCTATCTCTGCTTATATTTTAAACTATTTTTAATGACATTACTGTACATAATATTTATTGTAGAATTACCTCTTAAAAGAATATCTAACTCATTCAGACCCAAAATGCATATAGACACTGAACTTGGCCTTTATAGATTTCAAAACCCAGTACGGTCCACTAAAAATGCAGCAGAGCAGGTAGGCATTGATAGCTTTGACTACTGGCAAAAAGGTTGATATATTTTTTTTGAAAGGAAAAGTTTGATATATTTAAGTAAGATTTTATGTTAGGATATTATAAATAGTTTTTTTTTTTAAAATAACCTCTAAAATTAGATCCCACTTAGCTCAATTACAAATTTAACAAAAAAAATATCTATGAAATTGATTTAAAAAAATAAGTTAATTGAATCTTACATTATAATTTCAAACTATAATTTTCATTCTAAATCAATCCTTAAACTTTTCGGTGTTTTTATTTCATCTCAAATTATGATTCTTAATTACCGTGCAGACAACGTTGTTCAAACTCGAATCATTTAAGAGAAACAACTCACCCTTTACCACTGTCACTCAATATTCACCTCTAACAACTTAAGAGAAGGGAAGAGTAAATGCTCCTATTCAGTATTGAATCCCTAAGAGAATGTCAACAGAAGACTTAGCTATTTGCTCCAACATTTGTTAACCCTCTAACATATTTTTTAACAATGAATAAATCAATTTAAAATATTAACTATAATTTAAAGGGTAAATTAAGTAAATCATCACAAAACATTACTCTTAAACCTATTTTGGCAACTAAAGTTTCAAATTGTTCAATTTACTCAGTGAAGTATAGACATTGAACGTTTTTTGTTACTAAAGTTTAGACATTGGACGTTTTTTGTCACTCTTAAACCTCAAACAACCGTAGATGGTGGCTGTTCGATCTCAATTTCCACCAGTCCTTTCAAAAAAAATTTTACCAGTCACTTCGTCTCGACCCTTGAGTCTGAATTTAACCTCCATTTTGTCGGGAAGTGCTCTGAAGTTCACATGTTGACAAGAAACCTTCTAGCTTATCTTTCGTCAGTCTCCTTCCTCCACCGTCGAATGGAGCTCGTTTCTCAGTATATTGCTTCTCTCGGGTCGATGAAATTCTCTATCGTTTGGATCTCGGAGAAGTTCTTTCATTCGCTGATAAATAAACGTAATCAAAAAGTTAACGAATGAGTGACCAAAAACGTTTAATGCTTAACTTCAGTGAGTAAATTGAACGTTTTAAAAAATTAATGAACTAAAAAAAAACATTTAAAATAAAATTTTAGTGATGATTTAATTGAATATTTTAAAACTCAAATACAATTTTTTGAAACAAAGAATAGTAAAAGTCAAATTTCATTTCAAGATAAAATTTACAAACTAGTTTACCCTAATTTATGATATAATTTAAATAACATGAGAAAAAGGTATGGAAAATTAAAACAAAATTCTTCGCTCCATAGAAGACTGGGCAAAATCTTCAAATAAAAGTCAAGCAACTGTAAAACTTCGACCAAGATGCTTTAGGAAAATTTCAATACTCTCCGTTGCAAGCACTAGACACAATGGCAAAACAATCATGGAAAGGCATCAAACATTAATAAAACCACCACACTCTTAAACCCTAAACCCAAACATACGTGTAAACTAGAATAGAAAAACTTTAAATTGCGAAACCCTACAACCTAAAAACCTAAATAAAACTATCATGAAACTAAAAAAGATTGACTAACCCCTAAATAAAAAATATTTTCGCAAAAAAACACAAACAAAATAAAAAAAAGAAAACAACACAAGCACTCATCAAAACGATGAAATTTATTTATTTACAAAATCAATCGACGATAAAACCGTCGCCGAAAACAACTCAAATAAAAAGAATAAAAAAATTGCCTTAGAGAATATTTAGAGAAGCGGGAGAAAATACGATTTAGTTAACCTTAAACTAATTAAAATATCGTATGTCATTTTTGTCCATGTCCAAAAATTATTTATGTAAGATTTTTAAATTTATTTTCTGAAAAATTCTAATGTAAAAGCAAACATATAGAGTCAATGATTATTCCAACACACCTGTTAATAAAGAAATTCGCTTAAATTAATAAACAGACAGAAGATTCTGAATAAAAATTCATTACATGTCGGTAAACTATTATTATTATTATTATTAAACAAAAAAGTATTTTCTGAAATTTTCCTGTTCATGAATCTGATCTCCCAATCTCATCTCCATATTTTTATCAATCCAACATTCTCAGATTTTCGTATATTCGATCGCGATTTGATTCTCCAATTTCCTCAATAATTCACGCTTCTCATTCGTACTAGCAATACTCGTCGGATCGAGGAGATATAGGGAGGAAGAAGAAAAGGAATCTGAAAATACGTTCGATTTGATTGTGATTTGAAACCATTGGGGACGGGAAAAAGATGCGGTGGATCATCTTGTAAAACTGTGAGTTTTGATTTGATCTAAACAACGATCAAATCGGAAGGAAAGCGTCCACTGAAACTGAGTTGACTCGGATAAAAGAAGACGAACCGCTTCTTCTTTTTTTGGTGTGTTAAATTAATTTAATTTAATTTCTCTCTCTTTTATTTGGTTTGCTCATTATATCGTTTATTACTCCTATTTTTGGAAAGTTAGTATTGAGTTATTTCTCGTATTTAATCGGAATTTTTCATTTTTGTTCCTGATTTTAAATGCCCTGCAAATTTACCCCCTTATTTATTATTGTTGCTGGTGTTTTTTTGGGTTTCCATAAAGTAGAGAATACAGTTCGATTAACTATTCAACTCTTGAAATTTAACTACTTGTTATTTTCTTTTTTGGTTTTTTTAAGTCACTGAGATGGGGTGTCAATGCTCTAAGCTAACTCCATGTTGCTGGGATTCACAGTTCAAAGCAGCAGTGTTAGAAGCCCCTGATGTTGGTGGGTATTATTATTATTATTAAAAATTTCTTTGGCAGTTCTTTTTTTTCGTGGTTGCTGAGAATCAGAATGATTAGCTAAAACGTTTTAACTTGTTGTAGAGAATGAGGAGAGTCGTGAGGTTGATCAGTTGCCAGCGTTTCGGGAATTAACGTTGGAAGCAACTCAAGAATGCAACATCTGGATTTGCAGTCGAGAATATTGTTTCTGAGCATGGGGAGAAGGCTCCCAATGTTGTTTATAGAGGGAAGTTAGAGAATCATAGGAGAATCGCTGTTAAACGTTTCAATAGAATGGCTTGGCCAGATTCGCGACAATTTATGGTAAATAATTAATGAAAGTTTGCACTTAGCTAAGCTTTGCTTTCATTTTTTTCTGAGATTGTAACTTGGGGCTATTCTATTATGCATCTGTAGGAGGAAGCAAGATCAGTTGGTCAGCTACGCAACAATAGATTGGCGAATTTGCTTGGCTGTTGTTGTGAAGGTGATGAAAGGTTGCTTGTTGCAGAGTACATGCCCAATGAGACACTTGCAAAACACCTTTTTCATTGTAAGGCTTATAATCCTTATGTTTGTAATTTTATTGTTAGTCCTCTTGGGAAAATGCTTCCATGTAAACAAAAATATTATTTTTAAGTTAATTATTAGTTATTGTATTTTTAGGGTAATCTGGCTTTGCTGTATTCACCAATGGGTTTGAAATTATGTTTCTTAGTCCCAAAATTGAAGTGTCTGGAGTAATTTCCTTATTTTATTAATTCAGGGGAATCACAACCAATGAAATGGGCCATGCGATTAAGGGTCGTATTCTATCTTGCACAAGCTTTAGAATACTGCACAAACAAAGGACGTGCATTATACCACGATCTCAATGCTTACAGGGTTCTATTTGATGAGGTAATAATTTATCTGGCTATCTGATACTTTTTTGATTGCTCAATTTTATATGATTCCTTGATTTATATGTTAGAATTCTTGCAGGATGGAGATCCAAGACTTTCAACCTTTGGCTTGATGAAAAACAGTAGAGATGGAAAAAGTTACAGTACAAATTTGGCATTTACTCCTCCTGAATATTTGAGGACTGGTATTTACAATATGGATATTTTTACACTATGCATTTGGTTTTGTTGTTAATGTATAACAGTGAATAATGTTCTAGCTATGTCTCTATATTCAGCATGGAAATTTGGATCTACACTATGATACCATTCCATCATAACTTTTAAGTGTTGATTAAAATGTCAAACTTGCCTGCACATTTATCTTTCACTATCTTTCATACTTGATACATTCTAATCAAGAACGCATTTCAATTGCCTTACCATTTTTATATGTAGGAAGAGTAACACCAGAAAGTGTAATATATAGCTTTGGCACTCTTCTTCTTGATCTTCTCAGTGGAAAACATATCCCTCCCAGCCATGTAAGTTGCTTGTTTTTTTGAAGATAATCATTGGATTTGTTTTGCACTCATTTGAACTCATGTCCATCCTTAATGAGGTTGTCATGACATTGACATGTTAAGACTTGTTGCATCTTGATTGCTAATGCCTAAGTAATTTCTTCCAGGCACTTGACTTAATACGGGACAGAAATCTTCAGATGTTGACTGATTCCTGCTTGGAAGGGCAATTTTCTGATAATGATGGAACCGAGCTAGTTCGGTTGGCCTCTAGATGTTTGCAATATGAACCCAGAGAGCGGCCAAATCCTAAATCTTTAGTCACTGCTTTGACACCCCTTCAGAAAGAAACTGAGGTAAGTTGTTTTTTCTTTTTCCTGTCAAGAGGCAATATATTACATTTTGGGACTCAGATGGTGAGAAATAACTTTGAACTTCAGTAAGGAATCTTCTTTTCATGAAGGTCCATGCACTACTGACATAATAGGGGGAAAGGGACAGCAGTTCACTGAGTTCTCGTTTCCTTTCCTGTGTAGGTCCCTTCACATGTATTAATGGGCATTCCAAGCAGTGCTTCCTTCACTCCTCTATCCCCAGTTGGGGAGGCTTGCTCAAGAGGGGATTTGACTGCTATACATGAGATCTTAGAGAGTCTTGGCTACAAAGATGATGAAGGAGTGGTAAATGAGGTTTGTGTTACTGTGCCTTTTACTCTCTCTCTCTCTCAACACACTTTTAATCTATGTTGCACTGATACGGAACGGGGACGGAAAATGGCAATTTCCAAAATTACAGGGTACGGGTATGGTTAGGGTACGACAAATATAAAATAAATTTTATATTCTAAGAAAAATGTAAAAATAAAAATTCATAGAAAAATCATGTGAGCATGACATCACACATACTTATATACCTATAGTTGATTTATGTGAGCAAAATAGTGTCGAAAATAAACAAGAAAAAGATAGAAAAAGTGTGGGATAATAGAAGAATAAGAAAAAATAAGGAGATGAAATATTGGGGAGTACCCAAGCCGTACCCAATATTTCCCCGTATCGGGTACGTGGTACGACATTAGATTGAAGTACCCGTGCTTCATAGCTTTTAATTGCAATAGCAGTTTCTCGTTTGCTACATTCTATGTTATAATCAAATTTCCTTCTTTTTGATATTTACTTCAATCTAAATTTCCAAAACTTGCAAATACTAGGGAATCTATGCGCTTGTTTGGTTTCTGCCTACCACGCAAGGTACGTCCATTGTTGATTTGTTTCTGAAACATTTGTTGTGTTTTCCTGCAGCTCTCCTTCCAAATGTGGACTGACCAAATGCAGGAAACTTTGAATTCAAAGAAAAAGGGTGATGCTGCTTTCAGGCAGAAAGATTTTAAAGAAGCTATTGAGTTCTACACTCAGGTTAAGTTCTTACTATGATATGTTTGGTCAATTTAAAGAACATTAGTATTTAGTTGTAACTTCATAGTATTATCCATGCTAGCTTTCCTTTTGAATATTCTCTTGTGGATTCCACAAATGCTTCTTCTTCCATAGGAATTTCACGATATGTTGTACACATATCTTAAAGAATGCATCTGTAATACACTGCTGGTGATAGTTTTGGGCTGAAGTGTTTTCTCGGTATTCGTGATGGGTGTCATAGTAGAACCCCACTGACAGTTTCTTTATAAATTCACAGTTTATTGATGTCGGTACCATGGTTTCTCCAACTATTTTTGCACGACGTAGCTTGTGTTATCTCATTAATGACATGCCTCAAGAAGCCCTGAATGATGCCATGCAAGCCCAAGTGATTTCCCCAGTATGGCACATTGCTTCCTATCTTCAGGCAACTGCACTTGCTGCTCTCGGTATGGAGAATGAGTCTCAAACAGCACTCAAGGAGGGTGCAACTCTCGAAGCAAAGAGAAGCTCAGTGGCTGGAAAAAGGTAAACAGCTCCATGTGGATCATGAGTCTCATAATTGCAGTGCTTTGCTTTGTTTGTGAAGACAATTTCCTGGCATCGATCTTGGGAGTCTGGGAGTCTGCAACAACCGTGTTATCGAGTGTGCAATCATTCTGTAACTCAACCGTAGAAAAGCAATCATTTTCCCGGGTAAGGGCAAGAGAAAGTGTAGTCATTGATTTCTTTGCCTTTTTTATTATTGTGTTTCCCCCCTTCACTAGTGTGTGAGAGTTCTTTCATTCTTTGTTGGGTTTGATCAATTGTGCTCGTTTATGTAACTTCTTCCCCGTCACATTGATTGGGAAAAAGGAACGAGGCAAAAAGTTTGTTTTCCTCGGTTTACAAGCTTTGCAATTTCTGTATCAGAACTTCATGAAACATTTGGGAATTCCATCTAAAATTTGTGTTAATTTTTTTTTATTTCAAACTTAAATATTCCCGCAAACGGGTTGTGTAAATTTTTTTTACAGTCTTGTTACATTAGGTTCGATATATTTATATTTTATTTGGGTTTATGGTGATTTAAAAAATTGATATCGGGCTGGGGGTCATATCGGGTGGGTTAATACCGGGTTGATTGATTTTGGGGGTTAATTTAAAGTTTAGGTGTTTGGGTTGTTGGTTTTACGATTTAAGGGTTTTTAAGTTTGGAATTTAGTACCTTTATATTTGACTTGGAGTTTAAAGTTTAGGGTTTTTTTACTTATAGGCTTTACATTCTTTCTTTATTTCTTTTGATATCTTTTCTTTATTTTGAGATTTATAGTTAGTTTTTAGGGATAGTGTTAAGGATTTTAGGTTTGATTTTATAATTAAATAAACTTAGGTTGATTATATCGATTTATTTCGGATTTTAAATTATCATATTTGTCAATATTGGATAGAAATAGAAGTCATGACTCAAATTTTGGCTCGTAGTGTGAACAATTTTGGAGAGAAAATAGAGATTTGTGTTGGATGCTAAGGAAGTGGGTCGTAAAAGGTTAGAACACAAAACAGAATGATTCACAAATTATGCTAAGTCGGAATTTTCTTGTATTCTTATTTTTCGACATAAATGAATATTTTTCATTTATTTAAAAACCTTGATATCTTTTCTTTATTGTGAGGAACTTCTTTTATACGCAAAACATTCAAAGTGATGCTCAACATCCTTGTCTACAATGATTTTGCTGTGAAAAAAAATAATATCAAAATACAGGTTCTGATGACAGAACGCAGTTAAAAAGGAGCAACAAACATACATTGGTTATAGTGGAAGGCTCACATATGGCTCGGATAACACTCTACTAGTGATGACATACAGCTAAAGGCTTACAAGACGACACAGCTGCACCAAGTTTTCATTCCACTCCCATTTTGAAAATTCTGTTGGATTACCTCTAGCTGCAATATTATCTCTTCGAATGTCGGTCGACAATCCGGGTTCTTGTGCCAGCATTCCCTAAGAAGCCTGAATCAAGACCACCACGAAAACCATTAGACTGAACTGATATAATCATCATCTTTAAGTTGTACATTTGGTTTCTGATACAAATTGTCAAGGGTAACCTTTGTTAGGTCAGTGCTTCAAAATTCTACAATTCCTGCAAATTCTTATGGCACCAAAATGTCAAATGCCAAGTACAAATCAGGAAAGTAAACCAAGAGATCTCACATTTTGATTGGTTCTGGGTATATGAATGAAGAGAGCGGTGGCCTTGAATCCTCGTATGCCCTTTTGTCAGCGACCTGTTCAGCTGTTTCCGCCCTATTTGACGGTCCTCCTTGGAACATCTGTGAAGAAATTTACAACAACAACCGGAGATATTTAAGAATCATTTATAAACAATCCATGTTTACAGTTTAAGTTACCTCATGCACTATTAAAGCAAAGGAGAAGACATCAACGCTCTTCCCATAGGATTCTCGGCGATAAACCTCAGGCGCCATGTAACGATCTAGCAAATCTCAAAGCTAAGTCAAAACTCATAATTTATCAAAGTATTAATTTTCAGAAGGAAATGATTTTTACATGAACCAGTTCCCCAGTCATTTTGTAGCCATAGGAATCCTTTTCCTGTGCAAGTTTGCTCAAACCAAAATCAGTAACTTTAAGGGCCCGGCTTCGTCTTGTAACACATTACTGCAGGATCAACAGAGTGAAGGCATCAGAATTTGTCCATATCCATTTCTTCTTAACTAAGCATGCGCTCCCAAGTTACTTCACAATTTGTCCCTAGTGATATGGACTTGACTCGGGGCATCAGCTGGAAGATTTAATTTCCAATACCTTGGCGTCAAATCTCGGTGTATAATAGCATGTGGTTTATGCTGGTGAAGATAGTTCATGCCTCTGCAAGTTGAAAAAGATATCAGCTCAGTGCTGGATTCAATAACCGCCCCGACACTACGAGCAAACATGATCAAATTGCTGGGAAGAGGGGGCTGAATTACATGTCAAGGTATTTTGAAGTGGAACTTTTTATACAAACTGTCACATGCATAAACAGAAAAGTGGCATTAATATGTACCTTGCAATATCAAGAGCATAGGAAATGGCTGTTTGTGGATCAAGTCTTCCCTTCTTTCTCAATATATCATACAAAGATCCCTAACTTGACACAATTTAAATGAAAATAAGCACAAGACGGTCTTATGAAGGTATCTCATAATATAATGGGGCAAATACTCACATTCGGAGGTACTCAGTGAGGAAGATCAAACGATCAGAGTGCTTTAGAACACCGAGGAACTGCACTATATTAGGGTGGTGCAACCTTTGCCATAAAGCCAATTCCTTCAGAAAGGTATTTCTGTTAAATATTCAACAGCAAACAAGCAAAGTGGCTATAATTGTCAAGCTAGAATAACCATAATTGAAGCTTTACTAATCTCCAAAGTATGCCATAGAGCCAATTCCTTGCAAACTTGTATTGACAAACACTTTAGTATGGCTTAGGTATCGAAGAGAATGAAGCTTGCCATAAATGATAGCATATGAAATTTACATTGCTTTAGGATTTGATGCGATCGAGGAACGGATTGTCTTGGCTGCAACTTCAGTGTTACCAGATAAACTTCACCATATGATCCCTGGCATGCATTGGTGAAATACCACCGAAATAAAGATTGATAAAAAAGAAAATACGAGGAACAAGCGACCTAAAGGAGGAAGAATGAAGATTTAAAGCAATGGAGCTTGTAATATCAGATGCCCTCAGTTGTAAATATACCTCTCCGATAAGGGTTGCTTCATCCATGTCCACCTCCCTGTGATTGATTTCGAAGCATGGAGCTTGAGAGTCAACTCCCACCTATCGCAACGAAATGATAAGGTTTCAAATGAGATGCAACATTGTTGTACCAAGTCCCAACCCCAGTACCCCACTAAACACAGATATTTGCACACAAACAAAAGTCTCAAAGTTTAAGTATACATGGTCTCATGCAAAGATGTGAAATGTATTTGAATAGCTGCATTGGTCCTATATATACCAGTTACGAGTCAGATAATGTTCGAAGTGAGCTTTTTAAGATTCCCTAGAACGAAACAGAATGAGTATCTCGTTCTCTGCACAATTTCTCATGTAAAAGGCAGACAATGCAGAAATAGGCATTCTGAGAACTAAAACATAAACATAATAAAATTAACAACAGCAACAGAACACATCCTAGAAAAGCACAAAATACCGGATCGATTCCCCCTCGAGCTTCAAGCATCTTGCAAACCTCGTTTTGTCGAAAGCTACGTGCATCGGACAATGGCTACAGAAATTACCCACATCAAAAATCCATTCATTGAAATTAATCTAACACCAAAAATAAAAATCTTCATGCCACAGAAAGAACATGAAATGGACTTACAGTTCGACCCCAACGATCTAAAGAGTTTACATCAGCACCTTTCTCAAGAAGCAAAACAACAACTTCAGTCCAACCTTCACAAGAAGCTAAATGAAGAGCCGTCCTCCTATCATAGTCAGCTCCATTAGGCTCAACCCCTTTCTCCAATTCTTGAATGACACCGGCCTTATCGCCTTTACTTGCACATTGAAGCAGCCTATAAGGACCCCCTGAATCAACTTTCTGTGCCACCGGCATCTGTTACAAATCAAAATCCTTCCATTTATTAAGTAAATAAACTAAAAATACAACTTTGGTTATAATTATAATCTTCTAAAGAGATTGAATTTACCGTTGAATAAGAAGAAGATGACCTGAAACCTTCCATTTTCTATTGCAAAACTTGAACTGATCGTTCACTGAAGAGTTAAAAAGATCAAAGCTTGAATAAAAAGGCTTAAAATCGATGCAGGTGACAGTTAATATTGTTGTTTCAGGACAGTACAATGATTCACCGTCTTCGGAGTCGTCTATGTTATTTTCCATTTTTTTTTTTTTGTCTCTTCTGATTCAGAGTTTGAATATGAAAAATTACCGCCTCGATTACTACGCCTCGAAATTGAGATTGACATGGAGCCGTTTCAATGCAGGGATTGGAAGAGGAATTTTGGTGAATTTTACTGTTTGGGTACAGAGAAAAAATAAAAAAATAATAAAGCTTTGATTTTTTTTTTCTCCTTTTGATTTTGGCTGGAAATTTCCCATCTCTTTACTGGCTATAAGTTTATCAGCAAATAGAAAGTTTTCTAAACTGTTTTTTAATTCTGGCTGGGGATTCGAAATGAGTGATCAAATAGTCGTCGTTCGATCATTGGACCAGGCTATACGACGTCGCTTTTCTGCTTAGGTTTGAAGTCTTTATTTAGACCCGCTGATTTTTGAACCCGAAAACTCGACCCCAAACCCAATCCAATTTTTATTTGACCATGAAAAGTCAACAATAAGAACTTGTCCAACCTATAAAATTGATTCAATCCGAAGCTGACCCGATTTAAGAGTAACTTTTAAAGATTCAGACAAGATATAGTTCTATGCAAAATGTAACTTTTAAATTATTAATCAAATTTAATAACTTAATGTAATTTATAAAAAAATAAAAATTTTAAAAATAATTAAATTCATAAAAAATCTTGTAATAACAATACGGACCGATACAGATACAAACTAATATTAATTAAAGCAAGGAGAAATTAAGGAAATATTGCCTCTTGGAATGATATTTAGAGAAATGGGGTCTTTAAGTTTTTTTTGCAAGCGTCCTGATTTTTTTATAATATTTTTAGGTATACGACACCCCCGCATGTGGCGTCTTAAGTTTGTTTAATATTTTTACACCATAAAGTGTTCAGTGCATAACAACTTTAGGAAAAAATAATAAAAAAATAGTAAGAGGCCACTTGCCGGTGGCGTCTTTACCTGCACTATTCATTTTGACATATATTCTTAAACACTTTTGAATGTCCTCTATTTTTCTAAATTTAATCCCTAAACACCCTATATTTCCGACGAAGCCGAAATAGGAGCCAAAACACACCATAAGCTAGATTGTGTCTTGTACATGATACTGTAATAAATGTCTAACTTACAGAAATGATATTTAACAAATCAAAGAATTTAGATAGCCAAACATTTACAACTAATTATCTCATCATTTGAAGCCAGTTTAGGTATCGAAGAACTCACCATCATCCCTCCGCCGTTCCCTGCATTGCTAACATCAACAACTACCGTGCTACGCCCCGTCCCTATCACGTAGATGCTTTTTCCGACGGCCACAAGCTTACAGGGTGGTCTTGTAAGTAGGGGCAAAAGCCTCGCTATGGCGATCCACTCCCTAAGATCCTTATCCCACATCATTAACTTGTACCAGAAATCTCATCCAGCACATAAAGAGTTTCATCTACAACAACTGCAGGCCCTTGCCAGCCCGACACCATGTCGGCATCTGCATGTTGCCAAGTGCCACTCGATTGTTTGTAAACTGCCGCACGTACATGACTAGTTATGGCGGATCTGCCACTGCAAATATAGATCTTCTCACCCAAAACAAAAGAATCTTCGATTTCGGGAATAATGTTTCCATCCGAGTGAGCACTCCAACTGTTTGTGCAAGGATCAAACATGTCCCACGTATGTGGAACGCTTGAGTTCAAACCCAATCCACCAATTGCATATATTTTCTGATCGAGAACTTCACAAGCAAAGTAGCATCTGACACATAAAAACACCCAAGATCACTTAAAAGTTAAATGTGCTTAAACTACCGGGAAACCTTAACTTCTTTGAGAAGTAGATAAGAAAGTTCATTACCTAGCAGTTGACAAGGGATTAGCTTCGCTCCAAGAGTTCTTCGAAGCATCGTAACAGTAGGCCTCGTCCATAGCATCTTCAGACCATCGACAGCCTCCCATCAAGTAAAGTTTCTTCCCCAACACTTCAAAACCGATACCTTTTCTCGGTATGCTGCGAGACGGAAGCTCCCGCATCTGCTTCCACCACCTTGAAGAATCGGGAGCCAATACATAACAGCGCACCTGCTCGAACTTGTCTCGACATAATGCATAGATCCAAGTTTCATGCAAATTAAGCTTTCTACGACATGCATGCCACTCTTCACTGTGCAGCAAGTCCCTCCATCTCCTTGAAACAAATAATTACATCTATAAACATGGTTTGACCTTGCCTACTTCTACGGATAAGAGAAACAAATAATTCACTATAAACGTAGAGATCACAGAAATACAATGTACAAATACATGATTCACATGTATCCACAAATCCGGTATATATACTTCAAAATCCGTTGTATCCAAAACACTCTCAACATCTCTACAATATCTATCTCTGCAACATAGTCGGACATCCTAAAAGAAATTACATCTCTATAGAATAATTATCTCTTATAGTTAAAACCTAGTCTATATTCATATAACAAAATACTTGGACAGAATTACCAAGTATTCTTACCAAATATAAATATATAGATTTTAAATAACATATTTATCAAGTATTCTTAAACCACTAAAGTTATAATAAAATCTAATTTAATTAATAATCAGAATTTGATTCAATATTTAACTGATAAAAAAATCGAGCTAACATTCATCTTCTAAGAGACTAGAAAATCAAGGAGCCAAACATTGACAGAAAAAGAAAATCTTCCCCATACTTCATTCTTTAAAGAAAATTATACGCGGCAACTGCCAAAAAAACGAGATCAATCACTTAATGCAAAGAAAACTATTATCAATTTAGCTACGATAATTATATGAAAAAAGTGCCGGAGCAAAAAGGATAAAGAAAGTGCTGCAAATGGAAAATTCAATTAAAAAATTGAGGCAACAAGGATCGGAGAGGAAAATATAAATAAAGAGGGAGAAAATGCTGACCTGGGATTTTCGGATCGGGTTAGGAGCTTCAATAATCGACGAAAAGGTATATGAATTATGAAACCAGCAATTTTATTTCAAAATTAAAAAGAGTACTCAGTGAAGAGAGAAAGGGACCATCAGGAACAAAATGGATAGACCCAAGCAAGGTAGCCCTAGTTTCATTTGGGCTTAGGGACCTGACCTGACGGGTTTCGATCCCACTTGATATTTTTTAAAAAATTAAGATCAAAATTTTAATTTTATTTTAAATATGTATTTTAAATATTAATTCAAGATTTGAGTTTAGGTTTAAAGTAAAAAATATCTTATTAGATTCGGATTTAGGTGTAAAGTCAAAAAATAATTTTTTATTTATGTTAGGTCGAGCTCGAATTTTTATTTTAAAATTTGGGTCATACAGAGCATAATAAAACGTCGGGTCAAATTCGGATGAATGTTTTAAATTCGGCTATATGCAGGCGTAAGTCGAGGCTCTGTGGGCTTCATTCTTTTACTAAGTATAAGATCTTCTCGTCCATAGGCCATAGGCAAAAGTATACCCTACCGTAAGCAAATTATCTCGTCGTTTAATCACTTCCGTGTGCATGTTTTCCCTGTCTCGCAATGCACAGAAGCTATTTGCAGAAATTACCCAAAGAATTAGAAAATCTCCAACGAGACTCTCCTCAGCTTTATTCCATAGGGATTCAAATCACGAGGACACAGTTGAATCTTATGCTGAAAATGATTATGTATTGGTTTCATGGACATCCAAGTTATCTAAGTTGGTAAGGCAAGGCCAGCCAGAGGAAGCCATTTGCTTGTTCAAGAGAATGTTATTGCTGATGAGTAATCAAAGGCCTAACTATGTTACAATTTTAAGCTTAATAAAAGCCTTCGATGCTCTAAATTGGGATACTTTGGTAATGATGGTTCATGGGATGGTGGTCAAAATGGGGTTTATATCAGAACCCTCAGTTTCAACTACTCTTATTGGGTCTTATTCCGTTTATGATATGGCAACTTGTTGGAGTTTGTTTCATCGAATACCCGATAAAGATGTTGTTTTGTGGAGTGCTATGGTTGCTGCCTGTGTTAAGAATAAGGACTATCTGGAGGCTCTTGAGTTGTTTAGAAGAATGCAGTTTTTTGGGTTGAAAGTTAATCATGTTAGTGTTATCAGCATTCTGCCTGCCTGTGCTAATCTTGGCGCTCTACGGTTAGGTAGAGAAATACACGGTTTTATTATAAGAAGAATGTTTTCTGGTGTTATTAGTGCTCAGAATTCATTGGTTGATATGTATGCAAAATGTAGGAGTCTTGAGAAAGGGATTCTTGTTTTTGATGGGATGTTGAAGGACTTGGTTTCTTGGAGGACTGTGATTCGTGGTTACATTGAGAATGAACGTTGTATAGAGGCAATTAATGTTTTTTCAAAGTTGCAGCTGTTGTCTTTCTTTGCTCCAGATGAATTTGTTGTCCTGGATATGATTACGGCGGTGCTACAATCGGGAAAGAGTAAAATTGGATCAGCATTTCATTGCTACATTCTGAAAAGCGGGTTCTTGGATTTTGTTTCCGTTGCAACTGCACTTTTGCAGATGTATGCTAAGTTTGGCATGGTAGGTTCAGCTAGGAGTGTATTCGATCACATTGGCAGTAAAGATGTCATTGCTTGGAATGCTATGATCTCAGCTTACACCCAGAGCATGTTACCTCTTAATGCTGTGGATACATTTACACAGATGTTACGTGTGAAAATGAAACCCAATGAGTTCAGTTTAATTAGTCTATTGCATATGTGTTCTTTGATGTCATCTCAAGAAGCATCTAATGAGCTTGGAGATAGCATCCATGCGTTCATAGAAAAAGTTGGTTACTCGAGGAATGTTTATTTGTCATCAGCCTTGATAGATTTCTACTGCAGATCTGGGAGGGTCAAGAAGGGAAGGGCTCTTTTCGATGAAGTTCTTATCAAAGATCTCATTTGTTGGAGTTCAATGATTAATGGATATGGATTAAATGGTTATGGAATTGAGGCTCTTGAGACATTCTCAAATATGATAGATTGTGGGATAAAGCCCAATGAAATTATTTTTCTTTCTGTTTTATCTGCTTGTAGTCACTGTGGGCTAGAATATGAGGGTTGGAACTGGTTTCATTGTATGAAAGAGAAGTATAATGTTACTCCTAAACTTGGTCACTATGCATGCATGGTGGATTTGCTCAGTCGCCAGGGTAATATTGAGCAAGCCCTAGACTTTGTGAAGAAAATGCCAATGGAGCCAGATAAAAGAATTTGGGGAACTCTTCTTGCTGGATGTAGATTAACACCTGGTCCAGTTGAGATTGTAGAGTTTGTCGTTGAAAAGCTTGCTATCTTGGACCCACAAAATAGTACTCACTATTACATGATTTTATCAGACCTATATGTAGATGAAGGTAGAGGGGAACATGTAGAGAGGATGAGAAGATTGATGGATGAGAATGCCTAGAACAAAAGGTTGGATAACTCATTAGTTTGTCTTCTGTACAATATCAATTGAAGGTAAACCAATTGATATCCTTTCTCTGTATGCAATTCATTTTGTAGTATGTTGAATTATAAAACTTGCAACTTTGTAGAACATGAAGTCTTTTCTTTTTATGGAATCCAAGATCTTTCTGGTATACTACTAATATTGTTTACCTTCTCATTTCACTTTATGCTTTGGAAATGCTTCATGTTCCTGAAGCTTGAACGGAGTTGGAGACGTGTATTATTTTCCTTAATTTTGTCGGTTTTAAGCTCCTTAGCCAGTTGTTTAATATGCTATTTCTGAAATCTAAGCAAAACAGAATGGG
Organism: Hibiscus mutabilis; assembly: GCA_019671005.1. Classification (NCBI taxonomy): domain Eukaryota; kingdom Viridiplantae; phylum Streptophyta; class Magnoliopsida; order Malvales; family Malvaceae; genus Hibiscus; species Hibiscus mutabilis. The sequence continues at coordinate 718,192 of CM033728.1, forward strand.
ATTTAGAAAAATCATACTTGCCGATCTGCTTTAGTCTAAACGCGGTGCTGCTCTGCTTCTCTCTATCTAGAAGGAAAACTATCATACTAAATGAAGACTGATCTTTAAACTAAATCACGATCTATCTTGACAGTTGAGACCAAGCAAGATCTTGTTGGATATAAAAAACTAATATTGATGAGCTCTATAACACTGGTCCAGTTTCAGTATACAAAACATTTTCCATGCTGGAATTAGATTAACATTGGATTCTTCTTGGGAGTTTGAACTGTAGAATTTATGGCTAGAAGTTACCCCAATTGGCACCTTAAAATTGAAGTAAATGTGTTATTAAATGAACTTTTAAAACTGACTGCATTAACTTTTCCAACTTAATCACATATAAATCCTGCATATTGATCACTCTATTGCAGCCTTGCTCCCTTAATTACAGAAACACCAACATAAGAACCAAGTTTTGCCCTGTTCTATCTGCAGATTATCTCACTCATGGAATTAGGAACCCTTGAAGTTCTTGTCGTAAATGCTGAGGACATTAGACACACCAATCTTCTTGGTATCTCTCTCCCCTAGCTGTAGATCGTAAATGCGTCCTGTTTTATCATGTTTTTTCCAACAACTTTTTGTTCAAACTTTTAACAGTTTGGTTTTGATCATTTGGTCATAGGAAGACCTGCCTATTATGTTATATTACAATGTGGAACTAAAGAATACAGAAGCAAAACATCTTCGGGTTCGTTTTCTACTAATTATATAGTCTATTGATGACCTGTAATTACTAATTTTATTCTTTTGGGGTCACTTGATTCAGGAAAACATGATAAAGTACTGTGGAATGAGAAATTCAAGTTCGATTTTCCGCAATCCGAATGGGAAAAATTGACTTATATCAAATTCAAGATCATGGACAAGGAATTCTTCAAAGACAATGGATTTGTTGGTGAAACCAAGTAATCTATTTTGCTTCTTTCTTTATTTCTTTCTCACTGATATGTTTTTTTACCTCCGTTCTCATTGCCTTGATACCTAAATTTGGATTTAGAAACTAACCTGAGTTCATTTTACCTCCAGAATTCATCTTGGTGGAATTATTACCGAAATTTTTCGAAGTGAGACCGGATCCTTACAATGTAGTGCTTGAAGATAATACCTACAAAGGACAGATCAAGATTGGATTTAAATTCATTGCTAATGTGAGTTTGGTTAGACTTAGACCCCAAGTTTACATTTCCCATTCATAGATAAGCTTGTTAGTTGGCTAGCCAAGAAGTTCAAAATCATCTGTTTAAATTTGCAGAAAGAAGTGCAAAACGAGATTCGAGAATTCGCCGCGCTGCCTACCGAACCGAGATCGATTTACAGCTGCATCAGGTGTCTGTGGATCCTCCCATGGTGGGTATATTTACATGTCTTTAATCTGAAGAGTTCCAAAAGGGAGCACAAGGATGATTAAGAGGAATAACAACACAACAAGACAGTTGCATGTGATTTAATGTAAGATTGTGACTTATGGTCTGAAAATCTATATGATATCAAGATTTTTAAATAACTTTGGAAAAATGAGACTTCACACTAGGGGCGGATCTAGGAATTTAAACTTCGTAGTTCACCCACCGATAATAAATACAATCGTATGTAAGATAAGAGTAGATTGAATAAGTCATCAGAATTACTTACGATGTTCATAACTGACATGACAAAAGACCATTGAATCACACCTAAATGTATATATGTAAGAGGTCCACGATGATTTAGTTACTAACTCTCTTTAATAAAACACATGTATAGAGGAATTCACATTAGTCTATACAAATTTTCTCCCTAATCAAATCATTCCAAAACATCATTTTTACAACTAATGTTCTGAGCACAAAACATTTTATATTATTTGTAAGTAACTGAAACCATCTAAAATGACTTCCTACACTTTTATATGAATGATCACTAATTTTTATCACCAAATCTTTATCAAATTCACTTTTTTAATGAAAATACACAGACTTGCTAAGAATTTAAGAAATTTGTTAAATAATAAAAATCTAGTAACTTAAGAAGTTTAATAATTAATTTATTTTAAAATAAAAGAAAAACAATAAATTCATTCAAAAATATATGAAATTATAAGAAAACTACATAATAATACGAAAACCTTAACTTTTGTAAAAAAAAATTACGAGGTAGCAATAACTAAAACCGAAGGTTTTCATAAATAATTTAAAATATATTTCAATGAATTTAATTTTAATGTAGATACTAATTATAGATCTAACATTAAAAATAATTATGAATCTATTTACATTTATAAATTTGTGTACTAGATTAATTAATAATTTTAAATGAAGTACTCTAGTGTTAACGAGAGTATACATGCGATTTGAAGAAGAAAATGAGTAAATTAATGTCTTTTTTAAGTATTAAGGGTTTAATTTATTGAATTATTTTGAATTAGGATTAAATTGGTAGAATATGTAAGTTTTAAGGACTAAAACTGTCATTATACCAAATCTCGTTAGATGTTCGTTTGTATTTTAATAGAGGAGTGATCCGAGTGTAACTAAAGCTTTAATTGAGTGAACTAATTGTAACTTTTAATAATTGAATGACTCAATTGTAATTTTATTAATATTTAAGTGACCTATGATGTAGTTTATCTAATTTTTTATGATAGGTCAACTAGTCAAGTGACCTACCTTGACGTATGGTACATACGCCCTGCTTCATACCATTTTTGCAAAAGTTTCTATTTGATCTAGAATGCCACAGGGTTCAAAGAAATGGAAGGCACGTCCATCTCAATGAATTATTGCTTTCTTTTCCTCTTTAAATCCATTGTTTTTTCTAACATGTTTGACTCAACAAAGGTTAAAATACCTCATGGATTATTATTATTATTATTATTATTATTATTATTATTATTCCCAAAGGCTTTGTGTGCTTTGCTGTTTATTTCCAAGCTGACATCCGACCATGCCAACTTCTTGGACCCCCTAGAAATAGAAGTTTCTAAAACATGCAGGCAAAATAGAAAGTTCCAATGTTTGTAAGTTATAACCCATGAAATTAAAGTTAAATTTGGCAAAGAAAAAATAAAAATAAAAAATTTGCTGTAAAGCTCGAATAAACTTGTTTGAAATTGGAAAAATATCGAATTTCGGCATTTATCTTTGTAATGTAATACCTCTGAATCCATCCCCTCTCTATCCCAATTTTTTTTTGGCTTAACAGTCAAAAAAGTACTCAACCTGCACATTTTTTTTAGTTTAGTGCCTAACGTTTTTTTTTGTGTCACTTTGATGCCTAATGTTTCATTCCGTAACTCAAATCAGGTTTTTCCATGACAAACATTAAAAATTATTCGTTATCCAATAAAAACACGAAATGTGGCATATTTTTTGTATTTTCATTAATTTTTATTTTTTTAAAATAAGATCTTTAATTATATATATAAAAAAAACAAAATCTTTAATTTCTCTAAAAGCCCCAAACCTAAATCCTAAATTACTCCCCTCCCACCATCAATTCAACCACCATCGGCCATCATTGCCTTTGTCGACCCCCACAACTGAAAACCCCATTATTTCGTCGTCGAAAACCGACGAATGAACCGTCGATTGCTTCGTCGAGGAACATCCAAAAATTAAAAAAAAAAGAGACTGATAGGGCTTCTAGAGGGTGAGGAATGTTGAATGGTGAGGTACACGACGCTTGAGTGGTGAACGGTGAACCGCTGACATGTGGGGATGCCAGATAGTGATGGAGATGTGGTTTGAGGTTTTGATTGAAAGAAATTAAAACTTTGGGTTTTTTTTAAAAAGTTTATATTTTTAAAGAAATTTAAAAATAAAATAAAATAACAGGCCACATGTCGTGTTTTATTGGATAACGAAAAAATTTTAACGACCGTTAACGAAAAAATCTATTTTGAGTTATGGAGTGAAACGTTAGACACCAAAGTGACCCGAAAATATTAAGCACCAAACTAAAAAAAAAGGTATAGGTTGGGCATATTTTTTACTATTAAGCCTTTTTTTTTACCTTTATTCTTATATAATTTATTTTAAAAAAATAAATTATTTATAAATTTATCTCAAGTTCAAACAATTATATTTTGCCCCAAACACCCCATACATAACTATCCCTATCTAAATCATTCACGGGAACTTACTAGCTACAACTTCCCCCAACTGAGAAGTTTCTAAATATGGATTGATTGAATAAGTTGTGTGAAAATATACAGAGAATTGAGCGATAAATAATTTCAATCTTTTAAATAAGATTTCGATTTTGAATATTATAAATAATTTCTGTCATTATCTCTGGAAATTAGGAATTTTCATTTCATTAAAAAAATAAAATAGTTGAGATACTTTTTCCACCAAACTATAAAATATTCTTCACGTATTTGCAGTTTTCAATCATATAATATAACCAACCCCAAGTCTTCATAAATATTCAATGTAAATATTACAACGAAGACACACTCTGCATGTTCTATCAGAAACGGAAACAATACTCTTTCAACCAAAAAGAAGCCAAAAACTTTTGCAACTCTTTTTTTTTCCTCTCCAAAGAATCAAATCAAACCCTTTTTTATCCAGATTTTGAAACTGGGTTTTTGTTGTTTCATCAGAAAAACAAAAAAGAACCCAGCAATCAGGCGGTCAAGAACTCAAGATCCCTTTTTTATGATCATGGTGGCATGGGAATGCAAAAGGAAAGTGTTTCTTTTGGAAAGAAAAGGTTACAACGGCAGCAGAAATGCTTAGGAGGGAACTGTTTCAAACGTTCCTCAGATTACTAGCTATCTCAACGGTACCCGAATTCAAATTCTGTATTTACAGTACCCTTTAAAGGTAAGTTATTGGAAAAGAATGTTTCTTTATCATCAAACCGTTGTCTTGGATTTACATTTTTGTTCAAATTTGGTGAAAAAAACGACCTTTGACTGTTAAGGACACCAAGCATTTGCTTTTTTGTTTCTGTAAGAAAGATGGTCATTTCCTTTTTTTCTGATCTTTTTCTTCCCCGGGTCCATGTTTTGGACCATGTCTTAAAGTCCCATCAATTCTGTTTGTTTTGGTTATGATTTAAAAGTGTTAAAATCTTGAGCCCCACTAACCAAATTCCATGATTATTTGCAGAGAATATAGTATTAGTAGTGATAAAGCAGCAGCTCAAATGGACAATTCATCAAACACTGATGGAAACTATGATCTGGGTTATCAGCCTTCCCCTTGTTCGACCGAACGAAATGATCGGTGGATTGCAGAAACTCCGGGGTGTTCGACGATGAGCGGTGATTCTTTCTTGTATTGCCGGACTTATTCGGGGGCCTCAGCGTTTTCGGAGCCTGTTGATGATCATAGTTGTTGTAGTGAAGCTTCACCTTCGCATTGGCAAGCAAGAAGAACTGGGGATCAGAAATTAGCTGTTCTTACAAGGCTTGGAACAAAGCAGCACACAAGCAATGTAGATGAAAAGCTTGATGAATTAGAATCATTGGATTTAGGTAAAAAACAATTGGCAAAGCTGCGTCTTTCATGCTAAATATATGTTTTTTTTCATGCTAATGGGTGTAAATTATGTTTGATAGAACATGAAATGATGAAGGAAAGATTTGCAAAACTTTTACTTGGAGAAGACATGTCTGGCAGTGGAAAAGGAGTCTGCACTGCTGTTACTATCTCAAATGCCATAACCAATCTTTATGGTACATACATTATATATATTTCAGACACATGGCTTTTTTTTTAGTTGTCATTTGAATGTTTGAAATTTCTTAGTTAGTTTTGTGTTGAATGTTAATAACTGCAGCGACTGTATTTGGGCAAAATTTGAGGTTGGAGCCTGTGAACCCTGAAAAGAAGGCACTTTGGAAAAGAGAAATGGACTGTCTTTTATCTGTTTGTGATTACATTATGGAATTTTCTCCCACCAAGTCACAGGATTTGCGAAATGGAACAGCTGTTGAGGTAAGGTTTCATAGTCCAAACCAAAAGCTTTCTTTTGATGGAGATTTGCCATTTTTTGCTTGTTTTAACATGATGTTTTTTTTTACCTTTTTAGATAATGGAAAGCAGACGGAGATCAGATATTTACATCAATCTTCCAGCATTGAGAAAGTTGGACGCAATGCTCATTGTAAGACAAGCTGTATGTGAGAAAATTTTATGTCTTTTATTATACTCGAAAAGCTTATATCTCACAGCTCATGTCCTTTTAACAGGAAATACTTGATAGCTTCCAGGACAGAGAATTCTGGTATGCGGAGCAAGGGAGTACGTCATCGAATTCGACCCAAACAGGCTCGTTCCGGAGAGTTGTTCAGAGAAACGACGAGAAATGGTGGGTGCCGGTGCCATGTATACCTCCGAGTGGTCTCTCTGAGAAAGCAAGGAAGCACTTGCGACACAAACGAGAGTGTGCTAATCAGATTCACAAGGCGGCTATGTCTATCAACAGTAGTGTTCTTTCTGAAATGGAAATCCCAGACTCATACATGGCATCCCTTTCAAAGGTTAGTCCTTCATATTGAGCCCATAACTTGGTTCAATTGGTTCGTGCAATCACTTCTAAAAGTTGATCAATGCTCGGTTGTAAGTTCCAGTTCAATCTCTAACCCTCTTTTCCTCTCATCTACAGAGTGGGAGAGCCAGTATTGGAGATGCAATTTACCGCTTCATGTATTCTGCAGAAAAATTCTCCCCTGAATATCTGCTAGATTGTCTCAATATAGCATCCGAACACGAAGCACTCGAGCTAGCAGACCGCGTCGAAGCTTCGATGTACACATGGAGACGTAAAGCATGCATGAGCCGTTCTAAATCATCATGGAGCATGATGAAAGACTTAATGTCTGATGTCAATCGAAGCGACAAAAACCATATATTGGCCGAAAGAGCAGAGAGCTTGCTATTTGCCTTGAAGCAAAGATACCCCGAACTTTCACAAACATCCTTGGACACCTGCAAGATTCAATACAATAGGGTAAGTGATCAAAACTGGTACATTCTCAAAATTGCTTTCCTCAATAACATGCAAGCTTTTCGGCCTCTAACGACAAGAAACGAACGGAAATTCCGGGTTTTGCAGGATGTGGGGCAGGCGATACTGGAGAGTTATTCGAGAGTGTTAGAAGGTCTAGCCTACAACATTGTTGCATGGATTGAAGATGTCTTTTTTGTAGACAGTACAATAAGAAACACCGAGTTAACAGCATTTTCCATCCAGGAATAAATATGTCAGAAGAGGGCTAACTCAACCCCCAAGGTCCATCTCCTCTGATTAACCCAAGCTTTTGTAATTCCATGAACATGTTGATTCCTGTTACATTTGAACCATATCTTTTGTTGTACATTAGAATCCTATTCATTAACAAATCACATTGCTTGCTTTCTTGACAAACCTTTGATTCCTGCAAAACCAAGCTTCTGTAATTCCATGAACATTTTGATTCCTGTTTCTATTGTTTTTTTAGTTTCAGTTTTGAAAATATGATTAAGAAAAGAATGTCAAGAAAAACAAAAGCAAGGAAGAACAACCGACACAAGGTTGTGTAAACTTTAAATTACACAATCCTTTCAATTTTAGGGTTTAGAGTTTTAGGTTCATATTGAGGGTTTAGGGGTTTAGTGTGTAGGGTATAGAATTTAAGGTTTATGGTTATAATTTAGAGTCTAGGCTTAGGGTTTAAGGTTTACGGTGTTAGAGTTTGGGAAATAGGTTTTAAATTTTATAGAATGATTGTGTAAAAAAATTTTATACAGCCCATAAAACAATCCATATAGTAAAAAGAAAGCTTATATCACAAATAAGTACTTAAATACACAAACATTTTTATTTAGGTACCTAAAGTATTTTAGGTCAAAATAAATATCTAAAGTATACATTTTGTCAAAATAAGTACCTAAATTATTTTTTAGTCAAAGTAGATATCTAAAGTATATTTTTTTTTGCCAAAATAGATACCTAAAATATTTAAACATCACCATTATTCACTAAACTATTCTCTTTTCCTGTTTTGATTACCAAACGATTATTTTGTGCAAAATCGTCTCAAACGTTACTTTTTTTCTTCCTATTTTGGCCTCTTATATTACTTTTTTCCTATTTTGGTCATCAATCTATTACTTCTTTCCTATTTTGGTCACTAAACTATTCTCACTTTTCTATTTTTCAATGAATTTTTAACAGCAAATGACCAAAATTGTAAAAAAAAATATAACATTAGTAACTATTTTACCAAAAATAATAGTTTTGTGATCAAAACAGGAAAGCGGGAATAGTTTAGTGACCAATTGTGATGTTTACCCAAATAATTTTTTGTCAAAGTAGATGCTTAAATTATATTTTTGTCAAAATAGGTACCTAATGCATTTCTTAATCAATGTCACATGTCAACTTTTAGGAACCTAGATGGAAAAATATATACTTTAGTTACATATTTTGACCAAAAATATTTTAGATATCTATTTTAACTATAAAGTATATTTTAGGTACTTATTTTGACAAAAAAAATATTTTAGGTACATGAATGAAAAAGGTTAGTATATTTTACGTACTTATTTGTAATATAAGCCTAAAGAAAAAAATCAAGATTAAACGATGGCGGAAAGCTTTGTCTAAAAACAAAGATAGCAAGAAATAGCAACACACATCAGTAACTAGCGAAAGCATTTAATAAAGCTCGTTTGGTTCTAGAAAATATTTTCTATTTTTATTTTTATTTTCAAAAAAACATTTTTTAAGTTTTTAAAAATAGAAAACACATTTGGTTAATATAAATGAAAACTTGTTTTTAAAAATAAAAATAATAAAAATGTGTTTGATATCTAATTTTTTCAAAATGAAAATGAACAAGTAATTATCAAATAATTAAATTAAAATAAAAAATTTAGGTGAAAAATTAAAATAAAAATATAATAAATTAAATATAATTAAATAGATAAAAAAATTAAAATCACTAAAAATAATTTTTATTCTTAATAAGAATAATATAAAATGTGTTACCAATGACTATTTTTTAGATTTTCAATTCTGCCTATAATTAATCCATAATGATGTTACAATTCTGTTTCTAACTTGAGCCATCTCGGCAATTTGTGACATATCCAATGTGACGTGTTTCTCATTCGAACCAGAAGAAGTTTCTTTCGTATCATCGAGTTCTTGTTCATTTTCTCTTCCACCCTCTTCAAACATTTCATCCTTTTCAGCTTCCAACATAATAAAATTATGCACAATACAACGTCCTTTTCAGCTTCAAACATTTCATCCTTTTCATACTTTTGATATGAAAAATAATAAATATAAATGAACATATGCGAATAAATTTAAACGAACATAGATGAACGGATTACCGAACGTTCACAAACGTAAATGAACAAACAAGCTCTTTGTTCGTATTTGTTTATTTAATTAAACAAACAAAAAAATTTGTTCATGTTCGTGCATTTAATAAATAAACGAACATAAACGAACTTCCTGCCGAGGTTTACAGCCCTACTCAAAACTCTAGATGAGTTTCCATACTTTACAAGCAATTACAAAACTAACTAATTTGAGACTAAGAAAAACTTAAAAAGGGAAAAGTGATGGATGATGACAAATTGAGATATGAAAGATTTTTAGGGTTTTAATAGACGAAGAGACATTAATCAACTTTTATGTATATTGTTATTTTTAAAATAATATTTTTTTCAAAATTTTCGTAGATCAATCCTTCACTTATTATATAAAGGGGTAAATTATACAGATCATCACTCAACTATCTTTTGAATTGCTAATGTTTTGGTCACTCTGCCTTTAAATAGTTAATGGTGTTATGACATAGCAGCTTATACCAAAACGATATCATTTTAGATCTCTAAAAAATAAAATTTTAGACCAAAACGATGTCGTTTTGAATCTCTATTAAAGTTCTTTTTTTTTTTCATTTTTCCTCCTTTTGATTTATCTTCTTCTTCATCTTCTTTGTCCTCTTTTTGAACCTTTCAAATTTCAATCGTCGTTCTCACCACCTTCGGTCGCCATGGTCGAAGATAGATAAGTTACATTTCGCTTATAATTATCATTTTATTTTGGTTGTTAAATAGCTTATCAAATAATATCCATGATGAGTTTTTATAACTTTAAAAAGCTTAAAAATCTCATTGAAACTCATTTGGATAATTTTTAGCAACTGAAGTTGTGGTTTTTCCTTTAGTTATGGGTATTTAGTTTAAACCCCTTGGAAATACCCAAATAGCTAAAAGGCATCACTTGCTAAAACCGTGAAAATTTATGTGATTCTGCTATTCAATATATTTGGGATAATGAACTAAGTTGTTAATATCTGCCGCCATTCATTATAGGGAAAACTACATAAATAGTACCAACGGCGGAGCCATAATTTTTATATAGTAGGGTCATAGTAGAGTATGAGAATTCTCATACCACTACAATATAAATATTGTTGACTCCATATCCCACAAATCAAGTGGGGTCAATGCTAACATTTTTTTTTTGAAAATTTTTATACTAACTCCATGAAAATCCCATTTAACTATTCAAAAATCTCATACCACAACAAATCAAGTGGGTCAATTGACCCCTAATCAATATGTGGCTCCGCCACTGAATATTACCCCATCTATTCCCGTGTTACTATTTTAGTACCTGAACTATTTTTTTGGCAAAATGGTATCCAATGTTACGTTTTATTTTCATTTTGGTACCCCCACCGTTAAAATATTAACATACTGACTAAGAGAGAGAAAAACACATGTGGCATGCTGACTAGGAGAGAGAAACATACATGGCATGCTGACTAAGAGAGAGAAAATCACACATGACAGACTATCATGTCATTTTCTCTCTCCTAATTAGCATGTCACGTGTGCTTTTTTACGATTTTAGTTGATGTAAAAAATGCTGACTAGGAGAGAAAAAATGATGTGACAGTCTAGCACATGTGATTTTCTCTCTCCTAGTTAATCTGTCGTTAATATTTTAAGGTGGGGTACCAAAATGAAAACTAACGTAACGTTAGGTACCATTTTGCTAAAAAATAGTTGATGTACTAAACAGTAACGCAAGAATAGATGGGTACTATTTATGTAATTTTCTCTTTATTATATTTGGCATAACGAAACTAGAGAGATTAAACTCCTCATTCTTGGTATTGAAAAGGTTTGGTTCCCGACATCTCTATCGATTCAATTGATTGGATTGCTTCTACTATAAATTTTATGCTTTCGATAAGAGAAGCTCGAGCAACAGGTTCATCACTGCAACGACCTCAAAGGTTTTGAGATTTTAAGATTAGAGTTTGGTTTAAGAATTTGGGGGTTTATTTTTTATTTTAAAATTTTACATGTCATAACTGAATACTAATAAAATAAGCTATGTCATCGGGCTGCTAATGAGAAAACGGATGAGTGACCAAAAATGTTCAATGTATAAAGTTTAGTTAGTAAATTGAAAATTTTGAAAGTTAAGTGACCAAAATAAGAGTGAAAAGATAATTGACTGATGGTTTGTGTAATTTACACTAAATATCAATATAGACTAATATATTTTATTATTTTTAAAACAAAAAATGGATAACATAAGCAGGCCAGGCTTAAGTCTAGAAAATTTTTGGAACCTAACCTCAGCTCAACACCTCTAATATTTAATTATATAAATTATATAAATATTAATATAAAATCATATATTTCATTATTTTATAATTGGCTTAAAGGTCAAATTGGCCCTTAACGAAAAAATAAAAAAATTAATTAAGCTTTTATGAAAAATTTCCACTCAGTTGAGCCTTCAAAATTCAAATTGCGATCAATCAAACCCTCAAAATTCAAATTGATATCAATTTAGCACTTCGTTGACCGTTAACTCAAAAGTAGTTATTATAATAGTGACACGTGACACATTCTGGACGTGCTACATCATCAAAAACCGTAAATAATCATTTAAAAAATTTAAAAAATATTTAAAATTATAAAAATAATATATTTAAAATTCAAAAAAAGTATTTAAAAATTGAAAAATATTTAAAATTATATAAAAAAATTAAAAATATAAAATACAAGAAAATATTTTAAAAATTCAAGAAAAATCTAAAAAATATTTAAATGTGTAAACAAATTAAAATTATGTATAAGTTATAAAAAAATATTTTATACTTAAAATCAAAAATATGAAAATAATTGTAACAATTATTAAAGATATATAAATATTTATAATGAACTAATATTTAAAAATTGTATATTTTTTAAAAAATATTTTAATTATAAAACCCTAAAATTTCAAATTTTTTTAAAATGCACCAAAATTTTCAAAACACTAACCCTAAACCCTAACCCTACATTCCCAAATCCTCAAATCAATTTAGTCAACGGTGAAAGTTGTTGGTATTGTAATAGACGACAGTGTGAGAAAAAATATTAAGGGAGAATAAGCTGGGCAATGCAAGGGATGTCAAACGGTTAGAATGGGTGCAAGGACAACGAAGATGGGAGGAATTTTCCTGCAACGAGGAGTGATCGGTGATTGAATCAATGCTAATGCTTGATTTAGAGATTTTTAGGGGTTTTTTTGAAAGAAATAAAACTTTGGGGAATTTTTAGATAATTTATATAAGTCTTTGTTCAAATTAAGCATTGATCTAGTTCAACCAAATAAAAATCTTCTTTCCTTTTCAATTTCCCTATTTATGTATCACCACTAAAATATTAAGGTTGAAGTTTAAAGAATTGGGTGTAAGGTTGTAATTTTTAAAGGTGATTTAAAATATAGAGTTATGAGTTGAGATTTTATTTTTTTAGTGTTGTGACATAAAAAAATAAAAAAGACTAGAAAATTTTCGTTCAGTTCAACCTATATTCACGTCAAATAAAAATGAATTTCATATAATATAATATATTTTTTAAAATCTCTCAACAATGGAAAATATTCAATAAAAAATCTATCAAACACCAGAAAATATTAATTTTTTCAGAAAATCGTTACATTTTCTAAAAATAATTTTTTTGAAAAAAAAATAATTTAAATAAAACAAACCCTAAAATCTCTAATATCTTTTGTCAATAAATAAAAAAATTGTTTTGCACCTTAAATAAATGTTGTAAAACTCAAACCAATCGATGATACAATTCATGATTCAACCACCGGTTCAAAAATAATTCAACAAAAAACTAACAAAATAAAATTATATATGATAATATAAAAACTTTCAAAATCTAATTCATCCCGTTTAAGATTAAAAAAAAAGAGCAAGCTTAAGAAGAAAAAGGATGGCAAATACCTGTATTTGATTTTGATGTTTACTAGTAATAAATGATAAGTAAGCAGTTATGATGATAAATGGACAAGGATGAAAATTACCTCAAAAACCAAAAAGCATGAACCCCATAAACACTTCAAGAGCATCCATGGATAGACACTGCTTGAAACCAGAGGTCCAAGTGTGATCTCACTTTTCATACACCCGAAATGGCCTAAACCCGAACCATACTTGCTCTAGGAAGTGTATCTACTCCTCTTATGTGACTTCTTTGGGGAAATTAAGATGGAGGTGTAGGACTTAATTGCTTCAAGCCCACTGCCTTTAACAACTGATTCTTCTTCTTCTTCAGCTTCCTCGTCATCACTGTTAATGTTGTTAGGAGTGGTCCGATTCTGGTATGCTCTACGCTGCACAAGAAAGACATTGTAGTAATAGCAAACGAGCTCTTCCCTGCTTTTCTTGGGGAAACATTTGTAGATATCGTCCCAGAAAGAATTTTCTAGTGACGGAGGGTTCGACTTCACTATAGATGAAAACATCTTCTGTTCTTCCTCTGCCCAAGCAAAAGCAACATCTTCACCCATCATATTGAATTTCCACTTGTTGAAAGCTGAACCAAGCTCGAGCTTTACTTTCAATCTTTTCTCTCTAACATGAAACTTTACACATTGTATGGATTCTTGAAGATGGCATCCACATGAATCTGGTCTTCCCTTTCCAACCCGATCCAATTCAATGAAAGACCTCTTTTCTGTTTTTTCCAATGGCCAAACACGAGTCCCTAACCATTTTGCATCACTTTCTGATACTACCCCTGTCCACTCTGGTACCTCAACTTGAAATAATGGCCCAATAGGAACTTGAATGTCGACATCATAGTCGAACACTGAACCTGGAGTTACAGAATCACAAATTCCATGCAAATGTTTGTCGACCCCGATCATAGAACTGTCAGGGTCACTACGATTCCCCAACGACCGATCCTCTCCTTTAGATTCCCTTTTCCCTAAAAAGACATTCCTAGTGCAACTCAACCTCTCCCTAAGGTTGTACCCAAATTTACTGTTATCGTCATACATGTAGGGATGCATCTTCTGGTTTTTCTACAGAGTAAGCACACAATGGAGTTATTATATTATAACATTAATAAAAGACGGAGACAGAAAAGAACATGATGAAATAAATGAATGCAAAATACACAAGCAAGGAAAATACTAGTTTCGGAAGTGGAACATCTGGTGCAAACAAAAGGACAAAATGGGACGATTTTTGATAATGGCATTATTATCACAACCATACCTTACATAGTAGGGCAAATAAGGAGACAAACCACAAGCAAAAAGCTTGGCTTTTGGATTATTATCATTTTAAATATTTTTGACACTTCAATCACTTACATTTTTTAAGAGCAATACCAAACACTTAAACCACACTTTTCCAAAACCAAGCTTTTTCCAACAGCGATTAAGCTAGCACTAACTCACTGACCGAGACTTGCCCTTAACGAATCATCATCACTAGGACACCACAGTTTTCAAAAATGAAACTCCAACATGGTTAGAGTTCTAACCAAAATGTGAAAAGGGGTCAGTTTATTTATTGTTGACTTCAGGCAAAATGGAACTTGTCAAACAAGTCCCCAAAAAGTCAAAGTAAAACAATAACATAGGCCCTGTTTGGTAAACATCTTTTTAAGCCAAAATTTAAAGTTTAAACTATTTTTAGAGGTTTGACAATCAAATCCGCTAATTTAGATATTTGGTAAATAGAAGAATGAAATATCAATTTGAAAAAGCTCCTAAAGATGTTTGGATAAAATAATTGTAAATTTGAATAACTAATAAAATTAAAAGATAATTTCATAAATAAGAATTAATATATACATTTAAATTTAATAATTAATAAAATTATATTCAAAATAATTTATTAAATAAGAAATTAATATATGCATCTAAATTTAATAATTACTAAAATTATATTAAAAAGATAATTTCACAAATAAAAAATTAACATACACATCCTTCATATATGCATAGTAACAATATTAAAAAAAATATTATTCATAATCTAATTCATATGAATATATACAAAATATTAATAACTAATAAATTATTCAAACAAATATTGAATATAATCATATCCTTATATGTCATTTTGCTTATTCAAATAATCAAACAACTATCCGCTATCAGCTAATTTTACCAAACATTTTTATACAATCAACAATGCAACCTGCTAGTCAAATCAACTAATGTAATCAGGTATCTGCTAATTGCCAAACAGGGCCATAGCCAAACTTAAACTTATAAAAAAATGGTTCTAATCAAACAAGTAAGCCATCTGCAATCCTTATTTACTAATATGACAAAAAGTACTAATGGTAAGCTATTCAAAAGATCTCACAACAAATGACTGCAAGAGGCATAAAATCCAAAAGAATTGAAAGTATAGCAATTGAATTACCACAAAAGATGACCATCAAAAACTATTTTTAGTATCACCACCCATCCAAATAGAGCCAAAGTGAGAGTACACAAAATGATGGCTCTAAATTATTAGGATGAAATATGACTCACATAAACAACACAAATCTAAGGGCATTGGGCAAGCAAAGTGAAGAATAGATAAGCTCAGAACAACGACGATTGTTCCGCCAATGGCTAATTTTAAATTAGCTTCTTTCATATAGCTCCAAGATGGCTTCCACGCAGTTGATCTTATTATTCATACGGAATTAATAATCCATAATGGAGAATTTTCCTGCAGACTACCTCAACAGCATTCAAAGAAATTGAAATTAAAGAACAGTACAAATTATTCTTAGATTTAATTAACAATATTAACAATAAAAAGGATAGGTGATAAGTACATGGATCTCTGACTTGAATTAATGACAAAAAGACAAGCAAACTTAACAATGGGTGGTGTGTACCTGCAAATTGGACTGGCCAGCACTTGAATGGTTATCGTTTTTGCAAAAGGCAGCTTCCCGAAACAATAAAACCTGCTTCCAAAGTTCTTCGCTCCCATAAGCCTTCCACTCTGAACTCTCCGGTAATGAACCAATCGCCAAATGACAAGGATCCTTTGCAACTTTAGTAACCCAATGAAGCATTTCCCATGTAGAATCCCGTTTTCGCTTGCGAGATGAATTTTTGTCCCTAATATCATTTGAACCCAATATCATAGCATCATCGTCATCATTACAATCTCTGCATTTCTTATATTCAACACAATACTCATTACGCATTGAGTTGACCGAACTTTTTGCCATATCCGAAGGCATATCTTCATCATCATTGACTAAAATGAACCTCTTCTCAGCTTCTGAATTCTGAAGGCATTTCTTATATTCAACACAATCCTCATTACACATCGAGTTGACCGCACTTTTTGCCATATCCGAAGGCAGATCTTCATCATCATGGACTAAAATGAACCTCTTCTCAGCTTCTGAATTCTGAAGGCATTTCTTATATTCAACACAATCCTCATTACACATCGAGTTGAACGCACTTTTTGCCATATCTAAAGGCATATCTTCATCATCATTGACTAAAATAAACCTCTTCTCAGCTTCTGAACCAAACACCATGCTCTTTAGATCATCAACATTCCGCAAATTTTCAACTTCCTCATAATGCAAAACCCTCTTTGTCAAATCAATATGAATAGACTGTTCACCTTTTACACATTTATCTCCTCCATCTGACCTTGCTACTATAGTCTCCTCCACTTGTGAATACTCCATAACTTTCTTCTTTGATTCCAACAAAAACTCTTTAAGATCAGCTCCCAACTCCATCAACAGACCACTACAGTTCCATTCATTCTTCGAGTCCTCACTTTGAACAATTCTTTCCAACCACCTCTCTAATGAAACTAAGTACTTAACATAAACCAACTTAACCGATGAAGCTACATTTAAACCCAACCCAGATTCTTTAGCAACCGAATCCCATAACCCACTTTCCGAAACAGCATTGTATCCACCGTTCTCCCTTACCACCAAAAAAAGCTTAAACAGATCCACAGGTCCACCCGCAAGCAATGGAGGAATTGGCCAAAAACAACCTTGGGCGCAAATCTCTTTCAAAAACAACCCAAGAAACTTGTTAAACCAGAACCTAAGCTTATCAGGTTCAGATTTGAAAAACAACCATTCGGAAAAGGGCTCGAGTTTTTCTAGGGATTTTGCGCAATCTAGTGAAGACCCGTCAGCAGCTCTCATCGACCACCCTGCCATGGATTTCGAATTCAAAGCCTAGAAACAAATACTTCTCTGTATAATCTTTCATCATTCGATAAAAGCAAAGTTTTTCAAAACTTCGGGACCAAAACGATAAACAACTAAAGAATTACAGCAGAAATATTTAAGTTTAAAATACAAACTAAAACATCTGGGTCTTGCATGCTAGGGATTTTGGCGGAAAAAATTGAAAATAGTACTAATCTAGGGTTTAGATTTCTGAATTTGGTTTTGTCCCGCGTTTTCTCTCTCCTTCTCTTAATTGCAGATGGAGCGAAGGAGAAAAGATTGGACTTCTTAAGGGGCTAAACTGCAAGTTTTGTACAGATACAAACCCTCGATTGAAAAGTACTAGATTCTACGACAATTCTTTCTTTAAGAGATGAGGGAAATTCGGTAAAAAAAAATGGACTGGTTAAAGAAAAAAGAAAGGAAAACAAAGTACCTGTGTTTTTATTTATTTTTTGGTCCCTCTGGTAGGATTTCGACGACAGTCTCTCCCTTGGACTCTCTTTGTTGCTTTTTGGGGTTTTTCTCTTTTTCGCCCCCTGAAATTCTCCTTCACTACCTTCGTTTTGCATAAATGCTCTCTTTTCTACGTTTTTTGTGGGTGGGGGGTTTATTAAGCCCCTTTTTGCAATTTTTTCTCTTCACCTTTTTAGGAGGAGGATTAGAAGAGGGTGAAAATATAAATCAATGATAGAAAAGATATGGAGAAGTTGTAGGGTGTAGGGTTTGAATTAAAGACCCCCAACCCTCTATTTTATAGTGGCTAGTTGGCATGATGGGTTAACCTTGGGCTATTTATTAACCATGGGTTGAGATTGAGGGAAGTCATGGACAAATTTGGTAATTCACAATTGCAAGAAAAGGGTTCTAAAGAAAATAAAGTTGTAGAGGTTAGGGTGACTCTCCGAACCTAATTTTCTTCATTCATAACATCATGAATCGAACTCTTGATATTGCTTAACGGGCCTAATATTTTATCTTACCAGACCAACTGGTTGTTGGTAAAGTTTAAAAGTTTATTTAATATATTCTTATAACTTTTTAGATCTGGTAGGTGAACGAAAACTTGTACCTTTTAAATTATTTTAGAAACAGATTAATCAACATGTGATAAAACGTTAAAATTTGAATCTCGCCAATTATTTTGTTCAATGAGAAATTTAGAACTCTATTAGTTCTCTTAAAGCTAAATATCCTTATAAATTTTAGATCTCATTCTACTAGATCAACTGGCTATTGGTAAAATTTGGGAATTTATTTAGGATAATTATTCCATGCACAAGCAATTGTAGAAACTTTTTTACAATTACTTTAGTTTAGGGTTTAGGGGTTTTAGTGAATGGATTTTGAATATAGGGGTGTGGTTAGAGTTTAGAGTTTAGGGTTAAACTTTATGATTTATAGGTTAAAACATAAATCCCTAATTATTTTACCATGAAAACTAAACCCTAACCCTATACCTTAAATTCTAACAATAAATCCTAAATTCTAAACCAATACATTTAAACCCTAAACCAAGTCCTTAAACTCTAAAACAGAAGCATTTGTAGAAACTTTTCGTTCTCACCGTCACTGTATGAGATATTTTTCCTTTTATTTAATATATTCTTATAACTTTTTAGATCTAATAGGTGAACGACAATTCGTATTTTTAAAATTATCGTAAAAACATATTCATTAATGTAGGGTAAATGTCAAAATTTGAATATCACCAATTATTTTATTCGATGAAGAATTTAGAACTACATACTATTAATTTTCCTTAAAGCTAAATATCCTTATAAATTTTAGATCTCACAAGTGGATGACAACCGGTAGCATTTGAATCTCGACAATAGTCTTTAGTGAGAGATTTGAAACCATCACTATTAGGCTCTTTAAAACCAGTCCTTTCCCTAGTTTTCAAGGTAAATCACACTCCTGGTCATTCAATTATTATTTAGTTTACGTCAATAACCTCTAGAGCAAGTGGTTAAAAGTTTTGAATTGACACATTTCCCTCCTTTTAGGTTGTGGGTTCTAGACCCAATATGAGCAAATTTCCCCTTCCCCCTCCCTCTAGGTAGAAATTGTTCAAAAAAAATTATTATTTAGTTTATAAATAAATGATTTATTTTCTAAAAGTTACAATCATGTCACTTAATAAAAATATTGTTGCAAACATGTCACTATATTGTCAAATGTTTGATGGCAAAGTGACATGATATGATACATTTTAGTCCCAACATTTATACAATCTATTGTAGTCACGTGTTTTTATCCAGCTCATTTTTATTTTCAGTTATATTATTATTATTAATGTATTTTATTTATTTTTGCAGATTATAAAAGATCATAATCACGTCAGATATGAGAAGATTGCAAGATATCTTGTCCAACAAGTATGAGAAGTCAAGCTACATGCAAAGAATTCTCACTGTGGACTTATGGCGAATTTTCGATAGGACCCCGAGCATTTTTGGGTCAGGATGTCCTCTTACGAACTAATCATCTTTCAGTTACCTTTCCAACACATCTTGAAACGCCTCAATCGGACATCGAGAGCTCAAGATATGTTTATTTTACTGAATATAACGCGTGCAGAAAACTTGATACGAGACTAATACAAAAAATTTGATTTGATTACGAATTTTTAATTATTTCATTGATTATTTGTAATTAAATTCATATTTGGACTTTCCTTTATTTATTTTAATTAATTTAGGGTCATATTGAGTGCAAGAAAAGTGGTTTGTGCCCAAATAAATGCATTATATCCTTTCCAAGAATATTTAGCATTTCTTTGGTTTAAGATTTCATCTTTATTTTGCTTCGGAATATCAAAGATCCAAGGCATTACGACGTATAAATACCCCTTTGATCTCTTTTCTTTTTTGCATTTAATTTCAATTCTTTATTTATGCACTTAAATCCCTATTTGTTTAATTTCTCATTCATTCTCATATTCGTTTTGTATACATACATATTTTTCTTTATGAACTACGTTTTAATATTATATATATATTAACATAATGTATATATAATATTCTTTAATACATTGTTTTATTTTTATATTTTTATGTATATAAAATACGTTTTTTACTATTTGATATGTATTATTATATATTGGTTTTTACGCTACTAGTTTGCCATGTATAATAATATAAATATGAATTTTTTTATTATAGCTAGGGGTGTGCATTCGGTTAATTCGGTCGGTGGCCGAACCGAATTAGCCATAACCGAATTAACTGAATTTTTTAGAATTTTAACCGTTAACCGAACCGAATTAATCGAACCGAAATTATTTTATAAAATTTGTTATAAAATTTTGGGTAAATTACACAATTGGTCACTAAATTATGCTTAGTCACTGAACTTTCATTTTATACTAATTTGATAAAAGTTTAATGAACATTTGATAATATATCAACAAATTTAATGATTATTTTATAATTTTTAAAAGTTCAACGACCAAAAATAAATATATGTAATATATATAATTTTAATATATAATACTTTCATTTAATTCAGTTAATTCGGTTAATTAACCGATTTCGAGCCGAATTAACCGATAACCGAATTTTCTAAAAAAATTCAACCGTTAACCGAACCTACCTAAAATTAACCGAACGAATTAACCGAAAAAAATTCGGTTCGATCGGTTAATTCGGTTAAAAGCGAATAATGCAAACCCCTAATTATAGTTTACCGTATTATATTTTACCATATTTGTATTTGGTCCTCATTTATAATTTATTTTTCTCTATTATACGTGTATAGGTAGTATTTTTTGTTTTAGTATCTAATAAATAACCTAACATATATAGTTTTTTGCATATATAATAATTTATATAGTATTTTTCATTCATGCTTTTAATGTCTTTAAATCAATGTTTTAATTATATTACCTTATTAGTTTAATATATGTATTCAATTATATTTTTGATTAAATAAAGATGTATTACATTCACATACCTAGATTCAAACTCCTACAAGATTTGACAATATGTGCATCCTTAGCCACTAGGCTAATTAGTGGATCTCAATTCATTAATCTGCTTTTGCATTTATATTCTATTATATTTTATTTTACTTATCATGCTTTTCATTCCATTTTTATTATTGTATGTATATATATATACTGCCTTAAATTATATCTCAATTAATTATGTTTTATATATTTTTATATAAATATATTTTATCTATATTACTATAAGTTCATTCTTAGATCTTGACTTTGAACCTTAATTTTTGGTATGTTTCCTCATAATTATTTTTTCACCAAAATTTTATAATATAATTTATTATGTTCCTTATAAATATAGCTTTTTTACCTTAATTTTGATACTTTTTATATGTATTTTACTTTAATTTTGTGCATTTCTTTATGTATATATAAAGTGATTTATTTGAGATACATATTGTTTTAATCCATATTGTATTTCCTTATGCTTATATAGTAGTGTATACGGTATATGTTTAAAGGTGTATGGTAGTTGTCAACAACCTTAGAGCAAGTGGTTAAAAAGCTCTCAGTTGACACCTCTCATCCCTTTAGGCTGTGGGTTCTAGACCCAGTAGGAGCAAATTTTTCCTTCAACCTCCCCTATGTAGGAATTGTTCCAAAAAAATGTGTATGGTAGTTTTTGGTAATATATATATGCGTTAACATTATGTAATTTTTAGTCATCTTCTCTTTAAATCATTTTAGGTCAGAAGTTTAGATTTAATTCAATTTAGTCCTCAGATTGTAGGGATGGCAAAATTACCCGACCCGTTGTGCCCCGACCAGACCCGATCGGGTTTTTTCTTATAATTTTCGGGGATCGGGGCGGGGCGGGTATTGAAAAATATTAAGTCGGGACGGGGTGAGTTCCGGTATGAGATGGAAATTCCCTGCCCCGCCCCGGTATATTTTTTATTATTTTTATTTATTTTTATTATATTTATAAAAATACCACTATATATAAATACTTTTAGGGGTTTCAAGCTATTTTTTTAGTTTGTGTTTATCGTAAATTTTTGTTAGATATTGTTCGAATTTTAACATATCCAATTCTGAAGGTCAATGATTCGAGTTTGTTTTTTTTAAATATGTATTTTTTCATGCAAATAATTTAATTGGTTTTATTTTATTTTTATATAGTTTTAAAGTCTGTGAAATTTATATTTTGTGAATGTAATGGTGGTTCGATCGGATCTAACATTTATCATCGACGTAATTTAATATATTTTTTAAAATTTTTGGGTCAGGTTGGGTTTTGGGGGTTTATAGATCGGGGTGGGGCGGGGCGGATAAATTAATATTTTAACCCCAGGGTAGGGCAGGGTCTGGTTTAGGGGTTAATAGATCGGGGCGGGTTCGGGGCGGCCAAAAACCCGGCCCGCCCTGCCCCGTTGCCATCCCTATCATATTGATTTAGATTAGTGTAATTAAATCCTTATAATTTAGGATTAGATTCGGTTAGGTCCCTTGGTTAGTTTAATTATTATTAAGTAGAGCCTTTTAGGTTAAGATTATTTAGCATTTGCCTTTAAGATTAGAGAACCTAGACTTTAGAATTTGTTAAGTTTTTAATTTATGCATGCATGTATCCGAATTACAAGAAAAAATATTAGTGACCAAGTAAGCATCGTTCTACGGGCGTTGTGGGTGTTAATCCTTCTCCACACGTAATCGTGCCCCCGAACCCAAGATTTTGGATCTTTGGTTTTCTTTAGGTTTTGGATCTACCTAATTTAAAGATCGGTGGTGACTTCGTATTTTTTATTTTACGTCGAGTCTTGGCAACGACATCTATCAATACAATTTTAAAATAATCTAACAAACTTAACCTTTCATATTTAAAATCCTATCAATTTACTTATTGTTCTTCTCCAAAACTATTAAATCTAAAATAAAATTTTGAGTCAAATAATAATTCGGCCCCTAAAGTTGTGCCTCATTACCACTTTGGTACCTATAGAATTTTTTGATCCAATTTAAGCCCTAAACTTTCCTTTCGAGAAGCACGTTACCATATTTCGTTTTTCTATTACAAAAAATAATGTAGTATTCTACGAATGTGCCACATGGCACATAATATATATATACTAAAAAACAAATATTTTTATAAAATTTTGACGTTTTCAAAATTAATATATACCTAGTGTCACATGGCACGTTCCTAGAAAGTCTTGTGACTTTTGAAACAGAAAAATGGAGTGTGGTAACATGTTCATGAGAAGGAAAGTTTATAGCCCATATTGAATTAAAAAATATTTCCTTTTTACCTAAATATATTGAAATAATAATTACCAAAATAACATCGAATTAGCACCGTGGAATTGAATTAATAAATATTCACTATTATTTATTGAAATGACACTTCTTTTGACACATAAGACAAAGATGTAATTGACAGGACTTGTGTTCTCCTACAAGACTATAACGACTTGAATTTCTGAGTCAACGATTGAGCGCTGACTCGGGTTAGACCTTTGTGTTAGTGCGGGTTATTGGACCCATTGGGTCAATTTTGGGCCTAATTGGATGAGAAATGGACCTTGCAAGCTTGAATAGTGACCAAGTTGTAACAAGGGAGAAAATGAAGGGTTTTGTGTGGTAATTATACCCTTTTTGAATTAAAAGGCTGAATTCCTTTAAACATGACTTGTTTGGACGTGGATTTTAAGGGGAAAATGACCTTTTTGTAAGATCATCTTTTCCCGCACCATTTTCTTCATATCTCTTCTTCTTCATCTTTTCTCCAAGAACACCCATGGCCATTTTAAATTAAAAGCCAACTTTATGCATCATTTCTTTTATGTAAGATCCAAGATTTTGAGTATGTTGATCCTCATCTCAAGAGCTTAAGAAAAGTGTCTTCTTTTCTCAAATAAGTGAGTTAACCATTTATGGGTTTTTAAGAGGTTTTAAGCTTTGGGGTTTCTATGGAATTTTCTCTTGATTTTCAAGGTTGTAAATTCGTAGTTGGCTCTTCCATAATCTTTTGTCCAAGCTTTGATTTGATTTCCGTGTTTATTTGGGAAGATAAAGTGTTTGGGTAGCTTCTTCAAGCTTGAGACAAAAAGAAAAGTTTAAAGGAGCTTGTGGCTGAGCTAAATTCGGGATTTGTTGCTTAAGGTCAGTGCATATATGGCTTCTATTCTTCTTGAAGATCATAAAATGATTGCTTTTCTTGATTGTATGGTATGATGGGTGTTGTATTGGAGAAGCTTGCCTTAAGAAATCAAAGAGATGATTTTGATGATTAAAACTTGGATATAATGTTAAACATGTGTAAAAATGGTAGTAAATCATTAAGGGGTCGTTGGTTGTGATCTGGGGGGCTTTAGCGATAACTTCCCAAGCCTGTGAAGTATTTTATAGGCTTTGGTATCGGTACGGGTCTTGTACGCGAGGAGCCCGTACCGGTACCCTAGTGTTATGGGTTGAAGAACATGGATGAACAATGATGAATTGAGAGAGTGGTACTGGTATACCATTTGAAACCGTATCAGTACGGGTTATACAAAGGCTTAAAAAATTCTAGTGAGTAAATTTAATATCGACATGTGTGTGAGTGCTAGTACTCAGGGATACCGTACCGGTACACGAGGACCAGTACTAGTACCAAGTAGGCATTCTACCCAAAAATGTTGAAATTGAGCCAAGAGGGCTGAAAAATTATAGAATTCAGTTCAGTGGGCTTCTAATAAGATAATATGAACTATAAAAATAAGAATGGGTATTTTACCCCTTTATACAAGCATAAGTGTAACAACTCGGTAAACTTAATTGGGTGGCTTGTTATGATAGAAACCATAGAGGCTATAACACCCCCTTACCGGTTTGATAGAGAACCGAATCGGAGATGTCAGATGACCAATATCAAAAACTATACGGTAAATATTAATGTGATGTAAATAGTGATCCGTTCAATGAGTGTCAATGGTGTTGTGTTTCAATAGACATAGTTGTAAAACCTTCGATTCATTAATCAATTTGCCAATAAGAGTTAAGATGCAATGAATTAAGGGCTCGGGGTCTAAACTGTAAAACTTGGTAAATTAAGGCCCTTATCAGTAATTAACAGTGTCAATATCGATTAAAGTCATATTGGACAAACATACCAAATTCTACTGAGTTTTAAGGTCAATATCGTGTCCCAATTAACCCATTCGATTTTCAGGACTATTTTATAAGGTGTGCAAAACCAGCTCCAGGTTTAACAAAATTATCTACCTCGATATCGATACTTATGAGGCTGTACCGATACGTTTGGCCGTTATTTTAGTTAAAACTTAACGTGGGTACCCAAATTACAATCGGATACCTAGATATGTTTTATCTAACAAAATTTGCTCCAGATTACAATCGGGTACCCATATATATTTAAAATTAATATTTTTTATATTCAATATACATATTTTTATATTAAACTAATAAAAATAAAAGATTTTTTTTATATTTTATATTTAATAAATACATATTTTTATATTAAACTAATAAATACATAATTTTTATATTTTTATATTAAACTAATAAAATATTTTATATTTAAAAAAATATATTTTTATATCCGGGTACCCAAATACCCGATTTTTTTGGTACCCGCAAAAACCGGGTCGGGACACGGGCCGTATTTTCTACTACACGAAGATCTGGGTACCCGGATTTGAACACCCCTAGTTTTGGGGACTAAAAGAAGAAAAATGATATAGTTTAGGTACTTATTTTGACCAAAAAATAGTTTAGGGACTTAAAGTGACCAAAAATGATAGTTTAAGTGTCTATTTTGCCCAAATCATAGTTTAAGGGCCAAAAGCAGAAAAAAATCATTTATTGATGGCTGTTTTTTGATTTAAGCCTTAGTGATATTAGTTAGTTCCACTTAAATATTGGTGCTTCTATTTTTAGCATATTGTTGTTTTTTCTTTGCTTATTTAAAGCTTTGGTCTATGAATAATATGTGTGGCAGATCACAGCATCTTTGAGTTCATTGTTCATCTATCACTATTTTAATTTCTTTCCATTTTAACAGTAGTATTTAGCCAGGTTCATAGCATATGACGGCAGCAGAAAATTTCGTCCAGCCCGCTATTCCTCGTTTTGATGGCACTATGACCATTAGAGCATGCTAATGGAGAACTTCTTGAGGTCTAAAGAGTATTGGCATGTTGTTGAATCTAGAGTGACAGAACCAGAGCCAGGTGTTGCAATGACAGATACACAAAAAGCAGAATTGAAAGCATTAAAGTTGAAGGATCTCAAAGCCAAGAACTATCTCTTCCAAGCCATTGATCGAGCCACTTTGGAGACGATTCTTTGCAAAGATACGTCCAAACAGATATAGGACTCGATGAAGAGAAAGCATCAAAGGAATGCAAGGTCGAAGCGTGCGCAGCTGCAAAGTTTTCGGATCGAATTCGAAAACTTAAGAATAGTCCAGTGAGTCGGTTACTGATTTTTTTATCAAGAACAATGGTGATCGCCAACAAGATGAGAATCCATGGAAAAAAAAGGAGGATATTGTAATTATTGAAAAGATTCTTAGATCGATGACAGCAAAATTCAATTTTGTTGTTTGTTCGATAGAAGAATCAAGAGATGTTGGTTCTCTTACACTTGATGAACTACAAAGCTCTTTGTTGGTTCATGAACAAAAGATTGTCCAGCAAGATAAAGAAGAGCAGGCGTTGAAGGCAGCAATCAACCCAAAAGGTCCTGGGAGTGGGAAATCAAGATGGAAGGAAAAGAAGGAGCACCACAGTGCAGATGAGGATTATTCTACTCATTCTAGAGGAAAAACAAAAGGTCGTGACAATAACTATTTAAATGGTTACAGCAAAAGTCTATAGACAAGTCAAATATTGAATGTTACAGATGTCACAGGTATGGTCATTATAAATCAGAGTGCAGAACTAATCTTAACAAAAATCGTGGTGCGAAATCCAATTTTGCAGGAAAAAAAAAGGAAGAAGAAATTTCTCTCTTGATGGCATGTCATGTGAAGGAAAAGAATCACCAAAATCTGTGGTATTTAGACACAGGCTGCAGCAATCATATGTGTAAAATAAGATGGTGTTTTCTGAATTAGATGAAACCTTCCGTAGCATTGTTTAATTTGGAGACAATTCTAAAGTTTCTGTCTTGGGCAAAGACAATGTGAAAATCCACACCAATAAGAATACTACTCAGGTTATTTCTAATATTTTCTTTGTTCCTGATTTAAAAACTAATCTGCTTAGTGTTGGTCAGCTTCAAGAGAAGTGCTTTGTTCCTGATTTAAAAACTAATCTGCTTAGTGTTGGTCAGCTTCAAGAGAAGTGATATGAATTTTTTATTAAAGATAGAGTTTGTCGCATTCAAGATGGAAATTTGGGTTTAATTGCTCAAGTCAACATGACAACAAACCGGATATTCTCACTATATCTCAACAAAGCTAGTCAATTATGTTTTTCCGCAAGAATGAAAAATGAAACATGGTTGTGGCATTTTCAATACGGACATCTAAATTTTGGTGGTCTAAAAATACTACAACAGAAAAGCATGGTAACTGGTCTTCCTAAAATTGAAAGTCCTTCTCAAGTTTGTGAAGAATGTGTTGTTGGCAAACAACATCGAGACCATTTTCCGAAAGGAAAATCAAGGAGAGCGAAGAAGGTGCTGGAGCTGGTTCATTCCGATATATGCGGGCCTATCAATCCGACATCAAATGGTGGTAAACGTTATTTTATAACATTTACTGATGATTATAGTCGAAAAACTTGGGTTTATTTTTTACAAAATAAGTCTGAAGCCTTTTTAACTTTCAAAAGCTTTAAGGCGTTCATTGAAAAAGAAGTAGAAATGTCTATTAAGACTCTCCGCAGTGATCGTGGTGGAAAGTACAACTCACAAGAATTTATTGATTTTTGTGAAGAGCATGAAATTCAGAAGCAGCTTACAACAGCTTATACCCCGCAACAAAATAGTGTCTCGGACAGGAAAAATCGTACAATATTAAACATGGTACGAACCATTTTAACAAGAAGGGGTATTCCAAGAAGTTTTTGGCCCGAAGCTATCAATTGGAGTATTCATGTGTTGGAAGTCCTACATTTTTCTTTGACTGCATTGCATTTGCCCACATTCCAGATCAAAAAAGGACCAAACTCAATGACAAAGCTGAGAAGTGCATTTTTCTTGGTGTTAGTGAGCAGTCAAAAGCATACAAATTGTACAATCCTATCACCAAGAAAATTGTCATTAGTTGTGACGTGATTTTTGACGAAGAACAATTTTGGTTTGGTGATGAAAACATTGACCAAGGTCAAATCCAAGCAGATTTTGATGGTGAAAATAGAGAACAAGAGAAGCAGCCTTGGAGAATGCACAACCTTTAGAAAATGTGCAACAACCAGCAGACACTCAACGATTTACAGCCTCTGTCACATGAGATGAACGACCTCAAGGAATTCGAAGGTGACCTACATGGATGGAAGATTATGAGGTAAAAGGATTTGATTAAAGTGAAGAAATTCTCATTCATTTTTCTCTATTTTCAGACTGTGATCCTACAGTCTTTGAAGATGTTGCCAAAGATTCAAAATGGCGGAAGGTCATGGATGATGAAATCGTTTCTATTGAAAGAAACAACACTTGGGAATTGACAGATCTTCCACAAGAACAAAAGACCATGGTGTGAAGTGGGTGTACAAGACAAAGCTGAAAGAGAATGGCGAAGTTGACAAGTAAAAGGCGCGATTAGTTGCTAAAGAATACAAGCAAAAGTTCGGCGTCGACTATAAATAAGTTTTTGCTCCTGTTGCTCGGCATGATACAATTAGGTTCGAGATTTCTCTTGCTGCCCAAAATTCATGGCCTATTTTCTAATTAGATGTGAAATCGACGTTTTTACATGGTGATTTGAAAAGAGCTAGTGTTTGTTGATCAACCTCCTGGATATGTGAAACATGGAAATGAGAACAAGGTGTACATGTTAAAAAAGGCTTTGTATGGATTGAAACAAGCTCCGAGAGCTTGGTATAGTCGCATCGAAGCTTATTTTTTAAAAGAAGGTTTCTAGTAAGTCTATACGAGCATACACTTTTTACCAAGGTTAGTGAAGGAGGTAAGATGATTATTGTTTGCCTTTATGTTGACGATCTTATATTTACAGTAATGACGTTGCCATGTTTGATGAATTTAAGAATTTCATAATGATTGAGTTTGATATGACTGACCTTGGCATGTTACATTATTTTTTGGGTATTGAAGTGATACAATCTGCTGCTGGAATTTTCATTTCTCAAAAAAATATGTGCAAGAGATTTTTGGACAGTTTTGGGATGAAGAACTGCAATTTTGTTTGCACACCGACTGAAGTTGGTTTAAAGCTTGGTCGAAATCCTGAAGGAAATGAGATTAACACCACCTCTTACAAACAAATAGTGGGAAGCTTGATGTATTTGACTGCAACAAGACCAGATATTATGCATGCTGTAAATCTCATTAGTAGGTTTATGGAATGCCCAAAGGATATGTATCTCTTAGCTGCAAAAAGAATACTTCGGTATTTAAAAGGCACTATCAGTTACGGATTGTTCTACAAGAAGGGCAAAACGACAGATTTATTTGGCTTCACAGACAGTGATTATGCTGGTGATCTTGATGATAGAAAGAGTACTTCGGGTTATGCCTTTATGGTCCTATCAGTTACGGATTGTTCTACAAGAAGACCAGATAGGGGTTGCTTCATGGTCCTCAAAGAAGCAACCACTAGTCACTTTGTCTAGTACTGAAGCTGAGTTTGTAGCTGCTACAGCTTGTGCCTCCCAAGCCATTTGGTTGAGAAATATTCTTGAAGAACTACACTTTTTACAGCAAGGAGCAACAATTATTTTTTGTGATAATAATTCAACAATTAAACTTTCCAAAGATCCAGTGTTACATGGAAGAAGCAAACATATAGATGTAAAATTTCATTATTTGAGAGACCTCACAAATAATGGAGTCATTGATCTGATTTTCTGTAGAAGTGAAGACCAAATTGCTGATATCTTCACCAAATCTCTACAGAGAGCTATATTTCAGAAGCTGAGAAAGTTGCTTGGAATTTGCACTTTAGAAGATCTACTAGTTTGACTTTGATATTCCTTTTAAACCAACATTTACAAAATATTTGGTTTAAGGGAGGATTTGTTAAGTTTGTGCGTGTGATTTCTGGGGTTTGTAGACCTTGTTTTTAGGGATTGTGTTGTTAGTGATATTAGTTAGTTCCACTTTTAAATATTTGTGCTTCTATTTTTAGCATATTGTTGTTTTTTCTTTGCTTATTTAAAGCTTTGGTCTATGAATAATATGTGTGGCAGATCACGGCATCTTTGAGTTCATTGTTCATCTATCACTATTTTAATTTCTTTCCATTTTAACAAAGAGAGTCGACCGCAATGACCGAATCTTCGAGATGACCAGTGAGAACAATTATCACCATGAAATACCAAATCTCTAAGCAAAGCATCACGGCCGAGGCTATAGAAAGTTTGGTGAAGCCCCAAAGATACATAAAGGCTAACCACGATAGCCCGGTCCAACCATCCTTGCCCCAGCAGACCACATATACAAGTTGAGCCAGGGCAACCAACCAAGCCGAGATGTCATAAGCCACCACCGCACCGATAGTACCCCACTTGAACACGATAACCAAGAGGCAAGAGGTAAATTATCACGATATGTCCAAGGAAGGCGGCGAGGCCTATCCAGGCCAAGACCCCAACTTTGCTTTGTGCCTGTAGGAACTATTGTGTTAGGAAATTGATGGCTAATGAGAACATTTGAGGTACAACTTGCATGGTGAAATCTCAGGCGAGATCCGCGATTTCGGGCTCTTTTCCTAGGAGTTTAAGGAGTGGGGTGGCACATAAGTAGAGCGGAAACAATACGAAACAGGCCCCGGATAAGATTAACCACGATCACTGCATGTATATGCCTAGCATATCTATCTGTCCTGCACCAAATGCCTGCCCGCAAAGTTTTGTATCGGAGGATAATCCCCTCCCTCAACGACTAAACTCGGCAGTGCCGGATGCAGCT
The DNA here is from genome assembly GCA_019671005.1 of Hibiscus mutabilis. Lineage (NCBI taxonomy): Eukaryota > Viridiplantae > Streptophyta > Magnoliopsida > Malvales > Malvaceae > Hibiscus > Hibiscus mutabilis. The sequence goes on from CM033728.1 coordinate 749,755, forward strand.
CCGTAACTTCAAACGGGGAGATCCATGACGGTGCACTGCGAAGTTGATCGTCCATAAGTTTCCGCGTAGGTGATGAACCGGCAGGGGATGTTTACAAAAAGGGCTTTAGCAGGTGGTCGATTAGGCTGTAAACTAAGATGAACATGGAAACAAATCAGCATGAAACAAGAGGGAAGCAGTGAGTTGACTGAGTCTTAGCTTCTCAAGCCTTTAGGACAAGCATTATTCATTATCTACAATTGTTCTGTTTATCGTTAATATAGTTATTTTCTGTTGCTCCAGGACGTGTCTCGGATCTTGTGCTGTGCAGTCCATAAGTTGTACAGGTGACACTGACCATATCCATATGGTCCCAATGGATAACATTGCACATCAAAAAGTATCTGGTTCAAAGGCTTACACGTGAGAGCTACCCCACAGTAATGAATATTTGGGTCCAAAACTAAAATCTTGCACTGTCGGAAACTGAGCTCGATTCAACTACATTCCAAATTTGTCAAAGTTTGGTTTCCCTTTCCCCGTAGATCAACCCTAAACTTGTGCAGTTTTTGACTTATGAATGGCTAAGAGTACTATAATTTCGAATTTCGATATTTGTCTTGAAAATGTAAATATTTTAATCATAAGCCAATGACCTAAAACATCATGCTTAACCCTTACCCTATTAGTTTTTACCTTACATCTTATGTCCTGTTTAGTTTTTTTTTAGTTTCGAAATTGAACAAAATTTTAGATTTATTTATTTTTTACGTCTCTATTAATTTTAGAATTAGACAAATTTAGTTCTACTCAACTTTTTTTCGGTTTAAATACTTCTTAGCACCGTCAAATGTCAATATTTTATGTTGTCTCTTATTTTATGTATTTTTCTTTTTGTATGAACCACAAAAGTTGGTACACATACAGATTAGTCTCCCCATCATGATACATTCCAATACAATAACATGTACTCAAACAAGACCTCTCACAATCACTCCTAGTACCCCGAGACGACACCATATTCCCTCCATCGAACAGTACATCACCAAGCTCCTTAAACCCATTATTATCAGCACAAAACCACCGGTTTCCGTGTATCTGAACGACGCCGTCGACAAGTAAGGGTCGGAGAAATGGAGATTGCAATGACAGATTGCAGTTCGTTGACATTATATCAGCAATTTGACATCATCTTTTAATATATAAATACTAAAGAAAAGATAGATTGCGTTGAAGAATTCTGATTTTAACCTTAAGAATTCAGATCAGATCAGCATTTTCAACCCTTTTCTTTCAAATAATCTTCAGCGGTTCAGCCTAAAAACCGGATACCTTGATCCCTATGTACAATTTTCACTGAACTCATTTAAAATAATATAAATAAATAAAGCCTTTGGACAAAGGCAAAAAATTTACGATCCCGGAACCGAGCTGTACTCACTGTAAAAATCGACGATCCCAGAAGCTGCCCAGAGCCGTTGATTAAACTCCTCCTCCAACTCATCCGGGACAAACGGCGTCCTACAAAGTGGACACGTTATCTGATCATGGTCCATCCAACGGTCCAAACACGCCCTGTGGAATACGTGCCTACAGTTCCCCAACCACCTGATCTCTTCCCCCTTTTCGAACTCGTACAGGCAAACGGCACAGCTCTCCGGCGGATCCCCTTTCGCCACGATAAGCTCCTCGTACTTTATAACCGGAAGGATTTCCCGGATCAGGAGAGCGGATACGGGCGGTTTCTCGGGCGTCGTCTGGGTCGGATTCTCCGGCCAGACCGTGTCCGTTTCGAGGAAATCGGAGAGTCCGAGGTAGTTAAAAAGTGAAACGATTAAATTCCGGATAAAACCCAGAAATGAAAGGACGTGGACGACGATTTTTGGTAAGAAGAAAACTTCAGTGTAGTCCACCGGAAACCCCATAAAGAAAACAAATTGAATTGAAAAAAAAAATAAACAAATGAAATCGAAATTATAAACAGAAAGCTTTGTTTTTTGCGTGTTTATATAGAGTTGAAAGGAAAGACGAGGGAGAGGGGAAAGATGAAGCTTATGTTGTGTTCATCTACGAATCGTGTGGAAACCAAGTAAATATACTAAAAAACTGACTGATAGAATCACCGGCTGTGACGTGAATAGACGATTTTTATTGGTCGGTGAGGTTGGGGTCGCAGTGAAACCAGGAGTCAGCGAAGGACGCGTCTTTTTTATGTAATAAAGTAGAAAATAGCACCCGTGTCACGTGGCCTAAATGGAAGGAGTGAGGAAGTGAGTGAAACGCGGGGGTACACCTAATCACCAATACTATAATCACACTATATAAAATATAGAGTAAAATGTAATATGGATGATTATTTAGTTTAGTAACGGTCCGAGTATTTTAATTTCATAAGTGGATACAAGAGTTAATTTGTATACGAAAAATTTTATCACGTTCGACGAACACCGCTAAACAGAACATAATTAACGCTAAATATTGTTAAATATTATTAAATTAATTAATAAAAACTAAAATTTTAAGACTCGACATATAATTATAAATTATTTAAAATAAAATTTTAATTAAATTATTTTTATATATTATATTTTTTTAAAATAATTAGCTCAAATACCAACCTTAGTCAATTAAAAAATAAAAAACCCTAAACTGTAAAATATAAATTCTAAATTTAAATGTTGAGTTTAGGGTTTAGGGTTTGCAATCTATGATTTGTGGTTTTGGGTTTATGGTTTATAATTTAGGGTTTAGGGTTTATGATTTAGGGTTTTTTACTTTTTAAATTGACTAAGGTTGATATTTGATCTAATTATTTTAAAAAAATTAAAAAATATAATATATATGAAAAATAATTTTATCTGAAATTTTATTTTAAATAATTTATAATTATATGTTGAGTCTTTGAAATTTTTAATTTTTATTAATCAATTTAATGGTATTCAACGATGTTCAGCGTTAGTAATAATCAGCGGTGTTAGTCGAGCGTGGTAGACCCATCCATTTGTATACACATCACAAACTGTGATTTTCATTAAAATTTAAAATATTTCAATTTCATCCTCACGCTATGAATATCATTTATATTGGTCCTCAAACTATTACGCTCATTCTAATTTCCCCCCCCCCCAAACTTTTGAACGTTCTAATTTCATTTTCAAATTATCAATATATGTTAACCATATTTCATGTTAATAAAATAATTATAAAAATTGTGGACTTTCTAGTAAACATTAATTTGTATTATGCAATAGTATGATGCGTCATAAATAATAATTTGGGGATGAAATTAGAATGTTCAAAAGATTGAGGGACTAATTTAGAATGATGATCAAAGTTTGATGACCAATTTAGAATGAGGATCGTAGTTTGAGAACCAATTTATAATTAAAGTCATAGTTTGGGATGAAGTTTAAACATTAAAAAAATTAGATCGTAGTTTGAGAACCAATTTATAATTAAAGTCATAGTTTGGGATGAAGTTTAAACATTAAAAAAATTAGAGACTAATTTAAAACAAGGGTTATATTTTGAGGACAAAGTGTTTTATTAACTAGAAAACATGTAACACCCTTAATGTATACTCGTAGACCGAATATACACTAAATATGTTACAGAGTTGTTAAGAAAAACTTGACTTGAATTTTTTTTATACTAACTTTATTTTATAGTTTAACCCTTTCTCGGTTTTGAATTAAAAATTACGTTAGTCTATAGCAGCTAGTTTTAACCCTGAATTGTTTTATAAAATTTATAAATGTGTTATTGACATAAAAATATAATTCAGGGAGAAAACTATGTACCATGCCTAGACCCTTCCTTGATTTTAAAATTTCTACACAATTAGGGTTAAACTATTCTTAACTATATCGAAAATATAACTACTTATAGTAAATCATTTTCTATATCCATACATCTATAATAGTGCATAAACATAATATAATCTAGAGATTACAAAACATTTTGTCTATTTAAATCCACTACATATATGTACATGCCCACTAGACATCAAACTTATAATTTAAGATGTACGTACCGTGATTACTAATGTAACTTGATTTTCCAATTTAATAGCTCCTTCTTGTCACTCTACTCGAGAGAACCTACGTGTGAAATAACACAGGCTAAGTACGAACTTAGTGAGGCAATAATTTCACTTAATAAACATAGAGTAAAGTAATACTTATCATATGATTTCATATCAAGTTTTCTACCTAAGATAGAATAGTACTATCAAAGTTTTCGTGGTCACTAGATATTAATGTGCATGTTATAAGTTCCTAACTTGCTCATGGTTCTAATGTTCTGTCATCATCAAGTAAGTCATATATACATGATATGTTTCGTATACATAGCATAATTCACATACATGATATAATTCACATGAGCAATATGGTTCACATGCTTGACATAATTCAAATGTAAAACACAGTTCATATACATGACATGGTTCATTTATGTATCGTGATTCATATTCATTGCAAGATTCATTTATGTAACATGATTTTCATACATGGCATATTTCTTTTGCATGACATGATTTCCATACATGGCATGATTCATATATATGTTTTCATTCATATACATAACATGATACGTGTGCATGACATAATTCATATGCATGGCATAATTCATATACGTAAAATAAGTTGTATACATGACATGGTTCATATGCATAGCATATTTCTTATATATGTGGCATACTTCGTATACATGGCATAATTCATGTACATGTCATAATTCATATACATGGCATGATTCGTATATTTAACATATTTCATATACATAGCATGTTCATATTCATGACATGTTTCATATACGTAACATGATTTATTTACATGACATAATTCATTATTATTACCCAAAGTACGCTATATGAGATCGAGGTATGCGAGTCATCTTGAAATGACACCGTAGTGTCAAACGTAAACGTAAAAATGAGTACATACTCGGGGACGCTCTATGCTCTCCATAAACAAAAAACACCTCGACAGTGCACTCGGGCACAGAGGGCGTAGATCCCCAGGGTGCACACCAAGGGCGTAGGTCCCCAAGGTGTATGTGACACAATCATTTTGTCACAATATATGTTTGATAACATAAACATAAGGGTGCAGCTGCTAATGACTCTGTGGCATGCCAACTATACCATGGACTCCCATACTCGGTACTTTGGCATTTCTTTCATTACTAATCAATTATCATCAATTATATAGATAGGAAATTCATATTCATATTTCATCGTAATTGTTCATGATAATCATAAATCATCATAATTAATCATATAAATAGACATTTCATGTTCCATGCTTCATCATAAATGTTCATGGTAATCATAGATCATCATATAAATAAACATTTCATATCTCATACTTCAACATAATTGGTTATGACAAACATAAATCATCATCATTTCTCAAAATAATAATCATACTTCATATTCTATTTAATCAACATTTATTGCAACATGCAGAAGCTCAATATATATATAAGACAATACTATTTTTAAATTAAGGTCGGCTATTCGCTAGTCTTCCTAATTGCAATTTAAAACATATAAATGCACTCATTTGGGCCATGAATAGTATGCATCACTAAGCTTACTCAAGGTTCTTATTTTTTTTCTTTTTATCACTGGTTCTCCTTCAATCTCTTTTAGAACTGTATAAGACCAATCGAACATATACATTACCATTTCATATTCGACTTAAATCTAACATTGCTAACTTGATTCTTAAACATAACTATTCGAATATAATTTTTTTAAAAAAAATTCCCAATATTTTACATTATTGCCGAAATGGTCCCTAGGTCTTTAGTGACCATTTTGAACATTAAACAATTGTTCAAACCTAATTTGAATAATTTCCATAATTAATTACTCATTTTGGACTATTTCCTTTTTAGTCCTTCAACTTCATAAAAGTGACGTTTTAGTCACTACTTTACTTTTGTACATAAATTCATGTACAAATAATCCATTTATTTATTTCCAACATCCTTATAAATTTTCCTTCAACTTTTAAACATTATTCAATTTAGTCATTCACTATACCTTCATTTCGAAAAGGTCCTTAAAATTTTCCTTTCTTGTCAATCCTTTATCTTCCATAACATGCCTAAATCTTCAATTCTATCAATTTTCCATATATTCAAGACCAATCCCTAAATTTTCTTAAATTGCCAAATTGGTCCTCTAACTTCCAAAAAATTTCATTTTGGTCCCTAATCACCAATTCAAGCTAATTTCACCATAATTCAACAATTCCAAGGCTAAAATAAAATTTTCAATAATTTCCCTAATTTCTTAAAAATTTCAAAATTGTCCCTAAATTTACAACTTGGGAAATTATTTAACATATTATCAAAATAGGACCCATAACTTCGTAATTCATTCAATTCCATCCTTAATTTAACTTCCTAACCAAAACCCCTAAATTATAGGATTAGGGTTTATAATCTCTAACATAGAATTTATCCAAATTCAATCTTAATTTCATGTTTAAATCATCAATTTAACTATCTATAAATCTAATTCCATCATAAACTTCAATTTCCATAAACAATCTTCATCCATAACATAACTTATACTTGACTTTATCGTGCAAAAATACTATCAAAATGAAGAGATCAAGTGTAGAACAATTTACCTAAATTAATTTTGCTTGAAACTTGTCTTGATTCTTCAATTTTTGGACTTGAAAATTGAAAACCCTATTTCCCTTTTCTTTCTTGTACATTTCGAACAGCTTTCTGGAAAATATAGATGATTTTTTATCATCTTTAATCTATTTAATCCAAGTGTCATATTAAATGAATATTAAATTCATTTAACTAGTGAAATTACCATTTTACCCTTTTCATCCATTGGCCATGATTTAATCTTATCAAAACTCAATGACCATGATTAAATCCATGTGTATTTGACCTTTCAAAATTGCCCTCAAAGATTCAAAATATTTTAAAAATGTCATCCATGGAAAATGACCAATTTGCCCTCCAACTAAACTTTATTTACAATAAAAACAAAAAATTGTCATTCCATAAAATTGAACCAAATAGGTTACATTCTAACCAGCCTCCTTCCCAAAATATCATAAGTTTTAATTTATGATATTTATTCGATCCAACTATTCGAATTTTACTCAATACGATTTCCAAAATTTCTTTCTTTGAGCTTTATAACTACTCCATCATATTCTAACTAAATCTAGTTAGAATCTCACCAATATTAACAAAATATTCATAAAATAATATTTTATGAATTTTTCATAGTCTTTGGAACTGTCTTTAAAATTTCAATTCGATCCAATATATCGATATCCATAAAATACTTATACTGCGAGTTTACCTTTTCCGAGCTATTAGATTTATTCCTAAAATTCTATATTTCTATATTTGGGAAAATAAACTCTATTATCCCATAAAACTTAATTTTCCAAGGACTTAGACTGAATTTTCCTAACTCAGTCTATTTTTCCGATAATTATCGAAAATCTTCATAGAATAAAATTTCTCTTAGAATTCCTTTCTTGATAATCCATACGAATTTTCTCTACTCATACTGAGTCCAAAATATTGATCAAAAACACTTTTATGGGACCTTCCCGAAGGTCACCCATCCTAATATTTTCATGGCCTGAGCACGCTTAACAGTTTTATTCGATCCAAATTCGAATAATATAAGCTCCGTATGAAAAATCCGGTAACACAAAAATACCATTATAGGGGGTGAACTATCCATTTACGGGGTTAAATTACATAACTTTTTAAAATTACACTTTGGTCCTGAACTTTTTCAAAGTTTACACTTTAACCCCTAAACTTTCAAAAATTACATTTTAGTCACTAGTCCAAAATTGGGATATTACAAAACAATTGTATTTGTTGTTATGTTTGTGGTCTTTATTGAGAAAAGTACAAAACCAGCCTATGTTTTTTTATATAATGTTATACTTTGATAAGGTAAACACATCATTGGAGACAAAGTTACTCTAACTAAAATCTCCTAAGATGAACATCATCTTTTTTTTACTGGGACAACCCGTTGAATTCTTATTGTTCTATTTATTTGTAGATTTATTTATGACAAATTTATTTTTACCAATTACGTATATTCTATTTATTTTATCAGTTTCATACTAGATACTACAGGGATAAGTAGATTTTTAATTTATCAAATTTAAAGAGTTAGTGTGTTTTTCAATCATTAATTTTTTGGTCAAAATAAGTACCTAAGATATGCCATTTTCTTCTTTTAGTCCCTAAACTACCTATTGATCAAAAAATCTTTGTGATGTGTCAACATCTTATTAGTCGAAATAATTTTATTTTGACTTAAATGACTATCGGACTTAAAGTGACAACAAATGATAGTTTAGGAGCTTATTTTGACCAAATGATAGTTTAAGGGCTAAAAACAAAATATATAGTTTAGGGGTTGAGTTTTCATTTAAGCCATAACAATAGAATAATATGTTTCAAGGGGTCGTTGAATTATATATTCATGGAGTCGTTGAAATTTCAAGTTTTCCATTTCTTTTATTCTTAATTTAACATGTGTTTTTAAAGTACCATGTTCTTTGTGTTCTTCCCAGTGATTATTGAATTTTATTTTCATGAACAACGTTGATTTAATTGATAGCGGAGTTCATCAGGAAGACTAACGTACATCAGAAATATTACAAAAATACGAAACCTTTTAAATATTACCTACTAATCTAAAATGTTACATTTTTTTAATAATATTTTAAGTTGATAGTCTCAGGACAAGTATAAATTCTCGGAGACAAGTTTCGATACTTAACGCAAATTTAAAAATGTTATCAGAAGTGACAAGTATCGATTATCGGAGCCAAATTTTGATACTTAACCACCAACCTAAATATATTATACAAAAGTGTAATATTTTAGGTTGGTGGATAACATTTTAAATTTCATGTTTTGTAATATTTGGCTGATCACACACCATAATCATGTTGCACTCTAGACTCACCGTCATCCAGTGGTTTCGTTCTTATTCAATAAAATCTTAGACGATAAATTATTTCAAATATATATATATATAGAAATTACTGAAGATAGTATACTTTAGTCGTAAATAAATCGTTTAATACGATAAAAATTATCAAGAGCCTGCAACATTAAAACATAAAAACAACCAGAAATGTAACACGTTGATCAATCACAAGAAGTCACATTTTACTTTTGATCGTCGTCAGATCGTTCTCACGTACATAATCATGATTGAACTATAAGGAAAACAAAATGATAAAGTTTAAAATAAATAGTCTTAAAAAATAATTAAATTATAAAAATTAAGAGAATTCAAGTTTAATTTTGCAAAATTTAAAATTAAAAAGTCTTAAAAAGTAATTAAACAAAAAAATAATAGGTTGATGTTTAATTTTATTAATTTTAAATGATTCAGTCCTAAAATATAATAAATCAACAAATCTTGAAATGGACAATGACTAATTACAACAATTTCAAAATTACTAGAACCTAAAATGTAATTAATCTATTCCGTCTTTGATCATTATTACGACGGATTCTAAATGATCCACAAATTATTTTAAAGAAAAACCCTACCATAATTTTGATACTATACCCTATCATAACGGAACAAAAACTAAAACTTTATAAAACTAAAATCACCGCTGTTTTTTTTATTTGAACTAAGATATTTACCGCCGATAACAGTGATTAATTCGCTCGCCCGCGAAAAAACACTACTGCTTTCAAACAAAACCAAAGTGGATAGAAACTATGCTACAACTGTTTATGTAATATGTTTTTTTAAAACAATTGATGCATTAAAATATAATTCAAAAAAATGATTATAAGTAAAAATATTATTTAAAATTAAAACTAATATTTAACTGATAAAAATAAATGTCAGTTGATGGACCAACTTGTATTCTACGCAACTTTCAAATGTGCAATGGTTGATTAATTTAAGGCTTAAAGTATTAAAAAGGATACCCCTAAATGCTTAAAGGAAAAATAGGTGTCCAAAGTATATTTCTTTTGAACTTTAGGTGGTTAAAGTATTTTTTTGTAAAAATAGGTGTCTAAAGTTTTCAAAGTTATAATTTTAGGTGTTCGGCTGTTAAAAAAAGTTAAAAAAACGTTATCTATTTAAAACGCGACACGTGTCATTTTTATTTTCTTTAAATTATATATTTTTTAAATAATTTAAAATTTTACAAAAAAAATTTAAATTTTTAAAATTTTCTAAAATAGTCCCTAAATCCCTAAATTCAAAATTCTCAAATCCTCATCGTTGCCGCCGCCGGCTGTCGTTCGCCGGTTTCCGACGACTGGGGTGAAGGAAAACGGTCGGTTGAGCCCGGCGACCGAAAAGGTAGGGTCGGAGACGATGTCAGGTGGCGGCAACGATGAATATTTGAAGATTTCGAATTTAGGAGATTTATGGACTGATTTGAATGATTTTATAAATTTCAGGTTTTTTTTAAAAAATTAATATTTTATACCACGTGTCACATTTTGAATGGTTAACGATTCTTTTAACAGCCGGGCACCTAAAATTCTAACTTTAGAAACTTTAGGCACTTAATTTTATAAAAAAATTTAAAAGAGACATATTTTGATCACCTAAAGTTTTTAGAAAAGACAAAATTAAATGGACGGTTCAGCGAGATTTAACTGTCTTTACTGACAGTAATTAATAAATCAATTAAAAAGTTGGATTTAAAGCTGCCAGCCGTTTCCAAACTGTCCATCCATCACTAATCATTGTTTGCAGGCCTCACGGCTTAATTAGTAGCCGAAGAAATCGGTCAGATCATTGAATCTCATGCCGTTACCTTAAACCGAGTATATTTGAGGTGCGACCTATTTAAGGTAGGATTAAAAGATGATAAATTTTGAAATTTATTTTTAAAATAAAAATATTAAAATTTTTTATAATTTTTTTATTGTTATTTTTAGTTTTTTGCAAGTATTAATACGATATTTAATTTTTTGATAATTTTTCAATTTAGGATAAATTATTGAAACTTATAAAATAAGCATAGATAGTTGTAAAAAAAACTAAAAAAACAACCTAAAAATATAATTAAATGTCTAACATTTTCAGTTCGAAAACAAATTTTAAAACCTGCCGTCTTTTAGTTTCACCTTAGACATGCCGCATGTTAGACTTCCCCTTAAACCCGTATTGAGGAGAGTCTAAAATATTGCATCTTAATCTAAGGTTAAAATACAGTAAATTTTGAAAGTTGCGTAAACTATTTAAAATGTTGGAATTTTTTATAATATTTTAGGTTAGCTTTTTGCAGTAAGTTTTGAAACTCGTCAAAAAAAATTACAAACCTAAAAATATTATAAAAAACCAAGTTTTGAAACTTGTCAAAATTAGAAAAAAAAAATAACTTAAAATATTATTAAAAAATTTAAAATTATTAGACAATTTTTAAAATTTACTGTTTTTAGCAGTATCTCGTACTCACCCCGAAGTGAACACCGGCCAACCAACAACAAATCATCCATGGTGGACTAGGACAGCGTCCTTTCAAAAGTGAAACCAGTGGGTGTGCAATCCCGCAACTCCTGTGTCCCGGCCAGACATCATTGCCCCAACTGCTTCCAGCGTTATATCCCTTCATCGATAGATCGAGACTAGTTGATTTTTTTTGTTCGTTGAGTTTATGATTTTTTTTATAATTTAAATTTTATTTAAATTTTTTTGAGTCGAGATAAATTGTTCGAATTTTTGTTCAAATTTAATTGTGAACATTTATAATGTAATGGTATTAATTGGATACAATTTAAATAATTTTCTATAAACATATACGACATACATATATATTTATTCATATTAGACAAAGTTGAGAGACAGTAACTCAAACTTGAAAACTCACCTACTAATTACTAAAATTGTTGAGTTATTCGAAGTTCTATTTCATAACTCAAAGTTTATTAAAACGAGTTGAGTTTATGAAATTAAAATTCGAATAACTTCGAATCAAATTTTTTACATCAAATCGAATTAAAATGTTCGATTTTTTAAAATCGAATCGAATTTTGCTCAACCATAAATCTATTTGGCCACAAAATGCTTATCTTGTCTCGAGATAAAGATGGTTCGGGACTTCCTAGTACTGCCCCTATCGGGGACATATCGGATTGTGCACCACAGTTACACGAAAAATTATTATATGATCTTGGCCCATCCCGACATCTATAGTCGCGTCCACTAAAAATCAGTAATTTTTTTTTATTTCATGTCATTTTTTTACCAAAGATGAATTTTCGCCTTTTTATGGCATGTAAATAGAGAGTGAGTGGTTATATAGAAGTTCATTACGAATTGATGAGTGACATGGAAAAAGATGATTAGTTGGCTGGTTTTTAATGGATGTGGACCTTAGACGGTGTGATGAGCCGGGCCTATAAAATAATTTCTCCATTTACACGAGATAAAATCAAAATAGTACAAGTTTTGTTCATTGGTATAAATATTATATTTAATTTATTGATAAATTAATTTAAATTAAGTACGGTAGAGATTCGTAATTAAGATTAAGCATTTGATCGAGTCCAATTAAATTAATAAAAAATTTGAGTTAGTTGAGTTGACGTGCCATATTTTATAATTCAAACTTTGTTTGAATTTTTTTCGAGTTGTGTCGAGTTTATAAAATTCGAGTTGAGACAAGTTGTTATGTTCAAATTTAATTGCAAATATTTATATTATTATTGTACTAATCAGTTCTAATTTAAATGACTTTTTACAACTATATTTTTATATATGATATACATATATCATATAGAGTTGAGGAATTCAACTCGAATTTAAAAATCGATCCACTAAATACTAAAAATTACATATTATTCGAGCTATTGAAATTTATTTTATAATTTAAACTCAATTTGAGTTTACAAAATTATAATTTGAGTCAAAAATTAATTATTTCAAGTCTCGATGAGTTTTGCTCAACCCTGAAGATATACTATACAAAGTTAACCTACCGATGTATATAGTGACTTCGGTATCACCAATTCAGCAGCAAGGAAGCCACATGGGGCAGGAAAGCTCCGTGGTTCACTCTTATAGTCTTTTTTTTTTTTTAGTTTAACCTTCGTAAAATTTTAAATTATATTTTATTTTACTTATTTTAATATTATAAAGTGAGTGTTGCCTTAGTAGTAAAATATATACAGAAAAGTAAATTTGTTTTATTTGAAGGTAGTGAATCGAATCTGATTGATGACGTTTTTTAGTCTTTTATTTTTTTTAGGGCTTAGGTGTAAAAAGTCATTAAACTTTTGAAAAAAATCAATTAAGCCACTGAATTTTTTTGTACTAAATTAAGCTCTAAAACCAAAGAATTGAATTAATTAAGCTCTTTAACCATTAAATATTGAAATTTTTTTAGATATTACTAACACATGATACACTATAGTTATATCATGTTGTATTTACAGATTTCTTCAAAAAATATATTTTTTTATATTTATACGTTTTTTAGGATTTTTAGAACTTTTAAACAATTTTTAAATAAAATATATTTTTTAAAATGTTAAGTTGAAACACTATAACACAACATAATGCACCAACCAATCAAAAAAACACTTAAGATTCAATGATCAAAATTGATTCAAGGGATTAATTGGGTACAAAAAAGTTTAGGGGCTTAATTAATTTTTTTTGTCAAAAGTTCAAGGATTTAATTAATTTTTTTGTAAAAAACTTTAAAAGCTTTTTATATCCTTAATTTTTTTTTGACTCTTTAACTTTTAATTTCTAGCTTCGCCCTGACGGACATGATCTATGTTACGTAGAGATAACAAAACACAACAATAGCCTCTTGTTAATACAGCTTTACATACAGATTACCAGACAACAAACTTCGAATTTAAACACGAAGAAACCGTTGATAGACCGGATCTACTGAACTGAAAAGGTATGCGGTATGCTCAACTAGTTTATTGTAATAATTATATCATAGAGCCAGTGGGATTGGATCTTTGCAATGTTATGTGACGATGTTTGTTAATTGTAGTTTGGCTTCCTTTGGAGAAATTACGTGGTCATCCGTAGGCAGTTTCAACCACGGCACGGTGCCCGCCTTGTTCTTCCTATGCATAATCGCCGAGAAGCTCAGCAGCAAACATACAAGAGCAATCAAGGGAAGCAGAAGACCAACAGCTCTTCTCGGCTAACACTTCAAAAGCAGCTCCGCAGGGAGCTTACCGTCAAGACTACTGACAGAATTGTTCATCTTCATGATCTCCACTCCATTTAGGATTGCATCGACCGTACACGCCATGCTCTTGCTCAAAGGTCCAACGCTTACGCTCACGACCCCGGAACAATCGGCATCGACCACGAAATCAGCATAAAACGGAGAAGCCAACACGTAATTCGTAACGGCCGAGAGATCCAAATCCAATTGATATACTAGCAATATCACAGAAATGCATCCTAACAAGATACTTATAATCCTCCATCAACGGGAACTCCCAAGTAAGGTTCACATTAGGAATCGAAGCATTCTTGCTCTGAATCAACCGAGCCGAATTGTATACATTATCGGGACCGACTTCACGACTGGCTCCGCCATCTTGATACTTAATCCGACCACCAAAGTACACCTTAGTCGATCCCTCGACTAAGCATCATCAGGCATTCAAGTCCTCCACAAAGAATCATTAAAAGGAGTAACTTTAACACCTCCTACATTGACCCTATACGCAACTTCAAATGCTTGTTTATTCAAACCCTCAAATTTCTCAACTTCATCGCCATTAACATACTGGGCCTGGGCAGTTTCCGGTATCAAATCTTTAGGCGCAGATATCACTTCGATTGCATTAAAAAAAGCAAAGTTCGATTTTTTAGCCGGAACAAAAGCAATTTCGAGCTTCTCTGAATTAACCCAAAGCAAATATTCCATAACCTTAGGAGTACCCGCCAAATTCCCACCACTAAAATTGGTCAAAACTACCAAATTATTAACCAAAACGTGAAATTGAGAGTTACCCAGATTCAATCTCGATGATTTGAATTGGTGAAAATGGAGACGTACCATATGCATCCCTGGATCTTTGACATTGAAAACGTACTTTGACGGCGTTTTGAAAACCCTGGCGGTGTGGTAGATTTGTGGCTGACCCGGGCGAAGAGTTCCGGCACAGAGCGAAAAGGTCCGGGCAGAAGAGAGATGTGAGTCGGGGGAATCGGACGAGTCGGAGATAGACCGATGGTTGTCTACGACGGAGTCGACGGAGGCGCCACAGTTGATGAGATAATTGTCGATCGGAGAGAACGATAAAGAGAGATTATAAAAAGTGAAGGTACAAAAGAAGGAACAAAGAGAACCCAAGCCTTGAAAGTAAAGTTTCCATGAGAGAAAACAGAGCTAATGATCGAAGAACATGAAAATGAATGAAGGGAAGGGAGAAATGGGAGGAAATTTTAGCGCATTTTCGTTTAGAATGAGTCAAAGGGCTTATGTCTGGGTCAAGACAGTTGTCAGTAACTCACTTGCCACTTGCCAGGAAACGACAGAATCTACGTTCTTTATGGAATTAATTGCACGGAACATCTTCATCCAAATTCGACTCTATCTAATATTTTATGATATTCCACTATACTCGAACCTGAATTTTAAAGTAAAACTCCAACTTAACCCGACTCAATTCTACATAAATAAAAAATTATTAATTTTTATTATTATTTGATAAAAAAGAGCTAATTGAAGAAAATACAAATAGAGAACATTACAACGATTATTCTATTTTTATTTAACAAAATACAAAGATAATTGAAATATATATATATATAAAGAGAGGGCCATTGTAGCAATTATACCTAATATTTAGAATAAGATTAAACTATTAATTCGGGTTGGGTATTTTTCACTTTAAACTCAAACTCGACCCGACCTCATCCTCAAAAAATCAAGTCCGAACCTAATTTTTTTAATAAAAAAATCTGACCTTATAAGATCGGATTGGGTTGAAACCATTCGAGTATGGGTTAAATGACCATCCTTACGCCGGACACCCTAAAATTATCAGCTGAATTTTAAATTGTTTCTAAAGTTTAAATTGTTCTAATTAAATCCTTAAAGTGTCGATAGCATTTCAATTAAGTTTTTTTAATCTTATATTAATATTGAATAGAAATTATCTACCTCTTTTTGGTGCCTCTATTTATGCCTCATATTAAAAAATAGTTTTGGGGTTTAGGGTTAAAATTTAGGGTATAAAGAATTAGGGGTATGGTGTATTTTAAAGGGTTTAAGGTTTAAGATTTAGATTTTAAGGCTATGGCTTATAATTTTAATTTTTAGTATTAGGGCATGAAAAGAGGCACCTAAAAGAGGTAGAAGATTTTTGTTCATTGATATCTAATACTTATTTGTCGAGTAAGGAGAGGTATATATATATAAAGACGAACGCGAGATTTTATGTTAGGAGGTGTGAACTTTTATATTTAATAAAATTATCTAAAAATTTTAAAATTTCAGGTGGTGTAAAATTATATTATTTATATAAAATATATTTTTTAAATATATAAGAATTTAAAATTTTTAGGTGTGCGACTGCCCTAATATCGCTCGATCATAATTCATGTGTGTGATGCTTATTCTACTGTAAAGATTATCGATAATCAGCTGGTCAACTTCCATCGTGATGGATATTACATGGTCTAAATATCATTGAAAAGATTTAAAAAAAGGTAATAAATGGTGTTGAAGAGCAGGGAGGAAAAATGGAAATGGCTCAGCGCAATTCAATGACTTCGTCATCTCCACATACTCCAACATCAATAACCATGGTGCCTTTCTTCTTGGTTGGTAACACCCTGCAACAATTCCTTCGTGGAGACTGCTCAAACACACAAAAACAAAAAGTAGAGTATTAAACCTCGAATTTCATCACAGTAGAGGGACTAAAACTGAAATTAAATAATATTTTTACCTTGTTCCATAAATTCGGGTCGGGCTTCCTGTAAACCTCGACTCTATCAATCCGTGAAGGATCCGGCATCTTCCACATGCAGTCCGGGTTCGGAACTCGGTCCCAAACATGCTCGCAAGTTGTCTGGTTTGTCTTCTTATTGCGTGATGCTTTAGACAAGTAATACACGAAGGGTTTTGGCAGGCATGTCGGGTAACGGGTCGGGTGTTGAAAGAGAAGCCGGTGTAATCGGCTTTCTTGTGCCAATTCAGGAAAGTTCGGGCCGGCATTTCCATCTCCCTCACTGAGAATATGCCTCGGTGTATTTGGACCGTATAGCCCCAGGAGACCGAGACGGTCCAACTCCTGGTTTTATCGTAGCAAACCGATTGCTGCATCAACGCAGCCGAGTCCAGGTTGATTGGGAGGTCGAGACGTTTCAGGGCTTGAACCCGGTTCACATTGGGGAATATGGGTTCGACCTTGTCAAGGTGGTGAATGGAAACCAGTGGAGCAACGGGGTGCGCAGTCAACAGGCCCAAGAGGTTACCAAACACGTCGTACTGTTAAAAACAAAACATAACGAGATGCTTGGTTACATATTGGATCTGAATAAATAACATAATATAAAATTAATCGGAACAACATAAAATAATATTTTTAATAAAAAACATAAAATAATATTAACCTCTCAATTATGATTAAAATTTAAAAAAATGATTCGATTAATATGAATTTAAATTTAATCTAACTCATAAAATTAATCGGAGCAACATAAAATAATATTTTTAATGAAAAAGCATAAAATACTATTAACCTCTCGATTATGATTGAAATTTGAAAATTTGATTCGATTAATATGAATTTAAATTTAATCTAACTCAATATGATAGTAATTAGGGTAGTAAACTAAGTTTGGCTTGGCTCATCAAAACTCAAAGTTTGAGCTCGAGTAGGGTTCAATAGTCAAACTCTAGTAACACATTAAAACGCTGAGTCGAGCAACCGTCTTATCTTACAAGCTCACGATAAATAATAATCTTAATAAATAATAATAATAATAATAATAATAATAATAATAATAATAATTGTTGAATGGATTTATTCAACAACAACAATACATTTGGTATATTGTATTTCCGAATAGCTCGCGAGTTTTTCGAGTCGGGCATCGAGTAGTTTAGTTCGTTAAAAACTCAAGCTGAATTTAAACACTAGTTGAGTCCAATCGAATCGAGTTTTGATTGAACTGTAACCGGATCAGACTCAATTAGCTCACGATCTATTTCGTCTCATTTATCGCCCTAACAATAATACTTTAATAGTAAAAAAGGCAAAATGAAAAAAGCTAAAAAGTTTGCCCAACCAACGCTCAAACTTTGGATTCTTTTTGGAACAAACAACCCCTAACGTTTTAATTTGGATAAAATATCGACCTCTTGTCGTACAAAATCGTTAGAAATAAAATTTAATAAACTAATGTTGACTAGAATTACGGCAGGCAGAATAAGATCGAAAATGTTAATCATATTCGCGACAAGTTTAGTATCATATTTGGTCACGTGTCACCATAAAGAAAGATATAATAAAATATTTTTAAAAAAAGCATATGCCAATCTAAGATCTTAATTATTTTACATTCTAGTAAAAATAAACCGTTGAATGGATAATCCTTCAATTTTATCTAACAATAATATATTTAGACTAAATTAAAATATTAAAAATTATTTGTTAAAAAAAAGAATAGAAACCAAATGATAAAACATACAAATTGGAGCATCTTTTGTCATTTTGTAAAAAAAAAAAGCTACAATGAATCCAGCTAAAAAGAGTCCCAACCAACGCACAAACTTTGGAGTGAATACGTGTCTACCTAAGACAGAAAACTGGAATAACATCGACTTCTTGTCGTACACGTAGGCGACAATAAAATTTAATAAAGAAGCTAAAAGTAAAAGGTTTAATTTCGGCAGGCGGGAAGAATAAGATCGAAAATGTTAATGTAAGGCGACAAGTGTCATAGTGTTTGGTCCAAGGAAAAAATATGTATAAAAAATGATTCCCAAATAAAGCCACGAAAATCTAAGTAGTAGAGTTTATTTTAAATTCGTAAAATGATAGTGTTAAATGGATAAACTTTCTCACAAACTAATTTGGGAGATTTATTTATTTTTAAATAAGACTTAATAAATTTTTAATTTTTTTAAAAAGTAAAAAATCAAGTACTAATTTTACAAAATTTTACCCATTACCGTCTGCCTTGGGTTGCGGTGTTTTTGGTTAAAAAAAAAGGGGGTGTGGTCAACAAAGTCATTGGAATGGCCGATGTTGTTGAATTACATGTGAAAGAAAAACAAGGCTTGCAAAAGCTGTCCAGAGCTATGCGCCTGTCAGTGCCGTGATATGCGAGATAAACAGACCTAAGCTTATCACAATTTCTAAGCTTTTCAAAGATTTTGCTATCAGCCCATTTTGTATTAATTCCAATTCATTCTACTAATAAATTCCCAACTGATTACGCTTGGATTAGGTTAACTAAGTATAATATGCTTTCAAATGCATATTATTCTACTACTAACTAAAACACTAAAACGTTATTATATTTGGTTGGATTAGGTTTGTTTAGTTATTTATTGAAATATAATTTAGGAATAACCACAACGGGTAACGCATTAGTTAAACAAAGTTTTAGTTCTTTCGAATCTAATAAGTAATTTTAGTAAAAAACATATATATTTATCTTAAAAAATTCAAGCTCAAATCATTTTGTTTGCAAGACGTACATATTATCAAAGAAATAAAAATATGTATAAACATGCACTACCGTTAAATAACTCAAATTTAGATTCTCCATGTTGAATTATCAGCAAATTAATGAATATAAGGAAAGAAGGGTAAAAAGAACAAGCAAACCTGGTGAAATCCCTGTTCCTTGGTAAGGGGAACACCGAGCTCCGCCATGCAAGCGTGAATCCGATCGTCAGAGCCGTACAATCCGGGGTATCTCTGTATACACCTGTCTTGCATTTTGGCAAGTGCTTTAGCCAAAGGGTAGCTGATGGCGAACCCTCCGCCGCCGTAAGCCATCCCGTAGGAGAAATTGATGTTCTGAAAATGACTCTCCGACGAACTCCCGATGTAATAAAACTGATTATGGTCGTATTTAGACAAAACCCGGACCAAATTATCGGGGACAAAGAACGTATCATCGTCTCCCATAACGAACCATCTAACACCTTCCATGTCCAGCCTCAGAGTCTCCGATACTATCCGGGATATCCTTATGGCAGACCGGTGGCCTTTTGGGTTATTGTATTTGAACTTGGAAGTATCACCGGAGACCCTTCTCGGCGGTAAAAGATGGTCGTCGGTTCCGTTTTTGACACCCTTATCTAACCAGACGACGCCATGCATTTGCTGAGGCTTCCACCAAAGTTTGATGTAATTCTTCCTTTGATCCCATAACCGAGCCGAGGCTGCAATCCCGAAAACTATATGGCCAAGGGTTGTTTTTTGTGAGGAGTTCGTTTCAGGCATGGATTTCTCTCCGGCATTAACACGAACAGCTTCGATGATGTTCGGTTCTTTGCTCGAAGCGTTCGAGAAGGTTGCTATGTAAGAGATGCAGAGAATGGAAATCAAAAGGAGGGAATAAAGTACAAACTTGGGGAAAGTCCAGGAAACAGTGAAATGGTTTCTCAAGCTTTGATCCCATGGGAAGTTATCTTCAACCTTCGGATTGTCTTTCATGGTCATGGCGGATTTTCAAAAAAACAAAACTTGGATTTTCTGGGTGTTGATCTAACACCAAATTCCAAGCTCTAACTCAAGGAAACATGGATTTTCCGTTTAGAAATCTATGTGCAAAGGAATATTAGAGGGAGAGAGGAAAGATGGGAGAAAGGGGAGAGGAATATTGAAGCTGAAGTAGCAGAGTATTGGCTTATAATTAAAGACAAATCTCAAACCCTTTTCAAATGAAATCCTTTCGTTTTAGCTTTAAGTAATTCGGTCTCTTAGCTCTCTTGCCGTTTACTAGTGTTACATGAACGGGTCAAGAATCAAAATTAGGGGTAAGATATAATTAATCATAATAATAAAATGATCAAATCTTAAATAAATTAAAATTTAGAGTCTAAATAAATAAATAAAAAGTTTTATAAGTTTTCGGCTTAAAAGTGTAAGAAGTCCTTGAAATTTAAAAAATTTGATTAAAATTCAAATTTTTTTACACCTAATTAAGCATTTGAACTAAGAAATTGAATAAATTAACACTTGAACAAAAAAATTGAATCAATTAAGCATTTTGACCAATTATGGCCGTTAAATCTTAACAATTTTTCTCTAGATATTATTGGTATATAATACACTACAGTTCTATCATGTTGCATTTACAGTTTTTTTTTCAAACAAATATTTTTTAAAAATCTATTAAGTTTTTTAGAATTATTAAAAATTTTAAACAATTTTTAAATAAATTTTTTTGAAAATATCAAGAGAAAACACTATGACACGACACATTGCACCAATAGATTCAAAAAAATGTTAAGATTTAATGGTCAAAATTGGTCAAAGAGCTTAATTGATTCAATTTCTTGGCTCAAGGCCTTAATTGAGTGTAAAAAAATTTAGATATTTAATTATTTTTTAATTCAATGACTTCTTACACCTTTAAGTCAAAATTTTTTAACAAAAAAATTTGGGGACACAACTCCAAGGGACCAAGTCCCTTCGTCCCTAATTACAGTCATTATTCTTCCCTGGATACATATTCGATAAAATATATAATTTATTATAAATTATCAAGGCATTATTAAAAATAGATAATATGTATAAAATTTAATTTATATACTTTTTATATTAAATAATTATACTTCAGGAAAAATGGTGAGAAAAATGTTTATATAAATTAGGCTTAACTATAAAATAAGTGCCTAAAATATGCCTCTTTTTTGTAATAAGTGCTTAAAGTATTTTTTTGGCTGAAATAGGTGCTTAAAATTTTATTTTTGGCTGAAAATAGGTGTCTGAAGTATTTTTTGGCTGAAATAAGTGCCTAAACTTTTATTTTTGGTTGAAATAGGTGCCCAAGAAGATGACAAAATTGACTTTAAAACAAGTCAAAAATGAAAGTTTAAGCATCTATTTCAGCAAAAAAATAGTTTAGGCACCTATTTCATCTAAAACTAAAATTTAGGAACCTATTTCAAACAAAAAAAACTTTAGACGCTTATTACAAAAAAGAAACATAATTTGAACACTTATTTTATAGTTTAGCCTATAAATTAATAATGGTCCATTGAACGGCAAATGAATGATAAATTTCAACCGTTAGACCGTCGTACTTCCATCACACCATCATACGAACATTAAACAAAAAATGTGGGAGAACGGTTAAGTTAAATACCGACGGTGCTGTTGACTAAACACTCGATCAGCCTCAGTAGGTGGTATTGCACGAGGAGAACATGGACAATGGTTGTTTGGATCCAGCCGTATGATTGGCTCTTGCTAAAGCCTTAATGCAGAGCTTTGGGCTATACTCGATGGATTGCAACTCATGTGGGACAAGGGCTTTCGTCATGTAATAGTTGCAACAGATTGCTCGACTACAGTGAATCTTCTCTCGTCTCATACACCTCGTGAAGCAAACGAAGCTGCGGATTTCATTGCTAAGACATGCGCTCACCAATCCTTGGGATTGCAGCTAGTTCATTGGCCATCTTCGAAACTGCGATTGCTGCTACAACAAGACAATATCTCTACTCCCCTTAACATGGCATTGTAGTTAGTTTTAGTTCTGCTACCTTTTCTTTTATTACCAAAAAAAATGTGGGAGAATGAGACCATACACTTTTTATGTATTAACAATATTTTGTAATAGTGTCTGGGCCTGGCTGGTCACCGTTGTTTTTTCCCAAGCAAAATAATAAATAGGATTCGACCTTCCGAATAGTCAAGTAAAAAAAAAAGTTTGTGATTTTCAAAGTTTTGAATTCGAACAATTTATTTATAAAGTATGTATATTTTATCAAAAGATTAAAAAAAATTAAATAATATTATCATGGAATCACAACAACATGCCTATACGTAACTGTCATGAAATACGTGTGTTGCAAGTCTCCGTTCCCAAAAACTATATATATTACCATGTGTTCAGACTTATATTATATATATATATATATATATATATATATATATATATATACATATTTTGCTTTACTATATTGCTTTTATTTCCCTTTTGATTTGTATACATTTATATAAATTGGTTATTTCAATCTAGGTATGATGCTTTTTTTATATTATATTTTCATATAAGGTATTTTTTGTATGATAAATATATGATATATTATGCCGTATATATGTGATGCGTATAGTGTGGTTTGCCTTGATTTATGTATCGATGTACATGTCTAATTCTTGTATGGTATATTCTTGCTAGAATTCAATATTCATGCTTATCCAAGTTTTTGTGCCTTATTTGTGTTCTTACCTGTATTTATTTATTGTTAGCATATTTATCTATCCATGCATTTTTATTTGTTGCGTTAGTTTTAGGTAAGTTCTCGGTATCATGTTGGGAGTGTAGTCCCGGGTTTTCGAGCGTCATCTTATTTTGGTACCGTAAATTGCTAGGTTTTTAAATAAGTTCGAACCGTATGGCCATGCATTCATGCATTTTTTAGGGATTAGATATTAAATTAGATCGAATTTTAATTTTTTTAATAAATACGATACGAACCCTTACGTATAAACTTTTTGGCGTGGTGGGGGTGCAAAACCTCTCTCACTCGTAACTGACTCCCAAACCCATTTAAAACTCTAGTTAACTTTTTGGTGTCCGGTCTACCTTATCCAGTGATCGGTGGCGACTCCTTCGTTTTATTTAAAAACACAAGCCTTTTTTAAAAATTCACCGAATTTAATATGTTTTTGAAGAAAACAGGAATTCCCCATCATTATTAAAATAAATCCTTTTTTAAATAAAAAAATTTAGTCGCTGGTACATTCTCAAATCCACCCCCACCCCCACTACCTAACTGGGTGCCCACCACCCAACACGTACCCGCTCGTACTCACTTGGCAAGCAACCACTAATATCGAATTATGTAAAAATAGACAATAGACTTATGTAAAGAATAGTAAAATTTCGCATATTTTATTGATTGATCAAGTGCATATATATAATACATTTACACATGTATAAATTTAACTACAGCTAACTAACTAACTTAACTAAAAGTAAATTTATGTCAGTATAAATTTTATTTAACTACATCTAACAAACTAATGGTGGTGGAAAATTGTTGTTGTCACTGATTTTTGACTCAAAAATGCAAAAAAAAAAGGAAAGAAAGCTGGACCGAATCAAGTAAAAGGGGAACTGCATTATTCCAAGAGGATTGAACCGAAAAGGAAAGAAGAACATGGGGGACTAATTCGAATGAGAATAAATCAGTTCCAAATATTTTCAGATTCGAATCAAAGAAAGAAATATGGCATAGTCAAGCAAGAATCAATTGAAGAAGGAAAGTTGGAATCAAATCAAGATTTTTAGGCATAATTTCACCCAATTTTTTGGGATTTTAGGATTGAATTTCCATGTATTGTTGGGGTGAAAATCCTATATAAATCCCTTTCCCTTTCACTTGTAAACACAACTCACGATTCACTCACCACTCACTCACCACCACAACACATTCATAGCAATTTCATCGTTGTATTCAAGAATTCCTAGAAAATTTGTATTGAAGTTTTGGAGGAAACACAAGAAGCAAAAGTTCTCCATTTGAATAATTTGTTCTTATTCATTTTATTTATTTCGAATACCTTTTTTTTTATCTTTTCTTTAATTTTGGGAGTTTTCAATTGATTAAAAAGGTGGTTCTCTACTTTTGTTTCTTCTTTTATATGAACACATGAAGAACTTGTAAAAAATAGGTGTTTTGATCAATTTTCCTTAATGAAAGTTAATAAATGATGTTTTTGGGCTTTGTACCCATTTCAAACTTGGCATGTAATTTTAATTTGTCATTAATTTCAATTTTTAATTGTTAAACCTATTTTTATCACATTCTTTAAAATTAAAGTTTTAATTAGTTTTTTTATAAAACTAATCCGAATATCGTGTGTTGACTCGACTTCGAGAAGGACACACATTTTAAAATTTTATTAAATTCTCTTCCATTTTATTATTTTATTTAATTTTTGTAAATTGGATTAATGTTACCTTTTATATTTATCTTATTAATTTAATTCTCTGCTAAAATCTTTAATTGTTTGTCTTTTAATTAAATTATTTGTTTAGAAAAAAGCCCCTAGGTTAGATTTTCTAATGTTAGAGCCTTAGTTAATTTAGAGCCTTTAAGTTTGATAAAATTTTCTTCACATTAAAATTCATAAAATACGCTTAATCATATTTTAACCCTAATATGTAAAATTTATGTACATGGTTCTTTAGGCTAATAATCGCTAACATAGAATAAATAAAAGCTTCCACACACTAATTATTTCTGTGATTGCTTGTTAAAAAGTAAAATATAATTAATTCGGTGTCTTACTAAAGGAGGTAACGTGTTAGTGCCAAAAGTGTTGGCGGTAATTAAAGTTTACTCTCCGGATGGTAGGGCCGTTAAAATGAAGTCATATTCATAAATGGACAATAATTTAAATTTGGGTAAACTACATTAGTAGTCACCGAACTATGGTTTCTTTTCTATTTTGGTCACCGAACTATTTTTTTTGGCAAAAACATCACTAACGTTATGTTCCCTTCCTATTTTGGTCACCGAACTATTTTTTTGGCAAAAACATCACTAACGTTATTTGTTCTTCCTATTTTGGTCACCGGCTGTTAAATTTTTTTTATTTTCCATGTCATTTCTTCTCTCTCCTCGTAAGCAATATATGTTATTTTATAATATTTTTATTCAAACTAACAGGATGGTGACACATGTCACTGTCTATTAGTGGAATAAAAAGAATGAAAAATCAAGCCCCTTATGTAGCCATAGAGATTCGACTAATAGGCAGTTACACGTGTTACCATCTCTCTAGCTGCATAAGGGGCTTGATTTTTCATTCCTTTTATTCCTCTAATAGGCAGTTACATGTGTCACCATTCTGTTAGTTTAAATAAAAATATTATAAAATAACATATATTGCTTACGAGGAGAGAGAAGAAATGACATGGAAAATTAAAAATAAAATAAAATAACAGTCAGTGACCAAAATAGGAAGGAAACATAGCGTTAGTGATGTTTTTGCCAAAAAGTAGTCCGGTGACCAAAATAGGAAGGAAACATAACGTTAGTGATGTTTTTGCCAAAAAAATAGTTCGGTGACCAAAATAGGAAAGAAATCATAGTTCGGTGACTACTGTTGTAGTTTACCCTTTAAATTTTACACGAACTTGCAAATTCTAACATTAAAACTTTTTGTAATCGGCTAGGTACCAATTTTTGGGCGTTGTGGGGTGCTAACCCTTCCCCACGCGTAATCGACTCCCGAATCTGTTTTTGAGTTTTCGCAGACTAAAACTGTTATTTTAATAAAATAAATTTGTTTTATTAAAATGACCCATTTTTAGGTGATCCAATCACACCTTTTAAAAAGATTGGTGGCAACTTTGTTGTTTTGTCTTTTATTTTAAAAAATCGCCGGGACCTCTTAAAAAAGAGGTTGCGACAATTGTAAAGAATGTTTATACCTTAAGATTTGGTTAAATTATAAGACACGCCCTTTAAAATCTTAAGGTTTACAGAATAAGTTGTGAACTTATTCCTAAATTCATAATGGTCCAAAATTCATATGGTGGGTAGTTAGTGGGCGAGACAGGCAGATGCGGGGTAGAGCGGGTGGATGCGAACGGATACGGTGCGGGTAAGGTCTCAAATTCATCACCTACCCACTATCCACGGCGGGTATGACTTTTTACATCCACACTGCCCACTATCTATCAAATTCATACCTATCCCCGCTTCAATCGGGGCAAATACGATGCGGAATTTGCAAAACTGTACCCATCTATCACCCCTAGATTTATCCATATGCTTTCATCGAGATCTTTAACGTTGCTAGATTTTAATTCAATGAATTTTATTGTTCTGCTTTGTTTTTAAAACAAAGTTAGGATGAAGAATTTAATATTAATATTTTAAATTAAATATTAAAAATAGAAAGACGAAAGGATTATTCAAATAAATTTTAATTTTATTTTAAGATATGATTAATTGTATGTCGAGTCTCGGCTAATTAATCCGGGAAAGAGATTCGAACTCATGTCCCCGTGAGAGTGATTAACATACTTAATCACTGAGAGAAATTAAAATTCTAATATAATTTTAGCATAACAAATTTTTAACATAAATTGCAATTAAATTTAAAAATAAAACTAAAATTATTTTTCTAATTTGTTTGGATTAAAAAATATTTATTTATTTTATAAAATTATTTTAAAATTTTAAAAATTAAATTTATAATATTTCTTTATGATAGATTATAAATTATAAATTATTTATTTTTATTTAAAAATTAAATCAATAAATTTTTAGAATTTATAATGTTTATTATGATAGAACATTTGTTTTTAAATATAAATACTATTTTAATTTTTAAATAAATAGGTAATTTATAATCTATCATAAATAAATATTATAAATTTAATTTTTAGAGTCCAATAATAATTTCATAAAATAAATAAATAATTATTTTTTATTCCAAACAAAGTAAGAAAATAATTTTAATTTTATTTTTAAATTTAATTACAGTTTAAATTAAAATTTTATTTTGTTAAAGTTATATTAGAATTTTAATTTAACTTGGTGATTAAGTATCTTGATTACTACCACGAGAATATGGGTTTAATCTATTTTCCCGTTCATTTTATTTTGTGTTGGTAACTATGTATAACTTAAATGAAGTTTTTGTTGAAAATTTAACGATAATAAAGTTTAGTTTAGTGGCTAATAGGTTGTACTCTCATGCAGGTACGAAAAGCAACAACTTTCGATGCCTGAATAATTTTATCAACTCTTCCAGTGTCGGATATACCAGAAACATTCTCTCCATAAAAACCTTCATGCACGCCAGCGGCTAAGAATCTAGGATAAGCCAACGGTGAAGGAAAATCAAACCACTCAGGCGCTGATGTCATACTTTCCGGCGAAGTCCTCGTTTTCTTCTGGCCATCACCACCGGCGAGAACTTTTGGAATCACAAAGAAACAAAAAGTAGCAGCTGAAAAAACAGAGAAAAAAGCCAGAGGAATACGGTGTTCCTGTGCTATTTCGACCACCCAATAAGGGGTCACATCAGCCAATATCCAATCCGGCTTTCGATCTACGACAAACTGCTTCACCGGATGTCGAAGCAAATCGTACGCAATCTTCAGGTACTGGACATTCTCGGAAGGTATATCCACGGTGCCCTCGCATCCTTGCGGCAAGAGCTGCTCGTCATCTAAGCTTGGCAATGGAAAGGGCACTAATTCGACGAGGGTGGCTATATTTGCCGGAACTTTAGGGAGTCTTTTGATGTTCCCAGGGGTTGATACGAAGGAGACTTTGAATCCAACTCGGGCTAATTGTAGAGAGAGTTGAAAGAATGGAATCAAATGGCCAAAAGCTAGCCATGGAACCATCACCACATGCTGATTTGTAGCCATTTCTATAACAAAAGCAATCAAGGTTTTTGACGAGACACCAAATGCCAACACCAATATAAAGGGGGGGAAATGAATGTCCAAAAATGTTTTAAGAAAGGATTAATATTGGTAATTATCCACACGTATAAAGCCAGTTCCGGAATTTCAGCTAGTTGATTTTTTTAATTTGTAACAGAATCTTTTGTCACGCAAATCTTCTGTCCCCTATTTTCTTCGTATATGCATCGTATACGAAGAGCTTAATAGATATACTAATTTGACATTTGTCTGAGAATGTAAATACTCTAATTAATTTTAAAAAAAGAGCTTATCAATAACAAGAGTAATTTTTGTAAAAATATTTCTAACCTTCGTAACCTATCTACCAACCATTTCGAAAAAGGAAACTTTCTATAATGTTGGCACCTTTTTCCGCTACCGTACTGGAGAAAAACTTACTGATGAAAAATCAATTCAACTGCTCTTTTTCAGTTACCGTACTGAAGAGAATACGAAGCAATTAAGCCACAATATCATTTTCATTAGAATTATGCTGTTTTAGAGAGAGAAAAAACTATTTATTATATAATTAATGATAAAAAAATCAATTCAACTGTTCTTTTGAATATATATATATATAATTTTGTGAAAAGATTTGAATCATAAAATGAAAAGATAAAATGGCTCCTCCCACTTCTCTCGAGCACTTACTCTGCAAGGTCCTTCCACATTCAGCATTGGTCACAACCATTACCCATCCAATCCACAGCCATAGAACCCAAGAGCCAGTCAATGACTAAAAATAGCTTCCAAGTTGGCTCCGAGTCTTTTGACTGAGACGGGCAAAGGCCGATCCACACTTACCACCACCTCAAGGGCGGTGGTCGGTCTATGAACTGTTCTTTCATAAAATAGAACAGAAAAAGGAAAATCCATTTCTCGCTTCACCACACACTGCATCTGCAACATTGCCATCCATAGATTAAACATGCAACTGACAATATCACCAATATTATTTTCCCAGTTTCATATAACAATGAATAAAACCCGAGGATCTTCTTCTCTTAGCATTCAAGCTAGGGATCATAAAAACACCCATAGCTTGGTTGGCTGTATTCCAATTTCGGAGGTTTGGATACCAAACCAAGATATGAACACTGAAAACGAATGTCTGGAGACCCAAGTAGCTTGTTTCTGAATTTGAATGTCCACCAAAATTTTCACATCAAAAACATTCATACAGTTTGACTGCCGATAAAAACTACATGGAATATATACCTCTTTTGAGAGTCATCGATAAAGCATGCTATACGTGTAAAAAATAGCCTGAGCTGCAAAGGGAAAAGAGGTTAGGAAGCAAACATTTGCAAACAAATATAAGCCATTTATATAGCATTGACATAAGATGGTCTGAATACATGTACAACGAAATATATTAGTACAACACACCTTACAACTCGAACAACACATACTATCATTACCCAAACAAGGTTGTATATGGCTACTAGTTAGAAGACAGGTCTCATACCTAAAGCATCTGTATAAAGAAGAATTTAGCTTCACTACAGTCATGATTCACCTTGCAACTGGCCCGTTGATATTTCTTCCTGTGACTGATTTTGGGACAGCACAACCTGCTCTTAGATTACAAAGCAGAGCATCACGCCCAGCCAAAACTATTTTGAAAAAGCCATCTACTACCTTTGAAAGATTATCTAGCCCTTGAGATAGTTTCTCTGCCGTGTTCTTCAAATCTGAAACAGATTTCTTGAATGATTCACCTTCAGCAGGTCCAAACCCATCTTGAAGGAACGGATACAATTTCTTGGAACAAGCATCGACAGCATGAAGTTCTCTAAGAACTGTAAATTCTCCACAAGAAAATATATTTCTAATTTCTGTATTCACAGTTGTTTGCATATCAGAGAAAACTTGAGCCCATGGAAGCGTAGTATGAACAGGCAAATCTAACAAATTCTGGGTGGAACCAGAGAAAGCTGCAGCAAAGACACTACAGATATATGTAGTTGCCACCTTAGCTCCGTACATGGCACGCATCAAAACCTTCCCTTTAGCAGAGTTCTTCACCTTAGGCAAGTTCAAGGACTCCACAAGTTTGTCCAGTATAGGACGACAAGTTTCAACTCTGGGATTTTTTGAACGGATGTGCTGTCTCCAGCTATCAACTGAGGAACATGCCCGCAGAAACTGGTCCGGGGAGTTGGACTCCAACTTATGCAAGACACATTGAAGTAAGATATGGCCTTGGTTGAGGCTTGTAAGTTCAGAGGTAAAAGCAATACTAATATCAAGCAACTTTACACTTATGTCTAGGTACACATCTATCCATTTCTCATCCCAATCAGTCACAGGAAGTTCAAGGTCAGTTATCAGGTTCTTTATGTCGCAGTGAATATCAGAAAGCGACTCCATTGTTAGTTTCATCCATGAAAAGCTAAGGATGTCATTCTTGTCTTTAGGCACAAGTCTTTGCAGCCTCTCTGACAAGGTGGCCTCAAACACATTCAATAAAGAAAGAAGTCTTGGAGACAACTGAGAATCCTTGGTTGTACGGAAAGGATTTCCAAAATGGAAGGGCGATGTGGTTCTTGAGGGCAGCTCATTTTTTGATGTATTTACTACAATATCCAGAAGAACAAAGTCAATCACATCAAAAATAAAATACTTGAGAAACCAAATCATGTTAATAATTCAATGGATTATTACAGACATCAAACACCTTTAAATTTCCATAAGTAATCATCTTTATAGTTTATACTATGCAAACATGGGCATAGCTTGAGACAATTAGTACCACCATCGGGCAATATAAGTATTCCAGTCCAGCCTATACCCCCCCTTCCATTTATAAGCAAAAGGGAAATTAACTTGAACCTTTGACCAATACCAGACACAACAGAATCAATCACATAGTACTTGACAAGCATAAAATAGATTTTGTAGATTCGACCAAATAATTTATGGAAGTTAAAACCATATATTCAACACTAAAATGTAACAAATACATGCAAAAGATGGTGTAACAACAAACCATAACAAATATATCTAGATCTCCTTGGTTGCCTTATTTTTTTCTCAAGTCGTCCATCCTATCTTGCTTAGTTCTACTTCTACATGATTTCCTCCATGAACACTAGGAGAAACTTGATACAGAGAAACTGCCAAGTCATTTCTACACAAATTAAGATAATTCTAAACCAAAAAATTCAAAGAAACCCTGAAAATCACATCTTTAAAAACAAAGCTTTAAGATCCAAACTCAAAACTCAGAAACCACAAAAACTAAAGCAGATCTGATGAATCTAAAACAGAAAAAAAGATCCAGAAAGGTAAAGTCAAACAAATACAAAAGTAAACAAAAAAGACATAGATTCTTGAACCAAACGACCGATTAAACCAAGCAGAAGAAGAAATTATCCACAGATCTGTTAAAGCTTCGTTAATAACAAAAGATAAACACAAAAATTACAACCTAAACAGATTTCAAACAACTAGTCTAAAAAATAGAAGGAAAAAAATTAAAAAAAAGGTATTTTTTTCAGCATCGCACAGAGAACGGCTAAATGAAAACAACAAAAAGGAAAATAAAGAGAATTGTACCTGACTTAGCACCGGAAATGGAATTGGGAAATTCCGAACAAAGCTGCAAATGCGTGGTGTATTTTTCAGCTTAGTTGAAATTTCATCTTTGGGGAGTAGTTGAAGATGAGGGTGTTTGATTTAATCACTGCCTTGGTGGGCTGTCGGTCACAGAATGCACACGTGGAAAACAATGAGTGGGGGGAAATAAAGAATTGCTTATCGCCTTTTCTTTTTTTGCTTTTTGTCAATTTGTTGATATGGCCGTCGGGTGGGATTTAATTTTCAAATGGGCCACCCGCAAGACGTCAGCCCTACTTGATTGAAGCCGTTTACTTGACTATTTAGCTCCAAAAATTCAACACAATTCGGCTCAAATTTAACGGATATAAATGAGCTGCCAGCTGCAGGATGTATGTTTAATGTTTTAAAAGGTCTTCAATTGGGATCGCTGATGAGCGGTGGGCTCGACTCCTTATTTTTTATTTGGCGTCTTGTTTTTTGTTTCATTAAATTTTTCTGACGGTGATTTTTTACTGTCTTTTTTTTTTTGATGATTATCATAATTATATCTCTTGTTTCGTCCGC
>CM033728.1:790000-938127 GCA_019671005.1 Hibiscus mutabilis
TGACCCTAATTAAAATATAACCATAGATGGATTTCAATAAAAATAAGAACTTTATGCTTCATTGAATCATTGTTGTATCTGGGAAAAAAAGGAAAAGAGTAATTGATTTGAAGCCCTGACACACTTCCTTCAATCCAGGTAGTTCGATTTCGATTTTATTTCCCTATGTTAAAACAAAACCCTAGGTTTCCCCTGAAGTTCCTCAGCTTAGCACAGAATCCCTACAACTTCTTTTATTTCAATCTTAATTAGTTACCCATGTTGATTTGGATTCGGGAGATGCTAATTTTTGTGTAATTATCCGTTCGGTCCCATCGCCAAAGAGATCGTGTTTGGTTTAGGCAAATTCCGGGAGAGAATTTCTTTTTGGTGGTACTTAATATTGCTATATTTTGTTTATGTTTGGCTTTTAATGGTAGATTTACCCGAATCAAGGAATGGAATAGACTTGCGTAAGCTTTCTCTTCATCTATTCTAGCTGGGGGAGTTTTGAATTAGCTTTGTGCTGGGAGTTGATTAACAATGGTGAAGCAATGATTAGAGGGAATTGGGAACTTTGATGGTGATACGATATATGGGAATTGTTTAACATTTTTCAGAATTTTGAGTGCTTGAGTAGTGAATTTCACCGGGAGCAACTAGATTGAAGAGTATTTGGTAGATACTCATCTTTAAGATTTTTGCAGAAATGAGCTTAGAAAATGAACGACATTCGTTAGATCAGCCTGTGGAGTTCAGTAAGGAATCTCTAAAGTAATTATTTTACTAGCGACTGAATAATTTTGTTTTATTTAAATATTTTGCTTATTTTTTCGTCTGAGTGATGCTGAAACTCGATATGCTTTTTAATAATTCAGGAAATCAAGAATTTCATATACCAGAGAATTTTTATTATCATTGAGTGAATTGGATGCTTGCAAGAAGTTGCCCTCAGGATTCAATCAATCAATTTTGAGGTGAGTTTTTCTTTTTTATGGTCACCATGTATTTTATTTTTGAAAATTAGGTAAAAATTATGAAGGTGAAAAAGCGAGCCTCAGATCATTCTTTGGTATTAATTGCTTTATTTTATGGTTGGAGTAGTGAGTTTGAGGATACATCACAAGATCGGCAAAGAATTCCTGGAACCTTGTCTGGTTACAAGCGTAATGAATATGGTACCTCACCGCCTACAAGAGGGGATTCAGGCAACTATTCTCGGGGAAGGTGGGACACTCGCCCCAGTGGAAGGAATGATAGAGATATTGATTCCCAACCTGATCGAGACTCGGGTAATTTTTATGAATAGTTTGATTTGTGTTTTCTGTTTATATGGGTTACGTTGTTCATTATGCTGTCTCTTAATGGATGTGGTAATTCACTTCATTGCCTCAAGGATAGCAATGGCATTCTCTAGTTGTTTTTGTCCACTTCATGTATGTGTTGCATATAGCAACTGACAAATTGTATCATCTTGCAAGTTGAATGACTCTATTGATTTATAGATACTGGAAGATGCTTTGGTAATCAATCCCGGTGGCAAGGTCCTGAACGGGATCTTCTGGTGGTTCTTTTCCTCGACCATCTGGATATCGAGCAGGAGCATCAGATCCAAAATTCCGAGCTAATGATCAGTACCATCTAAATAGGACTACTGAGCCATATCATCCTCCCCGCCCTTATAAGGTACTATTATTCTTTAGTGTTTTTTTGCTGACATCATTGGGAGCAGTAGCTGTTATATTCAATTTAATGTAGAATTGTGTCTTAGGTATTCTGCTAAATTTATGTTTTATTTATAAGGATTTGTAAAATGACAGAGTAGCAATTGAAATACTGTTTTAATAGAAGTCGATTATTGATGGTGATATTTTTACAGGCTGCACCCCATTCAAGGAGGGAAACTAATGACTCGTTTAATGATGAAACTTTTGGTTCCACTGAGTGCACTGATGAAGATAGAGCGGAAGAGGAAAGAAAGAGGAGAGGGTTTTATTTTTGAAGATTTCCTGCTGATTGTTGTTTATTTTGTTTGTTATATTTTCTTCCTCTATTCTGATTTCCTATCAATAAATTAAACCTAAAGCATGATGGCTTTCCCTCTCAGCTTCCTTTGAGTCATGGAGGAAGGAACAACAGAAAGTGTTACAGGAGAAGAAGAATACTCCCGAAAGGTTTAAAGGTGACTTTGATATTTCTGAATTGCTAGTGGACTCCAAATCCGATAAAGGACTTCCAAATACAAGCAAGGAATCAGAAGAACCTGTGCCAGCATCAAATATTGATTTTGACAAATCATCTCGTCCCTCACAAACTCCTGCATCCAGACCACTTGTACCGCCTGGGTTTGCAGGCTCAATTTTGGAGCGGAATTTGGGAACCAAAACTTCGAAGCCATCCCATTCTTCACAGGTAAAGGTTACATTTGTTTTCAGAGTTTAAAACTCCTTTATAACGTCTCTTGTACCTTTTGGTACGTACTATGTGCTTTGATTAGAATTTCAATCATCAGTTCACAAGTTCTTTTTCCCATCACATGACAATGGATTGTTACTTCTGTTTAATCTTCATGTACTTGCTACTTGATGTTTTATTCTTATAGCAACCTTAGAATTAAGATTATGTTGCTTCTCAAGTTATGATAACAGGAATGAGTTGGCATATTTATTATAATATAATGTAACTGAAATTCAGTGGGATCATATTGGGGGAAGACTTCCAGTTTTCTATCGGTTCATTCGGATTTGACTCGCACATGTGTAGAGTTATATGTCTATAATGTCAATCAATGGTACAAATGCGTAACTTAGACAATAGTGAATATAATATCTTTTTAAATTTCACTTATTTGGAACTCTAATTTTCACAAAGGGTGCATTGTACACTGCCCCAAAGTGAAATGTTACTATTATTACGTTTGGATTCCCTAAAGATGGGGTATTGTTAGCTGCTGGTCACTGCTTGCATGTGGTTTCCACTCGTTAATTGTACTTTGAATATATTGTTTAACTCAAAGTTGATGCTATCAGGATAAAGCTTGTTTCAAATATACCGATTGATATTCAGTCTCATATTTGTCACAAATGTTCTCGGAATTTCTTCTGTAATGCTTTTCTAGGTTGGGAGTTCTGAAATTGAGGGCAGACTTACAGATGCCAAAGGCATCCTTTTGTTGAATGGGACTTCTGATGATGGTCTTTTGGGCAAACATTCTAAACAGCATGTAGAGGAAACTTTGAATGAGCAGCAGCTTGAAAGTACAAGCATCCACCTTTTATTAGCCGATAATAAGAGTGGGAAGGCATTGAATTTCTCATCAGCTTTAGATAAATCCAATGAGGGAATAAGTGTGGATTCTCAGTTATACAAGAGTTCTAGCATCTCTGAAGCCCTTGAAGTTCCAGGGAATGCTATAGTTACAGAACCTGATTCCAAGAACTTGCTAGGGGATAAACTTTTGACTAAAACCAACCAGGAAGGCCGTTCAACTTTTATTCTAGACAAGCTTTTTGGAAGTGCTCTTACACCAACCGATGGGGGCTCCAGTAATTTCACTGAGGTATTATTTTGAGAAAATTGCATTCAATGAATTTTACATCTTATTTATGTGTGATTCATATATTATTTTAATTTTTTCGCTTCCAGCTTTACTTGAAATATTTAACAGTGTTCAATATATCTTGTTCTTTCTTCAGCCTAATGACAGCAAACCTGATGAGATATTGGCCCCTGACCATTCATATTCTTCTAAGTTTGCTCATTTGTTTCTTGAGGAAGGTTTGTTGGCATTTATTACAACTAATGTAGCTTAAGTGAATGTCCATACGTCTCACGTAATACAATAAGCTGATATTTTGTTGTTGCAGAGAATAAAAAACCAATAGATGATCTCTCAACTGGCAGGCCAAAAGACTTGCTCTCGTTAATTCAGGGCGGTGAAAAGGGTGTTTCTCATGTTTCTGATGGGGTAGCTACTAGGCATGTAATACCAAACTTTCCGTTCCAGATCTCTGGACTTTCAGGCGGGCATGTTGTATCAAATTTGATGTCTCCCAGGATTGAAAACTCTGAGGAATCATGCAATATTAATGATGTTACTAAACCAACCACAGTTTCTGCTGTCCTCACATGTGAGGATCTTGAAAATTCAATGCTGTCAGAAAGTAATGATCCAGTGTTGCCTTCGGCAATCGAAGGCTGGAATACTGTTGATTCTCAAACTGAGAAGCAAGAAGTTAATGTCGATGATCATGCATCCCAGCGCCTTCTTTCGTTGTTACAGAATAAAACAAGCATGGAAAGTGTAAAATCATCTACTAGTCTAGACATCGGGTCTTCAGAAAGAGTACAGAATATTGAAACGAGTGTTGACACCGCACCTCGCGACTCTATAGAGGTGAATGCAGAAAATGCTTCCAAGTCAGGGAAGAGTCTAACTCTTGAAGCACTTTTTGGAAGTGCTTTCATGAAGGAACTACAATCAGTTGGAGCTCCAACTTCCATTCACAGGGGCTCAATGGAGTCTCCAAGAGTTGATGTTCTGGAATCTAACCGGCTTCCTCTTCATGTCACGGATGACAGTGTTCTTCCTCCCACAGATCACATTGGGTCAAACAGGACAACTCTTGAAACAAATATTTTACCGTTTTCTCAAAGAGAGCATATTCAATCTAAAGGCATTGAAGAGCATTTCTTAGGATATAATGATGCTCGGTCTACTGTGGGATCATCACATCTCCAAGCTGAATTAGGATCTAGACTTGGTGATATTGATAGATCCGCTGAAATTCAGCTTCCTGAACAGGACACTTTGATTGGCATCGGTAATCCTGGGAAACTCCATAACTTCATGGATGGTACTGTCAAAGCAGGGTATTTCCCTTCCCAAGAGACACCAGTTGATGTTGCCGAGAAACTAGCAGCTTTAAAGGGTGTCTTCCGGGATGAAAGAGCTGTTGTAGGACGCCAAGAAGGTCCCCCTTTTCATCCTGGTCTCTATGATATGAGGGAGCCAGATATTCTATTTCACAACCAAAATGTCCGGCCATCTTCCCCACAGCTTCATCCTCAATTGAATCATGGAGGTCCTTTGATTCATTCATTAGATCATCATCCTTCTAACATCAATCCTCAGATGAGGTTCATGGCTCCAGAAGGCATCCTTCATCATAATGCTGCCCCAAATCATCAATTCCCTGCAAGTATGCTTTGCGCTCCTTTCCATCACCCAAGCGGCGGACCATCTGGATTTGATCCTCCAATGCATCATCCTATGTTACAACAAATTCCTATGCCTGGAAAGTTTCCTCCACCCCACTTGCAAGGAGGATTTCCCAGGGGTGCGCCACTGCCTCCTCATATGGACATACAGGAAGCAAATCCAATGCACGGGTTTCCATTTGGACATGGCCAACGGCAGCCCCAGCCCCAGCCCAACTTTGCTGGTCTTGGAATGCCTCCAGGTAAAGTAATTAATATATAATGCTCTTGCTAAAACATTTACTCTATCCCCCTTTTAGCTTAGAAAATGATAAGAGGATTTGAATACTGAATGGCCTTTTTTCCTGCAATATCATGTCACTACATAATGGTTGTCTATGAGAACTTAATATTACTGTAATGATCATTTATTCATGCTTCACATTTTATTTGTCAATAATATACATAGATATGCATTTTGTTTGATATTGCAGGTCATGATGCTGGCAGTGGGAACCTTCATCCGCAGGCATTGCAAAGGTTTATTGAAATGCAGCTCAGGTCAAACTCAAAGCAGACGAGCCCTTTCGATGCAGTTGGCAATAGCCAAGGGATTTATGATCACGGTCAAGGCCACAATCCGGAGCTGGACATGGGTTTTGGGTATAGATAATGCGTTTTCGGTTAATCGTTTTTTCGATCACAATGTATTGATTCTCTTGCTTTGATTTGCTACCTCCGAGTTGAGAACAGGTTCGGTAGTGGGGATTACTCTGGATTACTGTAATTAAAAACGATTATACTTGCAATTGGCCTTTGGTTGGCGATTTAGTTCTTTCGTTTCTGAATTTATTTCTCCATGAAAACCCCACAGTGAAAGCTGGGAGAAGCACTCAAAGCTCTGTACATGGTAGCCCCTTACGGACTACTACTTGTGTGTTTCACAAACAATTGTGGGATTGTACAAGATTTTTGTTCATACAAGTCGATGGGCCAAACCGATGTGATTCTGTTATATAGGCCGGCTACGCTA
This sequence comes from Hibiscus mutabilis, assembly GCA_019671005.1. Classification (NCBI taxonomy): domain Eukaryota; kingdom Viridiplantae; phylum Streptophyta; class Magnoliopsida; order Malvales; family Malvaceae; genus Hibiscus; species Hibiscus mutabilis. The sequence goes on from CM033728.1 coordinate 796,212, forward strand.
TCTCGGTTTGTACGGCCACTACCTTTCACATAACCAAATGAGTACTTCCTGTCATCCACACATAATAAATAAATAATATGTGTGATAAATATTTTTAATGTGACTTTATGTTAAGGGGACGAATTTATAAAATTATAAGAAACAGAAATAATTTTTTAATTAAAAAATATAAAAAATAAAATCATATATGAATTTTAAAATTTCAAGTTGACAACAATCCATTTTAGCCCCGGCCCAACCCTGATTTTCAACTTGCTGACTACTTTAATAAGTGAAGTATTTATTACATTGTGACCAGTTGACATTAATTATAAAGCTTTCTTTTAAGTTGTGTTTGGTCGAAAAGAATGTTCGGTCAAATGCAGGATTGCTAAAAAATCATGTTTTTTTTTTTAAATTTTACGCTTTATTTCAATTAGTTCATATGATTATAGAAATTATTAATAATTTTGTTTTCAATTGGAAGAAGAAAATGGAAGATGGCAGCATTGATATTACCCGAACCCAGCCGCAACATCATGTGGTTGTATCGTGTCATCTGGTGGTCCTCCACATTTCTTTTTCTTATGGCTTCAAACTTCGAAATGCTGTTAACTAACGGCATTACGTCTTTGCCACATCCGTGTCAGACCAATCCAACTCTCTCGTAACATAAATAAATAAATAAGCGAAGTTTATTACATCAAATATTAAGGAGTTTGATTCATTGTAATTTAGGTAACGGACTTCAGTATTATAAAATTTATCTCTAATTCAAATATTAATCTAATTCGACTTCGAATAAAAATAATATATAATATTTTATACATTTAAACGATGGGTCAATCCTCATTTGAATATTTGACCCACCGTTTAAATCACGAGTAGTAGGTTTGGGGGCTGAATTTCATAGAGATGTAGTAGGTAAGGTAAGGGTCGAAAACTAATTAAATATATGATATAATTAAAAGAAAATCGAAAAATATATAGTTAGATTCCAAAAGATATAAAATGTGTAGTTTTTATATGAATTTCAAATATATTAATAATTTTTCAAATAATTGAATTTAAATTAAACGAATTAAGCTGAAAGTCAATGTCGTATTAATTAATAAAAGCATTGTTATGAAAATGAAAATTATTTATCAATGAAAAAATGTAACAAATAGAAAAAAAAGAAAGACGTGTTGCGTTTAGGATGGTCATTTGACATAGACCTGACCTTTTAGAATTCAATTTTTTAAAGAAAAATTTGAGTTTGATCTTTCTTTTGTTCGTGTGGATGAGATCCGTCTAGTCAAGTTTAAGATAAAAATACTCAACCCGATTCGACTTGAAATAATATTTTAATTTTATTTTAAATATTTATGTATAATTGCTATGCGCTCTCAAATCTTTTGATTTAATAACAATTTTAGTCTAAAGAATGATGGGTATGCGCTCTCAAATTTTTGTTGATCTAATAACAATTTAGATTTTTATAAGTTTAAATGTTAGGTAAATTTAATTATATCTCTTAAATTTTGAGTTTAAATACTTAATAAACCTTTAAATTTTTAAAATTTAACATTCTAACCTTTTTTAATATTTGATTTTAATTTCGGCTTTGATTCAATATAACTTACATTTACGACTCATGAGCTTAATAGATTTTCGTAAACAGTACATTTTGACAACTGACATTTTCCAATATTTGAGTGAATCATAAATTAATTATTGAAGCCGAAAAGAAATTTATTTTTTTAATTTGTATTTTCAGAGAAATTATTGTACAATTCGATGGCACGTAATTTATTAAAGGGTAAATTATAAAAATTATCGCTCAACTTTATTCTTTAACCTATTTTGATCATTCAACTTTTAAAATGATCAATTTTAGTATTAAACTTTAAATATTAACCTATTTTAGTCATTTTACTGTTAAATATCTAACGGAACAAAAAATAATAAAAATATATATTTTAATAATATTTTAATATAGTTAATTAAATAAAAAATTAAATTAAAAAATAAACCCTCCCTCACCTCACCCACCCCTTTCTCACCTTCACCGGCAACTATCTTCTTCATCCCTGTAACGCTGCTCCGGTGAGTTTTTCGATGAACCAAAATCACCGGCGGACTTCTCTTGTATAGATTCTGGGACAAAAGATGACAAAAACACCAAATATACTCTCAAATTTTCACCTCTCAATCTTCTCTCCACATTTCAACAAATCCACCATCTTTGTTTCACAGTAAAGAGATTCAAAAACCAAACACCAATGGCTTCCACCACTTCATTTCTTCTAATGGCGGCAGCCCACTGATTCGTGCCACCCAGAAGAGGGTCTCCAGTTCTGGGACTTTCCTCAAGCATTCATCAATGGCGATGACGACTAAAAGACCCAACAAAAGCTTCAAATTAAAGCTGTTGCTCTGCTTCTTCTTCTTCTATCAAGGAGAAGGCAGTCACCGTATTGACGGCGGCTACATCCATGGTGATCCCCGAAGTGGCTCAAGCAGCGATGGGGTTACCCCATCTCTCAAGAACTTCTTGCTTAGCATCACTGCCGGCGGCGTTGCGGTTATCGCCATCATCGGAGCTGTGATTGGAGTGTTGAACTTCGACCCTGTCAAGCGGAGCTGAGCCGTATGAATTTCATCTTGCAGTAGCTAAAAATTTGGCTTTAGTCCCTCAGATTTCTTTCTTTTGTTTGCATGCCTCAATCAACATTTTGAATAAATTCACACATCCATTGGCCAATTTTTATATGATTTGGATATTTCTAAGAATCTATAATTTGAAGAAATTATATGATGAGTTATTTTTGTCACGTCATCCACAGGGCCAACCAATCAAATGTATTCATTTCATTAATTTTTTTATCTCATCTTTTTACCAAGTGAATCTTCACTAATATTTACTGTAAATTAAATTTAAAAACAATTTTTACCAAGTGAAGATTCACTTAATAAAAAATATGAGATGAAAAATTAATGAAATAAATGTATTTGATTGGTTGGTCTCATAGATGGCGTGGTAAGAATAACCCATAACATAATTTTTTTTCTTCAAAATTTGGCATTGACACATTTACACCAAAAATAAAATTTTATTCTTTTCTTCCAATTATTGCCAAAATTCCCAGAATCTATATAAAAAGAACACCAAAATTTTAAATGCAAAATTCTTAGAATTTATACAACTAAGTCACCTGGTGGTTTTGGTTCGCCGAAAAATCTACCGAAACAGTGTTATTGGGATGAAGAAGAGAGTTGTCGATGAAGGTGAGAAAGAGGTGAAGAAGAGTGAGGTGAGGAGGGTTTGATTTTTTTTTAATTTAATTTTTTAATTTAATTAAGTGTATTAAAATATTATTAAAATATATATTTTATTATTTTTTATTTCCAGATTTAACGGTGGTGTAACTAAAATAAGTCATTGTTTAAAATTTAGTGCTAAAATTAATTATTTTAAAAGTTGAGTGACCAAAATGGGTTAAGGAGCAAAGTTGAATGATAAGTTTTGTAATTTACCCTTTATTAAAAGTGGATCCCACTCATGTGTACACATATTTTATAGTATTTGTTACTCCACGGGCATGATATTTTGTGCACTGCACATTATGGCGCGTGAAACTAACTTCTTACGTATTTAACAATATTTAATAATAATTCCAAGAACTGACGGCACGGAAAGTTGCTTACTAGGGTCTCTAGTCGGAGCGTGGTCCCAATCGGTCAAATCTCTACGTCCGAACACTGCGGGTTTCTGCAATTAACAACGCAGCTAGAGATGGTCATGAAGTAGGGTCGGGTTTTTATCGACTCGACGTAAAAATTTAAGGGTAAATTACTCATGTGACCAGAACTATTTAAGAGTACTTATTTTGACTACTGAATTAGCTAACTCTTTAATTAGACTACTAAAATTTTAAATTGGTCATATTTTGACCACCGCCGTTAAAAAACTAACGGAGGGTGATGGAAGAGTGACATGGAAGTCAACGAAAATTTTAAGGCTCAAATACGATGATGAAATGTGTCACCGTCTAATTAGACGATTTGTTTATTAATTTTAATTTATTTAATTTAATATTTCCCTCCAATCACAAGGTGACATATGTCACCGTGTGATTAAAAGAAAATAGATAAAATGAAAGTTTTCAACCAAAGGGAATTGAACCCAAAACATTTAGGTCAAATTGGCATACTCAAACCACTGAATTAAAAGTACTGCTATAAAAAATTATATCAGCACGTTTATTTAAATAATAACATGTGAAATGGGATAAAAAATTAACACATTTTTCTTCGCTCTACTTCTCCTCGTCACTCAAAAAATCACATTCTCTTGAGCTCAAGCCTCAGCCAGATCCTCAATAGCCTCTTGAAAATTTCCAATTGAATCGGCAACTAAACCACTGTTATCGACCCCGAATATTTCTGTCGATTGTTGCAAATTCTCCTGTGTTCCAATTGCCTCATCAAAAAGCTCATCTTTTCCTCCCTTTGTTTCACCGGAATCCCCAACAAACTCTATATTCACTCTCATTGGCAACACTTTCTTCCGCAATCTTAACAGAATCATCAATCATTGCAACCCTATTTTCCATTTCTCACGAATGTTGCTTCAAAAACCTAAAAGGAGCCCATTTAACCAACATCTCAATAATCAATCAATCATAAGAAACACCCACAAATTCAAAAACCCAACGATTTAAAAAATCCCAGCACAAAAAATGCTAAACAGACATCGAATAATTAATAATAAAATAGAGGTTACCTGGTCTTTCTTTGAGATACGAGGAAGAGAAGCAGAACGAGGAAGAATGTGTTAATTTTTCATCTTTATTTCACAAGTTAAGATATAAATAAACATGTTGATAGAATTTTTATAGCAGTGGCTCTAGCTTAGTGAGTTGAGCGAGGCAATCTAACCCAAATATTTTCGGTTCTATTCCCCTTGGGTGCAAACCTTCATTCTATCTATTTTCCCTTTAATCACATGGAGACATGTGCAACCTTGTGATTGGAGGAAAATATTAAATTAAATAAATTAAAATTAATAGAAAAATCGTCTAATTAGATGGTGACATGTCATCATCGTATTGGAGCCTTAAAATTTTGAATTAAATTAAAATTAAGACCAAATTGATATAATGAGTAAATAATAGGACTAAATGTGTAATTTTATAAATTATCGTTAACTGTCACATCGCCCCTCCTTTAGTTTTTTAACGGCGGTGGTCAAAATAGAATCAATTTAAAAGTTTGGTGGTCTGATTGACAAGTTGCCTAGTTTGGTGGTCAAAATAGGTACGCCCAAATAGTTCGGTGGTCACCTGAGTAGTTTACCCAAAATTTAATACATCTACTCGAACTTGATTTTGTCCTACATTTTATGATGTCTCACCTGACTTGATCTTGACTCGAATTTTAAAGTAAAAATTCGAATTCGACTTGATCCAACATGAGATAAATATTTTTTTAATTTTATTTAATAAAATAGAGAGTTAATTAAAAAATACAAATAAAAAAGATATTATAATAATTATTCTATTTTTATTAGATAAAATAGAGAAATAATTAAAAAAAATAGTCCCGCCATTGTTTGCAACTAGTTAATTATCCTCGTTAATATAATAATAGCTTACTAGAAAAGATTATAATTGTGAATAATATAAACAAGTGTAAATCTACTATTGATTAAATTTTAAAGATTTTAAAATTAAATTAATGTGTATTATGTGTATTTTTAAATGAACACAAATCTTCTACCCTAAGTATGTTTTTTATGCTCTACACTAAAAAATATTAAAAAATTAAAGTCTAAACCTTAACTTTAAATTTTACGTTTTAAACTCTAAACCTCACACTCTAAAATATACAAGCTACTCTCAATTCTCTAAATCCTAACTATAAAGCTTAACTTTAAACTCTAGATCCACTATTTTAAAATAGAGCACCAAAAGAGACATACTTAGGGAACAAACGATTTTCATCCCTTTTAAATATGGTAATTATATTTACAACCTCTAGAATAAGTGATTAAAGCTCTTAGTTAACATTCTCTCATCTAAATAGTGAGTTCAAAACTCATTACGAGTAAATTTTCTTTTCCCTCCTCTAAACAAAAATTGTTAATAAAATTAAAAATTAACCTTAAACATAAATAAATAATGGAATTTTTTTTGAGGCAATGGTGCGGTTACAACTCCCCCTTTCAATAGCGTGGAGGTGACTCAGACAGCGATACTTTGTATTACTGCTTTGGTTTCGTATATTATCATCTTCATCTTCCTTCCCATCTCTCTCACTCTTATAAACTCCCCCGGCCATGCCCACTTGTTTTCACTTCCCTCCATATTAGACTGATTAGTGCTCTCCCTCTCTTTTTCTCTCCTCTAGATTGTTGTTTTCTCCCTTTGTAATCTGTCCAAAGTTTCAATCTTTTTCAAACCCCATTACGTCTTCCCTTGAATATCTTCCCTTTTTATCCCTCTCCCTTTTTTTTTCTTTCCATTTTGTACACATTCTCTCAATTCATCTCTGTTTTGTGTTGTTGGTTCTCTGTATTCCCCTCAAAACAAAAAACAAAAGAAGGTTCTACACACAAATGAAGGTCTGGTTCCCATTTCGGGATTTTCTTTCTTTTTATGTCTAAATTATCTGTTTTCCTTTTCTGGGTTTTGATTCTTTTGTATATACTTTTGATTGTTGTTGATGGGTTGTTCTTAAATTCGATTAAGATTCTTGTTCTAAAATGACTGCTTTGTTGGAGCATAAATATATATAAACACGGATGATTCTGAAACAGATCTCTTGTGTTTTGTTGCAGAAGGTTGTGTTGAAGCTGGATGTGCATGATGACAAAGCCAAGCAAAAGGCTTTTAAGACAGTTTCAACTCTTTCAGGTACATACATACTCTCAACTTAAAAAAAAAAAAAGCTTTGATTTTAAGCAATTTCCATAACCTGTTTAGACCACGTGTGTCTGTGTAAGAATTGCATATGAAAAAGTTTTAAACTTTTTACCCTTTTTCTTGTATTAGAGGTCTTTGTTCTTTCAAATTTGGTGACCATAATCTGTAATTTTGCCTAAAACAACTTCTTTACAGACAAAGATCTTGCCATAAAAACTAATTGATGTGACACTGTAAAAAGAAAATTTTCATGAAAGTATTTTCTTGATGACTCTTTTATATTATTAACCACAGATAATGATGCGACTGCTTAGTGTATTGGACTATTGGTATACTGCTTTAAACATAGGCTGACTTTTCATTCGATTTAAAAGTATTCGTGTTTAACACTCATCTCGAATAAATACCGTATCTAACACTTACACCTAGCCATATCATACTATGATATGAACTTGTCGTATCATAGTATCATAATGTTCTTTCTAGGGAGAAGTAATGATTTCTCCTTTTGATTCAACTTAACAGGAATCGATTCCATTGCCATGGATATGAAGACACAGCAATTAACAGTGATCGGCACAGTTGACCCCTTGAACGTGGTGAGCAAACTGCGCAAGTACTGGCCGACCGACATAGTGTCGGTTGGTCCGGCAAAGGAACCGGAGAAGAAAGAGGAGGAAAAGAAAGAGGAGAAGAAACCACAGCCAATTCTAGACCCTGTCGTGGCTCACAGAGCATACTACTATCCACATATGAACACTTATTATTATGTTCAAAGCATGGAAGAGAACCCTAATGCTTGTGTTATTTTAGAAGTGGAGGGGGAAAGTAAAACACAGCTTTCTCTCTCAGATTGGTGGTGGAATTGAATGTCACCAATGAGAATATATAGGAGGTAAAGGAAACAGGGAAGATTGTGTATATAGATGGTGATATGATATGCCTCTTTAAATCCTTTTGTTTATCTTGGATGACTAGTGTGTTTTGTGTAGAAATTAGATTGAATAAATGAAATTTTGGAATTTGTTTTGAACCCATTGTTCATAGTTGATGTCTCTACTTTGTGAACTCGGACCAGAACTAAATGAACCGAGCTTGAACGAATAATACTTTATTCATATACATTTATTTATTTTTGAAGGTGTTTATGTTTGGTTAGTGTTCGTTTAAATTTTTAATGTCGTGTTCGTGTTCCTTTGTTTATTTTTTAAGGTGTTTGTGTCTGTTCGTTTTGCATTCGTGAACATGTTCCTTTATATCCGCCATAATAGTGAAGTTACACCACTAGTCCTTAAGCTCCTTAGCCTTCACAGTTTGAACTTCAAAGTTTACACCTTGTTCAATTTAGTCCCTACATTTACCAATATTTAAAATGTAAAAAAAGGAAAAGGAGAACAGAGTAATTGAGCTTATAAACAAGTCGATAAACTAGCCAATAAACTAGCTTGCTCGTGAACATAAATGAATCTAATATACTGCTATTCGTGTTCGTTCGTTTATTAAATGAGCATAAAAATTTTGTTAATACTAATTTATTTAACTTAATAAACGTACGTTATACAAATGGTACACCTGAATCATGTGATGTAACACATAGATGTATACAGTTTACACTTGAAATCTTTTCATCAGGTTTTTACTGCAAACTGTGCTGCAACCCCACCCCAAGCTTCCCACAGCCACCACACAACAAAAAAAGATAAAGCAAAATTTACATTTTACCATTTGAAGTTTTGAGTATCTTTGAATATATTATTTAATGCCAATCGAATCTTCATTCATTTAGGGTTACTTTTGTTTCATGGTGGGGAGAGAGGGAATGGCAGATGAAAAGCAATAGCTTCACATGTTTGACAACTCCATGACCATGGTGGTGTAGCGATGTAAAAAATGTGGTTTTTATTTTATTTTGTTTTGACTTTATTTTGAAAATAAAAATGATGTTTTCCGCGTGGAATTTTATAAAACCCGTGTTTTATTTAAAAATGGAGTCGCCACCGGTCACTTAGGTAGGCCGAACACCATAAAACCAGAGATTTGAAAACTTGTTAGGTTCGGGAGTCGGTTACGGATGAGGAAGGATTAGCACCCCACACCGCCCAAAATTGATACTTTTATAATTACCGCTTTATTAATATTAGACTTTTTCGGATTAAAATGACGATTAAATTAAAACTTTGTTATAAGTGCGAGTAGATTTTAAAGGCCCCATTATCCGAGAGTAAACACCCAACCACTATCACTACGCCTGATACTGGCCCCGTTTACGCTCGGATAAAAGGGCACCGCATTGACAATTTATATATATCTCTTATGCAATCTTAGCAAATAATTTTAAAACATACGTATACATCACATGGTTTTAAAACATACAAAGAACATCACAAAATTAAACAATACTAATAAAATACGTGAGCAAGAAAAAAAGAATAAAGCTTTTAAATAAAAAAAAACCATATCATGCTTAAACATATTAAAGTAATCCACAACTATATCACATACATGACATGGATAATGTACAATATTAAACTAACGGAATAAGGCAACAAACCTAGACATGATACTAGAATCAAAAACATCAAATAAAACTAAAACTTAGACACCACAATTTTACACGAAATTAAATCAAACATGTAATAAGGTACTTAACTTCCTATCATGCTTCAAGATCAAACAAACACATAAATAACATACTTATATACACAAAAACATGGCATAAGTATAACATGATAACCAAACTAAAACGCAATATTTAAACGAACATATATGTATCATACGGATGAACAAATTAAAACATAAAAAAATAACACCTCCAAAAACAAAAACAAAGATGATATAAAAACCTATATTAAGGTGGTGAACAAAATAAATATGACATAAAACCATAAAATAACAAAAACAATAGACATAATTGAATACAACAGGGGACTAAAATGTAATAAAATGAAACAGAAATGACAGAAATTGGAGCAATAAAGACATGATTTAGGGACGAAATTACAAACCAGACGAAACTTAAAAGGACTAAACATGTAATTGAACCAAGGGGCAAGCTCAGAGTGAATTTCAAAAACGCGGTGGGACTAGGGAGGTGATTTCACCATTTAAAATCTGAATTCGATTTATTTGAGGACCAAATTGAAATATTTTCAAAAAGGAGGGGGACTGGGGTTGCAAATATCCCATGCGGCAAGACAAAAATGAAAATAATGAAGACGCAGAGGGATTTATTACAGGATTTACCTATTTTCTTTTTATTTCCTCTCTATAAAATTGATAGCCGACCACCTCTTTCCTTCTTTTCTCATTTTTTTTAGCTAAAGAGAGAGAGCTCTCATGTTCTATGTTTTTTTAGGAAATAATCCCCCCCCAAATCTAAAACCCTTCAACGCCGCCATGCTCAGACGGTCTCAGGCGAGGCTCGGCCTTAACGGCCGCCTCGAACCTTCCCAGACCAACATTTCAGGCCACCCAGACCACTCATTTGAACAAAAAATTCCCTCTGAACACACTCCCATTTTACCCGAAACCTTTGTTTTAAAAACAAAATAAGCCTTCCCTGAAACAGCTTACCCCAGAGGGCTCATCGCCGGCAAGATTCGAACTGACTCAGGTAAAGAAATTTTTCTTTTTATTTTTTTGCTATATGGTTCTTGATTTACGCATGCATGAGAAAAGAAAAAGAGGATTACCCTGAAAATATACATGCACACATCCCACATTCTACGTACATTAATCACGTATATAATAAACATATAATATAGTATGCATACATGCAATAATAACATCTATTAATTAGTATACTAATATATTAACACGATATTTACGAATCAGATAAAAATGAGTGATTACAGTTGCCCCTATTTGCTTGTTCTTGTGAAACGAGAACAAAGCAAAGACCAAAAGCACTCATTTTTATCTGACTTCCCTGCTCACGACTTCAGAATCACGTGTTCTTCTGGAACTCTCCGCTTTTCCTCGGCCTAATCTTCAGGCTCGTAAGTTCTCCCTATATAGAACTTCTTCACCTTTGGTTATTTTTTGAGATTCTGGAGTTAGGGCTCTTCCTATATGGAGCCTTTCACTAGAGCTCGAAAACGTAGGCTTCTCCTTTATATAACATTTGTCTTCAATTTTTTCTTTTTTCTTTTTTTTCTTTTTTTTTTCTTTTTCTTTCTTTCTCTGCTCATTTTCCCCTTTTTTCTTTTTTCTCTCTTCTCTCTTTTTTCTATCCCCATTTTTTTACAAGGCTGTTGATATCTTTAGACTCACATTACTAAGGCCGGCGCATCATGCCCGAAGGATTTATTGATGGCCTGAAGGACTTATCACCATGCTCGAAAGACTTGATGGTGGCCCAAAGGACTTAACACCGTGCCCGAAGGACTTACCGATGACCCGAATGATTTAACATATGGCCTCACGCTGCTATGGCTGCCGCATCATGCCCGAAGGACTTACTGATGGCCCGAAGGACTTATCACCATGCTCGAAAGACTTAATGGCGGCCCGAATGACTTAACATCGTGCCCGAAGGACTTACCGATGACCCGAAGGATTTAACATCTGGCCTCACAATGCTATGACTGCCGCATCATGCCTGAAAGACTTACTAATGGCCTGAAGGACTTATCACCTTGCTTGAAAGACTTAATGGTGGCCCGAAGGACTTAACACCGTGCCCGAAGGACTTACCGATGACCCGAAGGATTTAACATCTGGCCTCACGCCGCTATGGCTGCCGTCATCTGGCCTCACGCTATTATGGCTGCCGCATTATGCCCGAAGGACTTACTGATGGCCCGAAGGACTTGTCACCATGCTCAAAAGACTTAATGGTGGCCCGAAGGACTTAACACCGTGCCCGAAGGACTTACCGATGACCTGAAGGATTTAACATCTGGCCTCACGTCGCTATGGCTGCCGTCATCTGCCTTACGCTACTATGGCTGTCGCATCATGCCCGAAGGACTTACTGATGGCCTGAAGGACTTATCACCATGCTCGAAAGACTTAATGGTGGCCCAAAGGACTTAACACCGTGCCCGAAGGACTTACCGATGACCTGAAGGATTTAGCATCTGGCCTCACGCCGCTATGGCTGTCGTCATCTGGCCTCACGCTACTATAGCTGCCGCATCATGCCCGAAGGACTTACTGATGGCCCGAAAGACTTATCACCATGCTCGAAAGACTTAATGGTGGCTCGAAAGACTTAACACCATGCCTGAAAGACTTACCGATGACCCGAAAAATTTAACATCTGGCCTCACACCGCTATGGCTGCCGTCATCTTTCCTTTCTTTAGTAAATTCTTTGACAATTCTTCAAATACCTGTCTAGAAACAAGCAAAAATTGTCATGCCTCTATCTATATAATGCATGCAATGTCGTGCTTTCTTTTTCTTCTTCTTTTTTTCTTCTTTTTCTTTTTTCTTTTTTTTTTCTTCTCTCATTTCTCTCTTTTACCTATTTCATCTTCTTCTCTTTTTATCATCATTTTTCTCTCACTCTTTTTTCTTTCTTTTTCTTATTTCTTCTCTTTTACTGTTTTGAAGTCTTATGCTCTGGAAGGTTATTTCTCAGATTTCCTTTCTTTTCTTCTGTTGCAGCATGCCCTTTGATCAGTTATTTATCTGATTCATGTCTTTTAACCATTTCGTGATATAATTCTCTCATTTTTTCCTTTCTCTTTTTCTTTTTCTTTTTTTAGACATGTTTTAAAATCCTATGCCCTGAAAAGTCGTTCTTCGGATTTCTCTGTTTCCTTTCTTTTTGCAGTATGCTCAGTTTTGATCTTCATTTCTATCAATTTTTGTTAAATGAGTACCCGCTCTTGTTCTTTTGCACGAGCACTTGCCTTTCTTCTTCGGGGCCTCTCCCGCTTCACAAACAAACTCTATATCATGCATGTGCAGAGATTCTTACCATTCTTCTTGTTCTGCATTGCCCCACTCGATCATGAGCTCGGTTACCTTCCAACTCCTTTGACCCAACATTCTGAGTATTTGTTAGTTTCGTCATCGGGGTGAGCAAAAGGCTTCTATGTTCTGAACTTAATCTCAATCTTCTTGCTGCCTCTTGACGGGAACCATTTCTCGATCCATGTGCTTTAATTCTTTGGAGACTCAATGTTTACCTCTTACCGTCCCCCGTGTTTTGTAATCTCATTCTCGTCCTGGTTCATCATTCTTTTTCTTGAACCAACCAAGGCATTATGGCTGAAACCCACTTCTTGTTCCTGAGCTGTCTGACACATATGCTCTTGTCATCATTCTCATCCTATACATTGTGGGGTCGTTTCTGGTTAGGTGCTCCAATAATATTTGCAACCTTGTGTTCTGGATCTGGATCTTATCTCTGAAGTAATACATGGAAATCTTTGTTGCTTTAACTTGTCAATTTGTTGATTGGCATTCCACTTAAGGGTATCATTAACATACAAGATCTTGAAATCACAAAATAGGAGCTTTGGATATCAAGTGCAAGAGCATCTTAGATTCAACCATTCAGTAATTCAAGGCTGTGAAATCTTCCAAGATGACTCGGTTCATCCTCATGATTACCGCTTTGCTGCAGAATACTACTCTTTCTCAATTCTCATTATCTGCTCCGCCCCCAAAAAGGGTGGGCTTGTATGACCACTCGAGCGCAAAAATATTACTCTAAGAATAGAGTTCTAGGTGGTGCGAGTTTTAATTTTACCTATGCTATCGTTTATTTGTCTTTTGTCTGAAATATACTCCACCTAATTTCTAGGCAACTGACATCACACTGGAGCTTTAGATGCACACCGCAAATTCAATTTATAAAATACACAGGTTCATTTTAGTACAAATATGAGACCCTACTAGTTCTGTAATAAAAGAACAATTATTACTATGCTATTACTATGTAACATTCATCTCCAACGAAAATAATTCTTAATCACATACAGCATAAATCTTTTATGTCAAAAAATGTAGAGGAAAATGTTATGTCCACTGAGTTTAATTCAATTGGTTTAATCGATCAACAATCAGATTAGAAGATGGAAGATTTAGGGTTTATGTTGATTTAAGTACTAGTTAAATTTTTGATTGGACGAGTGAGGGGAAATGATGTGTGAAGACATGATTCTCTCGTCGTATAACCTAGAGGAAGAGAAGCTAAGACTAAGGGCGAGCGTTCGATCGAGTCGAGTCAAAAAATTTTGAGTTGTTTGAGTTTACCCATCATATTTTACAACTCAAACTTTATGTGAATTTTTTTCGATTCAATTCGAGTTTATAAAATTTGAGTCGAGTCGAGTCGAGTCGAGCTTTTGAGTTCCTATACAAATTTAATTGTAATTATTTATCATGTTATAGTACAATTTGATTCCAATTTAAACAGCTTTCTCTAATCATATAAGATATGCATATATATTTCTTCATATTTTTTCATGTGGCATATATTTCTTCATATTTTTTTATATTGGTATATATATATATATATATCAAGAAAAATTGAGGAACTCGACTCAAACTTAAAACTCAATCCACTAATTACTAAAAATTCCGAGTTACTCGAATTTTTATTTTACAACTCAAACTTCATTTGAAATTTTTTTGAGTCGCGTCGAGTAAAGACAAGTCGAGCTTTTTTGCCTTGAGTCGAGTCGAAAATTTTGATTTTTTTTTTAGTTGAGTCGAGTTTTGCTCACCTATAGCTGAGACGCGGAGGTTTCTTTCGCAAATGTTTCAGACTCGTCCGGTTCTTGATTCTTTTGACCGAGTACGAATGACCGAATCCTATCGAGGGCTACCTCGACAGTCTCGTCGTCCATGTTCGCGAAGCATACCCGAAACCAGCCCGGCTCGGAGCAGTGGAAAGATGAACCCGGAGAAACATTGAGTTTCACTTCATTGATAATCACACGCCACAACTCTAATTCTCCCTGGAGAGATTGCTCTTTAAGGAGCGGTCGCATGTCCATCCAGAAAAACAAACCAGCGATGCTTTTCAAGCAAGAAATCCCAACTTGTTCCAGCCCCTTGGTGAAAACATGGTGCCTTTTGCCCAACCTCTTGGAGCTTTCACTTAAGAAATTCCCCACGAACTCGTCATCCGAAAGCATCGAAGCGAGCAAATACTGCGTCTGCGACGAGACTAATCCGAAACTCGACATCCTACGAGCACAATGCATAACTTTGTCGTTGAACGAGTACACGATACCGACTCGAAAACCCGGGATCCCCATGTCCTTGGACAAGCTATAAACAATGTGAATTAGATCACGGTTGCAATTATACATGTCATGTATAATCTCAGCAATGCTGATGAATCTAGGATGACCGAAGACCGTTGCGGCATAGATTTTGTCACAGACAAGGTGGATGTTCTTTTCATTGACGAAGGTGATGATGCTTCGCATTGTGTCGCTGTCCAGGACTGTGCCTAAAGGGTTCGAAGGGTTGGATATGACGACGCTTTGACGTTTATGTTCCATGTTTGAGATTTTTGGTAGGCGTCTTCCAAGGCTGCTCTCGTTATACGGAAATTGTTTGAGCTTTTGCAGTCAACCGGAACTATTTCTATCCTAGTGCGCCACCTTAGGTCCCGGGCAAATCTGCATATTTTTAATTAAAAAACATGTTTTTTAATTGTAATAATAAAAAGAAAATATATACATATATAAAAGTACGTACCCTGCGTAATAAGGAGAAGGTACAAGAAAAGCGTCGCCTGGATCGGCCAAGCAAAACATGACTGTCTCGTTAGCTCCGGTGGCTCCGCCGCTCATTACGATACGATTCGCGTCAAATGTAAACTTGTTTCCTCCTACTCTCCCCATAAACTTTGCTACAGCCTGAGGAAAATGTCGTATTATGACTCGTTTTTTACGTGTATATATCATCTCGGACAAGGAACGTTAAATATTGTGTTATTTTGATACCTCTCTGAACTCTTTGAGGTCGTGATAATCCTGAAAGATTGCAATATCGTTGAACTTATCAACTCCTTGTGCAGTGCAGATTGAAGCATCAGGGTTTTCCAGAATCCACTTCTTGATCAAATCAAAGCAAAGCAGAAGCATGAAACAAAGATGGAAATTAAGCAAGAAAATCGGTAGCTCATTCCAGAATCCTCTTACAGAACAAAAATCCTCCGAACCTTTTCGGTGATCATTTCTATGCCCAAATACTACAAAACACTAAAAAATTAAATTCTGAGCCATAATCTTAAATTCTAAATCTTAAACCTTAAAAAATATCATACCTCAAATTTTCTAAACCCTAAACCTAATTTTTAGGGTGGGGTCATAAACAGGGTCACCAAAAGGGGTAGATGACTTCTATTCCTCTTCCAACATGTAAAACTTACGATTTTTTGAACTGTTAGAACGAAAGTAAATGTATGACTGATACACCAAGTAATTGAGTTTTACACGGTATAAAAGGATGTAACTCATATATATATAAACAGACCTTATTCTCAGCTAGTCCCAATTGAATGACACCATGGGGATTCTGAGTGGGGTGAAAAGGGTTGGTGTCGTATGCTTTCCGCCCATCAAAATAAGGTGAATTCTCTCCATGGCCGTCGTTAGTGGCTCTCTTGGACAAAAGACTCTTGCTTTTAAACTCCATTCTTTCTGCTGCACTACGACTGTTATAAGTTTGGAAATTTGGAGATGATTATTACTAAGGGAACACTAAGGTGATGAGGTTTGTTGGCGTTGGTTGCAACCATTGAGAGACTTGTAGTCTTATTTATATAGGAAGGAAGGAGGAGGCTGAGGGAAAGTCCATTTTTCAAAGTTTTTGATTTAGACAACTAAGAAATTTAAGACAAATCGGAAGCACGAGTGAGTTCAATGGTTTGTTTCTTGGTCCAAGCTGCTTTGTAATAGCTTGCGTGTCACCAGTGATAGTACCATGCACGTGGTTTCTCTTTTCCCCAACATTTACTACTTTTTTTTATTTTGTTAAAACCCTGCATCCTTGAAATTTCTGTTGGATTACTCCATGATTCTCTGTCCAAATGGAAAAGAATTAGATTTGAGAAAGTTGTGGTTCAGTTTATTCCACGATGAGATCTCTCTGAAACAACAGGACTCGCATGGTCTGAAAGCAATGGAGTTTGAGAATTCAGATTGTAATAAATAATCAAATGTGATAAACAAACAGGGTTGAATTCCACTTACTTTGGTCGAATAACTGAACATCTTTTTGGTCGGTTGTCAAACATGAGATTGTTTTTTCAAGACAACTGGCAGAAGCAGGAGGAAATATGAAATCCAGACCTATGGGGAATCCCTAAATATTTCTTCCTCCACTCACTGCTGCTTCAGCTACACTACACCTTCGTGTCTTATCCGCTCTTTCCAGCACACAAAACACAATGCAAATTCTGGTTTAGTTGATTGATGAGCTCTTAGCTTCACGTAAATCTCCTAAACCCTAAAAATCCAGAAACTTAATCGCTCTTTCCACTCTTTTTTTAAAGCGAGTGATACGTGTATTGTGTATACTATCACCAGAAAGATAGGCTCCAGATTCAATTCACTGAAGCTGTTGGTCTGTGTTACCTGAAATAGAATCTAATGACTTATATATATATATTATCGATTTGACTTGAAGGTATACGTAGTTTTAGGTGAGGCACCCTTAAGCTGCAACTAAAATGACAAATTCTTACTTAAGACAAAATCTATATAAATTCTTACCAGTTGATCAGAATTTATATAGTCGGTTCTACCTAAGTTATTACCCAGTCTTGCATAAATTCTTACTATTTTAGTAAGAATTTATGTAGGACCGTATTTTAGCCTTACCCTACGGTGTCTCACCTTAGCATTTCTCGTATCATTGCAAGACAAGTTTTTTCACTATCTATAATTTACTTATGGTTTCACTGCACCTTCGAGGCAATAACATTCCAAGCTAAAAGTAGTATTGTGGCAAGAAGATGATAATTCAATAGAAATCTTCACCTCTTTTCGATGTCCATTTCTATGTACTTATATTAAAAAATTAAGTTTAAGGTTAAAGTTTAGAAAATTAGGAATAATGTGAACTTTTTAGAGTTTAAAATTTAAATTTTTAGTGTTGGACATAAAAAAACACTAAAAAGGACTGATAATTTTGGTCCATGATAATTCCCCTCTTTCCCCTTTATTTCCGCATTTTAATTTTTTTTTTCATTTACTTTTTGTTATTGATTATGTTATGTGTATATACACACACTTTAGTCAATGTTGCTGAATATCATCGCCTACAATCGCTACTTTGAATATAGATACCTTTCATACCATTGATTACAATACCCGGTTATTGCATTTTTTTTCATTAGAGCCAATATCATACTTTATCTTAATGGAACCCTAATAATTCAATGAGAATGTTGTGAGATTAATTTTTAATTAAATAAAGAGGTATTATATTCTTAAGACAAATATCAGGTCTCAATCCAAAAATATAATATCTCCATCTAAATCCGACCAAACTCATAGTCATCCCTAATGACGAGTGGAGAATAACATCATCAATATAAGTGAACAAAATTGCCACAAATTTTTAAAAGAAGTGAAATGATTGCAACATATTGATGCAAAAATTCAAGCAAATGACGAAGAGGATTGGACTTCCATGGATGAGGTGAGTCAGGTGACTAAACAATGCCAAAATACAAGATTTTTCGTAGAAAGTGTCCATTTAGTTTCCTCCACACAAAATATATCGAGGACTCCACCATGCAAGTTACAAAATGAGAAACCCCATATTCCTTATTTATAACGTCTACATATTATTTTTTAAAAAATCAATATCTAAATTTTTAATCTTAAATTATAATTATAAACTTTAAATTTAACTAAAAGAGTATTTTTGTCCCCGAATTCGACCTAAATTAGCAATGTTACCCCTCGCTCGAAAACGCAGTCAATTAGGTCCTCATGTTCAAAATTGCAACAAATTAGTCCATTGATCAACATTGACTGACGGAACCGTTAACTGTTGCACATGTGGCCGTCAACTGATGTATGTCATGGCTAACATGTCAAAAATGCTGACGTAGCATAGCTGATGATGTGGCATCATAATTTTTTTTTAAAAAAAATTATCATCTGATTGGTTTTAAAATGAAGAATTAATTAAAATCATGAATGGGTTAGAGATCAAACCCATATCTAATCCATGAAAGCATAGTACTTTACCACCATACCAACCTCTTAACCTTGTTAATAAACACCAAATATAATATATAACTGCTGCTGCTGCTTTATTACCATCATCTTTCGCCATATTTTCTCAATTTTTCTTTTGTGAAGTTCTAGATCAATTCATGTCGGCCTTTTGTGCGTGCAGAAAAATTCACAGGACAGACCAAACATGTCCAACGTGGTTCTCATGTTGGGAACTCAGGCTCTTTGACTCCCTAAAAATCCTGTTTTTTTTTTTCATCGAAAGGGATCTAACGTGGTTTCAAAGTGGTTCCCACTGACTTGAATATGGTGAAAAAATAGTTACTTCCATCCTGCAGGACATCTACAGAGCCATAACCCCACGATATCGGTCCAAAAGATCTAGTTCTTGTCATTATAAAGTTCGAATCAAGACCATAGAACAATCCTCACTTTAGTTGCTTCGCCGGTATTAACGTTAGCGAATCCATGATGTCCTTGTTAGAGAACGTAAGAAGTTAGACTCCTCTATTAATTAGTTGCAATTGTTGTTATCAATTTTTTAGTTTGTTAATAGTTGGTTTTAGTTTGGGTTATATAAACTCCACAAGTGTAATGGACATACAACCTTCTTATTCATTCTATTTTAATAATATAATTTCTAGAATTCATTTTCTCTATATTTTACCAAATCCCTAACTGTCAGTTCACCTCCTTTCTTACATTCACAGCCGGTCACCTATTCCGACCACCACAATGCCTCTTTTCTCATAGTCCTTGATCAACTCGTCGACAATGGGAAAGCCACATTCCTTCATCGACCTCACCACGGTGATCGAATCTTCCAAGTCCTCAGCGTGCAAACTCGCTTTCCGAGACTGCCCTACAACACGATTATTGAGATTAACGATGTTCGGAATAGCGTCCTGCACATGCTTTTGTACAGGCCAGCCGATGATAGTAATGAAGAAGCATAAGCACCCATACTATTTGGATGAGGTTATATATTATAGTTGGTGTATGTTGATAGGGTTAATAGGTTGAATGGGGTAAAGCACTATGCTTTTCATGCACCATATCTAGGTTTGATCTCTAACCCATCCATATATTAATTTTAATTAACTCTTTACTTTAAAACCAATCAAATGATGCATCATCTGATCGATTGGTTAAAATTTAATATCAAAATAAATGTAAAAAATAATTATTTTTTAAAAAATTGTGATGTCACGTTATCAGCCATGCTACGTCAGCATTTTTGACATGTCGGTCGTGACATGACATCAGTTAACAGCCACATATGCACCAGTTGACTCTGTCGGTCAACATTGTTCAAGGGCTAATTTGTTACAATTTGCGAACTAGATGACCTAATTGACTACGTTTTCGTACGAGGGCCAACCTTGCTAATTTAGGTCGAACTCGGGGGTAAAAAATACCCCTTTAGCCTTTAAATTTTAAATCATACAAATTAAATCCTTAAAATCTAAAATAAAAATAATTGTATAGTCATATAAGAATAATTTTCCTAATTCGTATTTGTATATATATTGTGTTTATATACTTATATGTTTTATAATGAATTTTAAATTGTTTTGTATTCACGTAAAAGTATAGAAATTATTCAGAAATCAGCGCGAAACTGATATTATATGAAAAATTGAAAAATATTTTTTTATCATTATACTCTAAATTTAATTGAAAACATATTTCTATCTTTTAATCGTATCTGATTTATAATAGTTTAACACGTCTTTAATTTATTTTTTTACATCTTTATTTTCATGTATTCATAAAATTGTTTCCATATTTTGTAATATCCTTTATAGGGGCGGATGTTGACAAAATAAATTGGGGATCGACTTAAAATTTTTGAAAATTTTAGGAGTTAAACTTAAATTTTTAAAAATTTTAGAAAACTAACATCCGCCTCTGATTCTTTTAATTGTTCTCTCATGCTTGCATGAAATATTTAAAATATATTAAAATTAAATTTATTAATCAATTAATCTATATTCGAGTTCTATAAAAATTAATTATGAAAGTAATTCTTACAAATCTATCTACTCCATTCATAATTTCAAGATTTATTTGGTTTAGTTTTTATTTTAAAACTAATTAATTCTTGGGCTAAAGCTCATAAATAGTCACTGAACTTTGTTAAAAAAACAAAATGATAACCAAACTTTCAAATGTTACAAAATGGCAATTAAACTTTATGTTTGTAACAAAATGGTAACCCGACCGTTAAGTACTTAACATGGCTGTTATAAAATTTTGTATAACAACACATTTAATCATCTATATTTACACATTCAATCCATTTAGTCATAATTCGAAAAAATTCACTAAATTTAACCCTCGTTATCTATACATTCTGCCAATTTGGTCCTTAAAGCAAAATTCTAAAGTTATTCCACTTAGGCAAGAATCGAAATAGGAACTGAAGTTCCTAAAATCAGTTATAAAGGAAACAATGAGGTTACACAATCCAGTGCCATTAATACCAAGGGAATGCCGTGATAACTGAAAGCTTGGTGGATATGATATACCTGCTAAGACTAAAGTCCTTGTCAATTCATGGGCAATCACAAGAGATTCTAGGTACTGGAGTGAACCTGAGACGTTTAATCCAGAAAGGTTCCTGGATAGTTCACTAGACTTTAAAGGAACTGATTTCCAATACATTCCATTCGGTGCCGGAAGGAGGATATGTCCTGGCATATCATTTGCTCTCGCGAATATCGAGCAGCAACTTGCACAATTGGTGTACCATTTTGATTGGAAACTCCCTGATGGAATGAAGTATGAAGATCTGGACATGACATGTGCACCAGGTTTAACAATAAGAAGGAAAAACGACCTGTTTGCAATTCCAGTTCCTCATCATCCTTCTCTTGAATAAAGCATGCATGCATCAGAAATCAGATATGTTCATTTGGTCTAATATTTGTTCAAGTCATTGTCTTTATGAATTCAGTTTGATAGGAGATTTTGTCTTTATCAATCCAATATTCTAGTATAGGGATATAACTGTAATTCTAAAATTTATAAGGGCCAAGTTTTGTCATTTCTTCTCAATGGAAGAGACTGATATAACTACATTATGGCCTTGGAAGGTATTGGTTTCTTTGACCCAGGATTGTATGTCTTTTGTACTCGTTGAGTGCATATTTTTGGTTGTTCAATGATGGAAAGAGTGCAAATTCTTGGCAACTTATAAATGCAGTCTTAGGGATGTTTTCATTTTCAAAGGCACATAGGCAGCTTGAGCTTTCTATTGATTTCAAAGGTCGATATATCTTCCTGCAGATATTTCATTAGCCTGATAAACACATAGGCTACATGATCAGTTATATCACTAACATATTACTGTGGCCAACTTGTCTTTGGTGCAGTTATATAACACATTCTTTTTAATCCGGTTATTATACTATTTCGATTCTTGCCTAAGTGGAACAACTTTAGAATTTTGCTTTAAGGACCAAATTGAAAGAATGTGTAAATAACGAGGGTTAAATTTAGTGTTTTTTTTCGAATTAGATCTAAATTGATTGAATATGTAAATATAAGGAATTAAATGTGCTATTATACAAAGTTTTATAACAGCCATGTTAAGTACTTAACGGCCGAGTTACCATTTTGTCACAAAACATAAAGTTTAATTGTTATTTTGTAACATTTGAAAGTTTAATTACCGTTTTATTTTTTAACAAAGTTCAGTTACTATTTGTGAACTTTACCCTTAATTCTTTATACAATCAAGCTATTTGACAAGAAAATTACATAAATAAACCTTTCAAGTTTTAATAGGTCGGGTCAGAAGCATTTATGAACTTAAATAGATTTAATATCACTCCTTAAACAAAGCTCTGGAAACCAAAATGGCAACCAAAAAATATCTCATGAAACAAGATATTTATAATGCTTTTCAAGCTTGTCTATCATTGCTTTTGCAATGTAAGGTGTTTTTGGATAATTAAAATTTTGGACTATTTCTCGATTTGTACATCAGTGCATGGCATGTCATGCTTGCGCAGGGGCCATGCTAATCTTTTCTATATCATTTCAATTTTATCAGATGTCCCCGAAAGAACAAACATTAAATTTGTGCAATGTCAAGTTCATACAGTAAACAAGCTTCCTCTCTGCCAAGAATATTGTATTTGGCCATTAATTCTTTGCTTTTCTTGTTGAAGCTTCAGAGTAATGTCAAAATTAAGAAAAGGTAGCTTGCAACCATCAATAATATTTCAAAAATGAAACCAGAAAGCCATCTTACAGATGTATCAGCTCAAAGAGAAGTTGGCCCCGGAACAAGAACAGATCCGATCCGGCTTTTATCCATTGTCACATACACAGCTGATTCAACAAGATACACGTTTTGCAGCCATTTTATGCAGTCAAGGCAGAAACCTTGTGTCCTTGTACGAAGCTTTTTAATTTTTCCGATTCACCGACAGTAGAAAGCCATCCTGTGAGAATCTCCATAGTTATATAGTCCGGACTGCAATCGTTCTCAATCATACAGTCCATCAATATAAACGCTTCTTCCAACAAATGATTCTCTTTAAACCCTTTAAACATTTCATTGTATGTGGTGGTATTAGGCTTCACCCCCTTTGTTTTCATATCATCCATCAGAGAGAGCGCAACCTTGACATCGTTAACTTTGCAGAGAGATTCTATAAGAATGTTGTATATTACGGTGTTTGGTGGAATCTTTGTCGTGGAACTCATGTCATCAAAAAGCTTCCTGGCTGTGTCAAGTTTTCCGTTTAAGCAATATCCGTGTATAAGAGCTCCATATGTGGCGACCGTAGGGGTGAAACCCTCCTTAGTCATCTGTTTCATCACCCTACGAGCAAGTGTGAAGTCCCCAACTTTGCAAAAATAAGCAATCAAAGTGTTAAACGTGACAGTATCGGGCTTAACTCCAGCTTCCTCCATTTCCTTAACGATTTCATAAGCTTTATCTATCTTCCTCTTCTTGCAGAATCCACTAATAAGAGAATTGTAGCATACAATGTCAGGATGGAACCCGGCTGCTTTTAACTTCGAGTAAAGATTACCGGCATCGTCCATCCTTCCAGCTCTGCAAAAGCCAGAGATCAAGCTATAGTACAGCAGCTGCAGAACATTCACTTCTCAGCATTTCATCGAACAAATCAACAACCTTACCGAAATTATCAGCATTAGAGAAAGCGGTAATTAGAGTAGTATAAGTAACCGCATTGCCCTTTACTCCCTTCCCCTGCATATCTCTGAAGAACTCGAGTGCACTATTGATCCTCCCACGTCGGCACATACCATCGATCAATAAATTAACAGTGATCAAATTATGTGAAACCCCCTCTTCTTTCATCTGTTCAAACAACTCGGTCCCTCTATCGATCTCTCCAACTTTACAAAACCCAGCAATCAAGCAATTATAAGTGACTGTATTAGGTACCAAGCCCTTGGTGGACTTCATTCGCTCCATCAAATGTAACCCTTCTTCTTGCTTCCCTACTTTACAGAGTCCATTGATCAATGTATTTAGAATAACAATGTCAACTCCAACCAAAACACCATCATTCTCGCTTCCTTCACCCATTTTGTTAAACACCTCCATTGCATCATCAACCCTCCTTAATTTACATAACTGATTAATAATTATCCCTAAAGTAACAACATCGGGTCGAATATCATACTCTTTCATCTCAGCCAATACCAGGTTCATTCTTTTTATGTCTCCTCGCCTCCCTAACCCGGACAAAAGTACATTGAAAAGAGAAGATTCAAGGGGTGCTCCCAGTCTCAGCAGTTCATGCAAAAAAATCCCCAGCTTGAATGATTTTCCCACACCTACATAAACTAGAAACCAATTGGGTCAGCCAATTTGTCTTTGGAAAAACACTATGTTTCCCTAATTGTAAAACCAATTTAACAAACTCTTCTTCGCTTAAGCTCCCCCGTTTCCTGCCTGTCTTGGTCAAAGCGTAAAAAACAATATCCCCAGTAACGTCATTAGGTGGAACCTCTGATAACGGTTGAAGCATTTCATCGAGCACATTGAGCGCGCAGTCAACCCGGCCATCTCTCAATAAACTGTCAATCAAAACATTGCGAACGTGTGTGTTTTTAAGAGGAGGGCCGAGTTCGTTGAAAACAAGAATCGATTTGTCCGCCATTTGGAGTCTCCCGAAGTACCGTATAAGAAGTGCGGCGGCATTGACAGTTAGAGGAACTTCCCATTCTTTCGAAGCTCGATACAGTTCGGGTAACCGCGATGCAGCATCGGGTCCTCGACCCGCTTGTTCGAGAAGGGCTTGGAATGAATGAGAGAGGGCTTGGGTATCTAGGGACGGGGAGTTTTGACGAAGGTGTTCGAAGAAACTAAGGGCTTGACAATAGGAAGGCAGGCTGCGAGTGATTTTCAAGATAAAGCGAGGAGGTAAAGGAGGAGACGAGAATAACAGCGATTGCAAGGGTTGAGAAGAGGCCCATTCTGGGTGTGGGGTTTCGAGGAGGAGTTGAACTGCTTGGGTGATTTGTTGTTCATCGTCTTGCGGCGGCGTTAGTGGTTGTGGGTTAGGATAGGCGCAGAAGCGACGGTGGAGGTTAAGGAGGTGGCGGAGGAGGAGTTTTGAGGGCATCGATAACGGAAGTGTGGTGTTCATTGTAGTAGAGCAGCAGTAACAACAGCAATGCAATTCTTGATACTTACATTTTGTGTTGATTGTCCTTCTGGTCAGACAAGACAAGAAGCTGGCACTTGAAGTATGGTCTGTTATTCGGACCCAATCATATCTTTTGTAGCTGAACTATGTTCTGTTATCCTGACCTAATCACAATTCTGCTAGGCTTGGGGCCTAATTAGGGAGGGGTATTTCCCCGGATTTGACCGATTTTGACCTGACTCAATCTGGTAAAGTTTTTGTTAAGTGTGAGACCGAATCGAGTTTAGGATAAAATATATATTCAGCCCGACCTAGAATTAATATTATTATTTTCTTTTTTTAAAGATATTTGTAATAATACTTGATAGATATAGATATAGATATATTATAATTAAGCTCTTAAATTGAATTTTTATTTCTAATTTTGTCTCTAAAATTACTTTTTATAATTAGATCTTAAAATTATTTTTTATAATTAAATCCATCAAAATTTATTTTTTTTGTGTAAATTAGGTCGGGTCGAGTTCGGGCAAATGCATAAAATTTTTGAGTAGGGTAGAATTCAAGTTTAAATCGATAAAAAAACTCAACCTGACTTATGCTCATCTCTAGGCCTAATGGCTAAGTGTTTTTTTGGGCTCAATGAACTGTGATTTTGCTCGTTTTAGGGAGAAATTGGGTGATTAGAAAAACAGGTTTGTCATCAATTGGGACTTGGGAGTTCCTTTTAGTCCTGGAATTTGTTTAATTAATTGAACCCAACTCGAATAGTTAAATCTAAACCGATCTGATTTGATCAAAACGATATGGATGCACTAGTTCTACACCAACCTGAATTGTTCATAAATTAATCATGGGACTGTGGCCCAACAGAGTTCCAACGCTTTAAACTTTGCGCGGAAACAAACGGAATCGGAATATAGAGAGTCAAAAATCAAAGGGTAAATAGGTAAAACTTTAATACACAAGCTGTGTAATTTTATACAAGTCTGTATATTTACACTATAAAAACTCAAATATTAAATTCTTAACCCTAACTCTAAAAAAACTAATCTCTAAACCTTAAACATTATACACTAAATTCTTACGCATTCTGTGTATCAAATTTTTTCCAAAATCAAATGCCACAATGATATTGTCATTTAATATTTTCTTTGTTCTGCCACCACATCCGTTTTCACATAAATTGGACATATAAACAAGCATGGATCTCTTCTTATTTCAAGCGTATGAAGGAATTGGTCGAAGACTTCAAAGTGAATTCATCATAGCTACAACAACCAACAAAGAAACTATACCTTTGAATAATTACATCACCCCAAAGAACACTTTCAATATTTTGGTAGTAGTCTTGATAGACGACCACTGCCATCCGATGTCGTGAGAGGAACGGTTGAGAATTCAGAATCAGAATGTTCTAACTGCCGAATATTTCCTACCGAGGGTACAGGGCTTGTGTTTTGGCTATACCTAGAGAAGCCAGAAGCACCGGGTGATTGGTCAGACACAGATGAAGCAGGTCCTGCAGCGTTTGCAGTTCTTCCATGTAGTTCTTCCGTGGACTTACTAGCATGTTCTTCCCTCTTTTCTCTTTCCTCGGTTTCCTTAAGCAGAAAATCAACCCAAAGATCTGCAATAGACTGAGGTGAAAAAGATGCTTTAGACTAAGGTTTTCAAGTGTTCCGAGACTATGCATGGTCATGGATAATATCTTTGTTTGGGAAACATGGGCTAATCATCCATCCATTCCATATATTGTGAATTCTCAAATCTAAATAAGAAACATTGTTTAAGCAGGGAAATTGGACAATCCGTTTTCTGAACAAGGTGAAACAAAAAGCTACCTGATTATCAGGGGTGATAGTTGCATGTACATCAGCCGAACCTCCACCCAAGATGCCACCGACCAAGCGACCAGGTAGACCCAAAACACCCCGTACAACACCTTTTCCAGTGCCTTGCTGAGCAAGACCTATCCTCTGCTTGTCTTCATCTGAGAACCCCAACATCCGAACCATAAGATCCAAAACCTGCAACAATTATAAAAGTGTTTTAGTGTGAGTGAACATCTATTTTAACCCAGAAGCAGTAAATTTTTTCAGCAGCATATGCGCATTTGAGGTCAGTGCAGTAAGTGACGTAACCATTTTATACCTCTTTGCTGTGGTTTCTCTGGAAGTAGGTTACAAGTAGTTTGATCACAATACGCCTGCAAGAAAAGTAATATATGCGTTCTAAATTATTCGTACAACTAAAAAAATAAATCACAGCAGTTTCGTTTCAAACTCAAATAAATAAATAAATAATCAACCAACACAAAAAATAACAATCAAATATATTCAATAATTATGGAAGTTAGTTTCAGCTGACATCTATGATTATGGTTAAAGCTGGTTCTAAACACAAACTATAGCAGAAATGAGACATCTCAGTTCTGAAATTTACTCCAGAATTGACCAAAGAATTCAAAATTGGTTCACTTCTTTTGAACTTATTGTTTGAAGGTAGAGCACTATTTTATTTATAAAGGAGTTCCTTTACTGTAGGATAACACGATATGTATAGAGTTGTATGTAATGTAAAAGTCTTGTAAGTTATGTAAAAGATCAAGAGTTATCTATTAGTAGGATAAGGATTAAGAGTTATCTAAGAAGTCTTCTATTGTAAGGAGTCCTAGTTAGAGTTAAATCCTCAAGGACTCTATAAAAGAGTTCTATGTTGTAACCTATTATTCATTCGAAAAGAAACAGAAACTTTCTCTTCTGTTTTCACAAACTTTCTCTTCTGTTTTTACTACTTTCTACATGGTATCAGCTTGGGTTTCGATCCTCTAAATAAAACCCTAGTCGATGGCCAACTCTTCTTCTTCTTCCTCGACTGAAATTACCTCTTCACCAGAAATTTTTTCTGGTTCTGATGATCTCAATGAAACTTCCAGCCTTGTTATTACTTGTCATCGACTGAATGGCAATAATTATTTGGAATGGTCTCAATCTGTCAAGATTTTCATCTCAGGATGAGGCAAATTGGGCTATCTCACAGGGGAGATTGAACAACCTACGGCCACTGCTGCTGGTTATACCAAATGGATGCAGGAAAATAGCCGTGTGATGTCCTGGTTGCTCAATTCTATGACCCCTAGTGTAGGCAGGAACTTTCTTCTTTACCAAACAGCAGCTGAAATCTGGAGGGCTGTCCAAGAAACATATTCGAGTACAGATAACATCTCGTGTTGTATGGGATTGAAGGTCGCTTGGTTCTCAAACAAGAAGGAATGTCACCACTCTATACTACAACACATTAAATGCTCTTTGGCAGCAAATAGATCTTTATGAACAGAATGAATGGGAGACACCAAGAGATGCTGCTCTGTACAAAAAATTACTGCACAACGCAAAATTTTTTGATTTCTTCATGGTTTAAATAAAGAATTAGATGCAGTTCGTAGTAGGATTCTTGGCAGCTCCTCTTCCTTCCTTGATTAGAGAAGTTTTCTCTGCGATTAAGAAGGAGGAAAGCGGCGCAATGTGATGCTAATCAATACTCTTCCCATGAAGGATCTGCTCTTCTCACTCAAACAACTTCTACTAGAAAAGGCAGGCCATGGTGTGAGCATTGCAAGAAACCCGGCCATTCCAAGGAGAAGTCTTTGGAAGCTTCATGGTAAACCGATCGATTGGAAGCCAAGGTCTTCTAGAGACACACACCCCATCCCATCCGCTCTCGCCCTCAAGTGTCACAGTTTTACCAAAGAATGATCGAAGACCTCCGAAATTGTTTGGAAAGTTTACAAGCCCTGGTGAGGCAAATCGGCCATGAAAGAAACTCAAGGTAACTCCTTTCCTCTGACCCTATTATCCACACAACTTACTCCAATGTGGATCATCGACTGGGGGCATCGACCATATGACTGGTAACAAGGAATTGTTCCTTCAATACACAAAGATCTTCATCTAGTAGATCAATTAAAACTGGCGATGGCTCACTTTCTCTAATTCAGTATGTGGTTCTATTAGTATTAATGATAATCTGTTGCTCCATGATGTCTTATTTGTTCCCAACCTTGCTCGCAACTTTGATATCTGTTAGCAAGCTTTCAATGATTTAAATTGTTCCACAATGTTTAATGCTTCAGTTGTGTTTTGCGAGCAATGGAGTCGAAGACAATGATTGGCAATGCTAGATTGCGAGAATGGCCTCTATGTTCTTCATGGAAATCCACCCTCTTCTATCTCTAAATCTCCTTTTTCCTTTACAAAGACATTAGGACAAAGTAATGATGTTTTATTGTGGCATTTTAGGTTAGGTCATCCTAGTTTTCAATATCTTGCAAAATTGTACCCTTCCTTATTCATCAATAAAAAGCCAAGCTTATTTAAATGCCATATATGCCCTCTTGCTAAACAAACCAAAGCATCCTATTTGCCATCTACTTATAAACCATCTCACCCTTTTTCTTTGATCCATAGTGATGTGTGGGGCCCTTCTAGAGTGAAGAATGCTGATGGTTGTAAGTGGTTTATTACTTTTATTGATGATCATAGTAGGATTACTTGGACTTATTTGATGAAAGAAAAATCAAAACTGAAAGCATCTTTGAGAAATTTTACACCATGGTCATTACCCAATTCCATACTAAAGTCCAATTGTTTAAGTCTGATAATGGCAGTGAATTTTTTGCTAGGTCTTTGGGTGATTCCTTTCGAAAAAAGGGGATAGTTCAGATTAGTTCTGTGTTGACACTCCCAAATGTAATGGAATAGCGAGAAAGAAAGAATAGACACCTTCTTGAAGTCACTCGATCCTCTTGTTTACCAATAATGTTCCTAAGTACTTGTGGGGAGAAGCCTTGTTAACTGCCACATACTTGATCAATCGCATGCCCAGTAAGGTTTTGAAATTTAAAACCCCTCAATCCATTTTCTTGGACAAATATCCCCACTTTAAGCCCCTTTCTTGTATATTACCTCCTAAGATCTTTGGGTGTACAGTTTTTTATTCATAATTCAGCCGATAATAGGTCCAAGCTAGATCCTAGATCTGTAAAGTGTGTGCTAGTAGGGTATTCTTCACTTAAGAAGGGCTATAAATGCTATCATCCACCATCTCGAAAATTCTTTTTGTTACTATGGATCTTACCTTTTTGAACAGGACCCTTACTTTACTACTACTGTGCAACTCGGGGGAGAATTGGGATGATCTTGACCTTCCTACCAACAAAGAGTAATCTCTCCTATTGTTTCTATACCTTGATTTTTCATCCATTCACTCCACAAATTCGTCCTTGTTGCCTACAACACCCTCGATTTCTCACCAGTATCTCCTTTACAAACACCAACAACTTCTCAATATCCTTCCAAAACACCTACTCCACCCAAACAACTTTTGACCTATACAAGGAGAAAGAAAACTATACCCGAGGCCATCTTGCAATCGACACTTGCCGAGAATTGGATTTGAGTCCAATTGCCAATATGGAAGATGAAGGAAATGTAATCGATAAGTCTACTACTCCTAAACCGGATGATTTTCCTATTGCTATTAGAAAAGGAGTTAGACAAAGGCACTAAACATCCTATCCGTAAGTTTGTTGCTTACACCTCATTGATGCCATCCTTTAAAGCTTTTACAAAGAAGTTTAGATGAAAAAGAAGTTCCTACAACTATTGATGAGGCACTAAAGCATCCTAAGTGGAGAAGGGTCATGAAGAAGAAAAATTAGTGCACTTGAGAAAAATGGTACTGGACAATAATGGATCTTCCCAAGGTAAAAAAACCATCGGTTGTAAATGGATTTTTTTCAGAAATATAACTCGATGGCGGTTTGCAGAGATATAAAGCAAGGCTCGTGGCTAAAGGATATACACAGACCTATGGGATTGATTATATCAAAACCTTTGCTCCAAAGGGCAAAACTCAACACTATTCGAGTTTTGTTAAGTATTCTTTGAAACAATGATTGGAATCTACACCAACCGGATGTCAAGAATGCATTTCTTAATGGGAAGTTAGAGGAGGAAGTTTATATGAAGATCCCACCGTCCAAATCGGTTGAGGGAAATCGAAAAAATTTGTAAGCTCAACAAGTCACTTTATGGCCTAAAGCAATCTCCTCGAGCTTGGTTTGACAGGTTTACTGTGGGTTATTCAAGAATGGATACAGCAAATCACTAGCTGATCATACACTCTTTATTAAGGTAACTTCAAAAAATAAAAGGGTTATCTTAATTGTTTATGTGGATGACATAATCTTGACAGAGATGATGATGAAGAAATTAGCCGCTTGAAGAGTCTTACGAATAGAGAGTTTGAAACAAAAGACTTGGGGAAGCTTAGATACTTTTTGGGCATGGAGGTTGCAAGGTCAAGTAAGGGGTTGGTGATAAATCGAGGGAAGTATGTCCTTGATCTACTAGATGAAGCTGGAATGCTAGGGTGTAAACCAAATAGATACACCAATGGAGGCAGCTTGAAATTTACTAATGAAACAGCTCTTTAGTTGACAAAGAAAGGTTTGAGAGATTAGTGGGAAAATTGATCTATCTATCACTCACCAGGCGGACATCGCTTTTCCAGTTAATGTGATCAATCAAGATATGAACAATCCAAATGAAGAACACATGGCAAAGAACAAATGTAATTCTCGTGTACTTGAAGAAGACTCGGACATGGTTTATTGTTTAAAAAGACACGAGATAGATATGTGAAAGTATTCACTGACTCTAGTCAATGAGAACTCACCGAAAGAAGATCAACCAAAGGGCTCTTGTACTTTTGTTTGGGGAAATCTCGTAACTTGGAGGAGTAAAAGCAATCGCTTGTCTCTCTCGAGAAGCGGTCAGAGGCGGAAATTCGAGCTTTGGCACTAGGAATGTGTGAAGGAATTTGGCTACTTAAGCTACTGAGGAGTTAAACACGGACCAAGAATATAAGTTTGAGATCTTGTGTGATAATCAATCAAAGAATTCAAATTGCTAGGAATCCATTCAACATGACAAACAAAACATGTTGAAATAGACAAGCATTTTATTTCGAAAAGGTTAACAATGGGATAGCTTCTTTGTTATATACTCCTCTGAAGGACAAATAGTTGATGTGCTTACAAAAGCTTTACCCAAATCAATTTTTGATGAGTTCTTATCCAAGCCGGGACTATACAACGTATACTCTCCAAACTTGAGGGGGAGTGTAGGATAACACGATATGTATAGAGTTGTATGTAATGTAAAAGTCTTGTAAGTTATGTAAAAGATCAAGAGTTATCTATTAGTAGGATAAGGATTAAGAGTTATCTAAGAAGTCTTCTATTGTAAGGAGTCCTAGTTAGAGTTAAATCCTCAAGGACTCTATAAAAGAGTTCTATGTTGTAACCTATTATTCATTCGAAAAGAAACAGAAACTTTCTCTTCTGTTTTCACAAACTTTCTCTTCTGTTTTTACTACTTTCTACATTTACATGGCATAGAATGCAGATGATGCATACCAAAGGGGGTTTCAAATGTCCATTATGGGGTTTCAAATGTCCATCAAAAGAAACGGAATGCCAAAGAAACAAGAAATTTGTATACATACATCCAGTTCGAGCATGTAGGCAATTCCTCGTAGTAAGAATATGATTCAACCTTTAAACGGGCTAACCTGTCAACAAGATAATCAGAGTCCATAGACATTCTATTAATCCTTGTCATGTTATGCTCAAGAGTACGCCTTAGTTTCCCATTATCTTCCTCAAGCTTGTTTACTCTTGCTTTCCCTTCTGCTACCGTTCTTTCAGTTTGTGAAAGCTTGGCCAGAATTTCTTCCTTTTCTCTCTTCGATAATTTCGCATGTTCATCTGCATCCTGGACAATGCATAGATTATCAGAAAGGAAAAGCAGGGGAAAAGCTCTTGACCTCAAGACACATGCTTTTCAACATTCCAACTTATAAGGAACTTTAAAGTAGCTAAACAGAAAATATCCGAGTATAGAATTAGAATTAAACTCATAAACACAAGTCCCATTTCTGACTGAATTTACTGATGTAGAGAAGCAATTAAGGAGAAAGGTTGGGAGACTTTACTTTCAGAAGACCAGAAAGTCTAGTTGCTTCTTCTCTTGCTAGAGCCAAATCTCGCGCCAAATATTCCTATAAAAGAACAATGTAAGCATTAAATCCAAGTTTTTACTTAGGCCACTACTTTCTTGAGAGTTTTTCCATACACAATACTAAAGACCCACTTACCTTAGCTTCAATTTCAGCATAGTACTGACCAAGAGCAGTTTGAAGATTTTGCAGTTCAACATTTTTTGCACCTATTGTTCTTACATAGTTTGCAAGTTTCTCATTCATATCATCTATGATTTCCTTAGACTTCTGAATTTCATTGTTGTTCGTCATCTTAACTTCCTCCAGATCTGCCACTGCCTGCTTCAGGGCTTTCTCCAAGTGTGCAATTTGAGCTCTCTGATATTCATTGCTCTCACGAAGTTCTTCAATAATTTTACTATCTTCATCCATTTTTTCTGATTCTTCGGATTCCTAGAAAATATTGCAGCAAGAGAAACTATATGTAATTTTGATGACACAAATTGTAAGAAGTTACTTTAAAACATGCAGGATCAAGGATCCTCATAGAATGTAGTAAAGGAAACAGAAAGTTGAAGTTGATCCTAATGAAAGCTTACTATTGTTTTTTTTCCACTTAGTGGCATGTTGCCAACATCCTCATCCACATAAATCTATAACAAAATTTAAGTAGAATCTACAAAAACAAGACTGCATTTCTATATAAAAATGGAAGTCAGAATTCTTATATTCTTTTCCACCCAGGAACAGGGTTCGGATTATGATATCAAGGTAGAGCAATATTTGCAAATGGTGGCTAGACAACAGTTGCATGCAAGACTCTTCTAAGCGATTGTAATGGTAATATTAACAAGTCAAGAGTAACAAAGAAATCATTTAACATCATATAGTCTATGCGAGACAATTTGACAGATGCCATTGTAAGTGAAACTTGAATATGCATAAGATAAAATTTTCACCAAAAACTCCATAAAAGTTCAGGGACATGTAACCTTTTCTAACAAATGTTGCTTAAGGCGAGTCAATTCTTGCAAAGCCTTATCCCTTTCACGGCATGTTTCTTTCAGATCTTCTTCCATTTTCTGCAGTGATAGTTCCATTTCCTTCACTTGGGGAGAACTTCTTGATGAATCCACCTTCCGGAGAAAAAAATATTACATAAAAAATTGATAATATGGAAAACTGACAGATTAAAAGTTTTTGGAAAGAAAATACGACAATAACTAATTATGGATCCAATTTTGTCAATGCAACATCACATGCACACCTAAAGTAACCAAAAAAGGGGAAAGAGGAGCTTGCAAAGCATATATCCCATGCATAGCAAATTGGATATTACCAGAGTCCTTGAAGCATTGGGATCGATCTTGTCAATTAAAGATTTCCTGCTACTTTCCAAAGCAGCCTCAAGTTCATTCTTCTCCATCTACGACAGGATATAAATGGAAGCACATTCAGAATATTAATATAAAAGGGCAATATAATCATCATCGAAGGTAAAACACTTCTTTAACAACGCAAGCAAGTATCCACCTTTAGATGAGTGTTTTCTTTCTCCAAGGTGACAATCACTCTTTTCAAATTATTCGCTGTGTCATCTACACTTTCATCGTCCTGTCTATTCAATTCCATTTGCAAACGTCTTATTTCTACTATTTTCCCATTCAATTCATTATGTAATTTGCTCAGCTCGGTGAAGGCCTGTCAATGCTCAATACAGTATGACAACTAAAATCAAGGGAGAGAGAGAACAAAAGAAATAGCTTATGCAAGATTCTTTTAGCCATGGGACAAATGAGGAACTCAAAATAGCCTTCAGCTAGCATACATCGAAATGATTTACTAAATGCAATACAAATGAAGCACACAACCATATAAAAAGTAACAAACAGCTAAAACTAAACGATTAGTAGACAATGAACAATCTTTATGTAAAAAATCCATTTTAAAAACACAATAATTTCAAGGAAGACCCTAATACCGGGATTGATGCTAAAAATACAGAGCAACTTGGTTATTCAATTTGAACATGCTAATTTGAAGCAATAGAAAGCATGTAAAACTTGTCAAGTCATCGTCATTATCCTCGTTGATAATTAAGGGTAGATGTCTGTGAAGACTACATGAATTGGAGAGAATACACTGCAATGTTCAACATACAGAATAACCATTATGCGCTATGAAAGAAAGGGTTGGGAAGGTTTACTTTAAACAGCCAAATCAATGATAACATCTATCAACACCAAACAATTTAGAAGCTTACTTTATCCTTCTCTGATTTTAGTAACTTAAGCTCCTCCTGAAAAGACTCATTCAGCTTGTGCTCCTCTGGAATTTTACAAATAAAGAAGAAAGATGATGTTTCCTTTCTTTGACAATGGATGAAATTGCAAGTATCATAATTGGGTCTCTGAGTTGTATAAATATACCTTGCAATCTCATCTGTAAATTCACTAGTTTATCACGTTCCTTTTCAAGTTCCATCTTGAATTGCTTTATTTGTACTTCATGACTAGCTTGAACTGCCTCCGAGGCCCTATTTTTCTCTTCCAGCAAATCTGCAAGCTCCTAGAAGACATATATGTATATATATAATCGTCAAGTTCACTCATTATCTAATGAAAAAAATCGAAAGACATGGAAAAAAAATTATTGGAATGAGTGTTTAGCATCCCCTAAAGGCAAAACACAAAACAGCACAAGGGTGCATGACCAAGTTAACACCAATTATATCCAAACATCCTAACAATGCCTCTTATTATAAAATAGAGATTGAGAGAGAAGAAAAAAAGAAACACTGGCATTACCTTTTCTCTTCCATCATGTTTAGAGGATACACCGTTGGACATTTGGTTTCCACCATGACGGTTTTTCACTAGACTTGAAGACTTACGCAGTTGGTGTGGTAACTGGTCACCATTTCCCTGGAGAAATGGCTAAAGTTGATCAGCCAATAAAGACAAGCACATTAAAAAAGCCGGTTAATACTAACCTGGTGGCGAAGAATGATAATTCAAGACAAACTCAACAGATCCAGTGGAAATAAAAATATGTTCCAATACAGGAACAGCACGAAAAATCAGGCAATTAATTTCATGCGTGTCACATAATTGAGCCACTAAACCGTCCAAGCATCCCAGCCAACTTTTCATTCTAAGCAAGGATTCATCTCTACATCCTCTATGGCATGGCATCTACCAAAAGGGAGGTTCAAGGTTGCCAAAGGTGTGAAACACGATACAATTATATCGATTTTAAATCTGCTTCTTGTGAGACAGTTACAGTACAAATAACATCAGAAACAGAGCAAGTAGCACGCAGTATGTTAGATTTACTACGTGGAACTACAAATACCTTCAGAATTGCAGA
Organism: Hibiscus mutabilis; assembly: GCA_019671005.1. Taxonomy (NCBI): domain Eukaryota; kingdom Viridiplantae; phylum Streptophyta; class Magnoliopsida; order Malvales; family Malvaceae; genus Hibiscus; species Hibiscus mutabilis. The sequence continues at coordinate 833,342 of CM033728.1, forward strand.
ACCTATCACATTAATTCCAGAATTTCTCACAATAAACATCAGGCAACAGCTTTAACTGAGACTAGAAACTACCTTGTGTGCATTAATTCCATTACTTGATACTTTGGAACTTTCAATTCTAGCCGAATTCAGAGCTGCATTTGTCACATTCAATTTTTGTTTCAGTGAGCTATTCTCTTGGTTCAGCCTGGAAATTTGTTCCTGCAATGAAATGCAAGGAAAATAGAAAGAAAGAAGCCATTTGAAAATGTTAAAAAACTAGAAGAACAGTTTAAATTATTTGTGTTGTTAACGATTATAAGATTTAAATTTTAGACCAATCCTAGAAATAAACTAGAAGAACTACAACCACGGCATGTCCTTATTGCCATAAAAAATATCACTGGTCATAATTATAACTACCAAGTTGGATCAAGATATTTTTAAATGAAACCATACCACAACTAGCAGATACCTCTTTTTCTTTTTGTAAGTTATCCAAGAAGTGTTAGAGCTTGAGGGGAATGTAAGTTGACGAGAAGTGTTAGAGTTTAATTTAATGTGTAATTAGAGTTTATTTCTAAGTCAGTAGTTTAGATTTATTAGAAGTCTTATTTAAATTATGGATAAATATTATTTAAATTATAGATAAAAGTATAATTTTAGTTATATTAAAACTCTGTAATTGCCTATTTAAAGGCTCACCTTATACACATTTGATTAAGAAGAATACGAGAAAATACAGAGAAACACATTGTTCTCTGTTGAAAATATTATTTTTGTTCTATCGTTAAACTGTAGCTTTTTATATTTTATTGTTCATTGTTCACCGGCTTTCATCTTCTTCGGCCACCATGGCCCCTTTCTCACACTTTTAACAAGGCAGCATAATTAAATGATAAAGCCTTAATTTCTGCCTCAGACTCCTGAAGCTTCTTAATTTCAGCTCTATATCTTTCCATCTACAAAAATAATCATAACAGAATTCAGATATCATGCATGAAGGGTAAACAGCCACAACTGTCTGAAAAATGCCAAGCCCACTAGTAAAGTACCTTCCATGAGATTAAGAAAAAAAACCAAGCCTACAATTAACTCAAATAAAAAAGTAAACAGCCACTCTCGACACCAAAAGAGGAGCTTAGGAAGCCCCAAAAGAGGTTAGATTCAACCCTGAACAAGTTTTTCTCACTATTCCTCATTCAAATATGAAAATTCTAATACCAGAAGATTAAACCCAGCTATTTAGGTTATGGAGGTTGTCAGTCAGCACCAAGATTCCAAGAACAAATACCAGGAAAAATGTTACAAGTATAGTTTGTTAGAAAGTTCCATGCATGCATATAAAGATCCTTGAATTATCTCAGCACTGTTTCGTGTTATCAAGAACTTCAACCTTCACCAAGATACACATAAAAGTTTAAGCAATGAACATCTTGAAATTGAATTTATCTGGTCAAACTTTTCGAGCTACCTCTGATTCATTACAGAGTACAGACAGAAATAACAGCCAACGCAAATAACCGATTAAAAACACAGCTTAGTTTCAGGCTTAACTATCAGTTCTATAAAGCCTGATTCCAGACTGCTAATACCTACTTAAACTATCAAATATGATAGTGTGGACTAATTCATTCCACAATCCTACAAAGAAATAGAAAATAAATTTGAATCTGTTCCAAACTAAGAGGCGCCAAACATAAAAAAATCAAGCACGAAAACTAAATCCAATAATACCTCGGAATTAATTGGCGAATCACTTCCATTGGCGATCGGGGAGAGAGAAATGGGCTTTGAATGCGCAAACCTATGAGAATTCCTTCTTTCAAAGAATGGCGAGTGACCTCCATTCCCCGAACTATAGATCTCGAGTTCTTCGTCTTCATCGTCAAACACATCAAGCGCAATCTTATTCAAATTCTCTTTCAAATCCGCAATCGAACTCCACATCTTCCAAAGCTCCCGCAATCAATTTGTAGAAATAAAACGAATACGAGCAAAGAATCTGAGATCTCCCTCGATGAAATTAGGGCAAACAAAAATGATATGTTCGAATAGCGGGTTCAAGATTTCAATTTCTTTCGCAGATATATAAACAAGAAGAGGAAAAAGGATTATTATTAATCTATGCAAACAACAACAGTACTGGAAAGATCAATCGGGCGGATTTTCAAACGGGTCCGTTTGGCTTGGCCCGTTACATCCCGACCTTTTGTTGGTTAAATGGTTATATAAGGTAAGGCTGTTGAAATTTTACGCGAAACAAAAAATCGTAACGGCTTCCTCTCCCGTCTTTGAAAATAAAGTTAAAATGTGGAAAATTTACTGATCGGCGATTGCCGTCTTTCGTTTTCTGTTTTAATCAACAAAAAGCTTTCATTAAGAAAGAGAAAAAATATAACAGCAAAGACGGGCCTAAAGGCCCGATAGCAAATGGGCCAACAAAAACAACAACCAAGGCCTACAATAAAAAAACAGAAACCGTAATCGAGAAAAAATATATTAAAGGCAACGGTCGGTCGAGTTATGTCGAAAATTTTTGTTAAGAATATAAATTAATTGTATCGTTCATCTTCAAATTATGACTTTTTTATGATAATTAGGGATATGGTATATTTTTTAGAGCCTACTATTTATAGTTTATAATTTAGAATTTAAGGTTATAATTTAAAATTTATTTTTTTAGTACTGAGACATAAAAGAGGCACCGAAAAGGGTAGAAAAACTTTGTACAAAATTAAGAGCTTGAACAAAATTCTATAACATACTAACCGTAACGTAACTATTCCACCTTAAAATGGACCAATAACTCAATATATTCATTTTCATTTTTTTTTTTTGTAAATATCATAACATTAACTTATCATATTTTACATGCTCAATATATACTTTCATGTTGCATATTCTAATAATTTTATCATCATGCTCATTTCATACCGTATGTCATGACTCATGAAGGCTTATAGATCACCATTTATTGTCAACAATTTCTAGTACAGGTGGTTAAAGCTTTCAGTTGACATCCTCACATTCCCTTAAGTTGTGGGTTTAAGAACCAGTAGGAGTAAAAAATTCTCCTTCCCCTCCTTTAAATAAAAAAATTTCAAAAAAAAATTACCATTTATTCTTGATTCATACCTTTCTTATACATGCTCAAATATACCTCATTTATGCAAAATATGCATTTCCATATCATTTCACTCTCATTATCAATATCATTGGCATCATATACATAAACATGCTTTAATCATGCTATTTTCCCTAATAGCTCACATCATTCTATTTATTAGGGGTGTTCATTCTCGGATATTTGATCTGATCTGAAAAATCGGATATTCAAAAATTCAAATATATAAAATAGTGATTCGTATTCGATTCTAAAAAATCAGATATTGGTTTAAGTATTTTTTTCGAATTTGACGGTCGTATCTATAAAATTTTCAAATATAACAAGTAATAAATTTTCAAATATAACAAGATTAACATCTATGAAAATTTTATTTTTTTTAATTTTTTAGATATAACAAGCATCAAATTGCTAAATATAACAAGATTCATATCCATGAAATTCTGAATTTTTGGATAATCAGAAACTTGAAATATTAGGATCTGTATCTGATTCGAAAAATAAAAAATCAAATCAAATATCTGATCCAAAAAAAATCAAATCAAAGATCCAAATGTTCGGATCGAATCAACAGATAATCAGATAGGATCGGTCAGATCAGATATTTTTACACACCGATACTCTTTATACCTTCCTTTGAAATACATTCATATTTCATTGCATATTTATGATATCAAATGCATAATCATACTTGACATAAATTAAGCTCACTTATGAATACAAATCATTATCAATTCATGTCATAATTTATTATACCATACATGTTTGTGTTCATGTCATACTTAACATAATCAAACATTTAAGACGTATTTAGAAAGCATACCTTGTTAGGTTGTCTCTTCATTAAACCATAGCTTATATCAAACTATTCAAATATATCATAACATACTCAAAAATACAGTAATATATTGACCTTATTTCTTTTTTTAAATTAAACACAAATATAGTTAGACCTGTCAATTGGGCGAGTCAAGTTGAATTTAGATTGGATCAATTTTAAATTGAATTTAGAAATTTTGAATTTATTTTAAGTTGAATCGATTTCGAATTAGGTCGATCGAATCAATTGTTATATCTTAGGTGTTATTCCTTGATCAATACGTAAGAGAAAAAGAAGAAGAAAAGATACTATTCCTTTGTATCAAGATCGACATCAAGTTTTAAGTGGAGGAAATTTGAACACCATGCAAATTTAACCCTTTCGAGTAAAGTAAAATCTTTATTCCAAGGTCGATAAAATTCTTCATAGCAAATGGAAAAATCTTTACATCAACTTCTTTTTTTTGCTTTTCTTGATAGCAGGGATGAACGCATGATTTTATGTTAGAGGGAGCGAACCTATAAAATTTTAAGAGAGTGAAAATAAATTTTCAATAGAAAATACATAAAAAAATTTAATTTTTTTTTAAATCATATATGAATTTCAAATTTTTAGAGGTGCGATTGCTCCTCTCGGTCCCTCCCTGCTTGATGGGAACTTGGTTCTACTCTTCCTCTACTTTCACATTAAGCAAATCATACACGTCTTTATATAAGTGGTCTTCAATACGTTACTGCTCAAGGCTCAATGGAGAGTGATAAAAAATACAATACTGCTCAAGAGCTGAAAGCACACAACAAGCCCGGAGATCTATGGATATGCATCAATGGTAAAGTTTCAATGTTTCGGACTGGGCCAAGGAGCATCCCGGTGGCGAAATCCCGCTCTGAATCTTGTCGGCCAAGATGTTACCGATTCTTTCACGGCGTATCACCCCGGAACTGCATGGCAATATCTTCCCAAGTTCTTCACCGGGTATCATCTCAAAGATTTCGAGGTCTCGAAAGTATCCAAGGATTACGGAAGGATGGCTCATGAGTTTTCCAAATCCGGTATTGTTAGGATTTATGTTTTGATATAATAATTGAAAAATAGTTTTGGACTAATTTGAAAAGAATTCAAAAATGTTTTTAAGTCCAAACAACTTGAAAATAAGTTTGAGAGGTTTTGGAAATGTTTTAAAGTAGCTAAACTAACGTTTTCAACACAGGCATACCGATACGGTATACCCCGTATCGATACGGTCTAAGGGTTTCAGCTACATTATTTTTTCAGTAACCAAAAACCGTACTGATACGCCCCTAGGCGTACCGATACGGGTAGGGTCGTACCGGTACGCAAGTACGCGTACTGATCCCTGTTTTAACTACCCCAACGACTATTCAAAATGCAGGACGTACCGAAAACGGGGTAAGACGTACCGATACACATATCAATAGGGCGTACCGATACGGCTAAAGGCATTTCGATACGAGAAGCCAGATGAGCATAACAGCTAGTACCTGTATTGATACGGGTACACGCGTACCGATACGGTTAGGCAGCTAAGAGCTTAACGGCTAGTTTCCAAGAAAGGCGTATCGATACGGGTAACCGTGTATCGATACATACAGCTATAGAACTGTATTAATTGCGGGAAATAGAGGCTCCAACGGCTCCAATTCAATCCCAACGTTCTCCAACGGCTCCAATTCAATTGGGAGTATATAAGGGACCTCCAAACATCTATGGGTGACTAATGCTTCAATTGTCAACAACATTATGATGCCAAAATTGTCTTAGGGCTTTTAATTCATATTCTTTGTATAGACAACACTTGTGAGCTTTAATTGTTATATTTGCTCAAGTGTTTAGGTTTGGGTGAGTGAGCTTAATTGTGCAAACATCTACCTTGTGAGGGATTTCTTGTTTGCTTTGTTTTCTTTTCTCTTGTAAATAGGGTTTACTCAAGCTTTGGGGTATAAGCTTTGAATGTGTAAAGGGTTGCCTCCTAAGCCTAGAAAAAGGGAAGAAATTCAAGAGTGAATTTGGAAATCCTTAGTGGGGAAGCTAAGGTAGTGGATGTAGGCTTTGGTTAGAAAGCTGAACCACTCTAAATCTTTGTGCATATTTTCTCATCTTTTTGTTTCCACCGAACACCCAAAAATCGACTTCTCCACCACTTGGCAAGCACGATGGTTGAAGGATATGGAGCCCAACAATTGGTATCAGAGCGAGGCTCAATCGAGAAGGTCTAACAACCTATTGAGACAATCCGAAAGCTTGATCAACTAACAAGTCAACCAGAGATAAATGACGCAATCCATCGACAAGCCAAGTTTTTTTTACGGGACCAACTATGCCTATTGGAAGACTAGAATGATGTTCTTCATCAAGGCCAAAGATTACAAGCTTTGGGACGTTGTTGAAGATGGTCCATACGTACCACAAAGATGCAAGGCGGAATGGAATGTGGATGATCGCAAGAAAATGGAGCTAAATTGCAAGGCTTTGCACATTCTCTTTTGTGTATTTAGCCCCAATATATATGAGAAGATGTCTTCTTGTGAAGATGCCAAGGAAGTTTAGGACAAGCTTGAATGTAACCCCCTCGATCCGGCCTAACCGCAAGATCGAACGAGCGATCTACATTAGGTTTACCGAAGTAAACCAAAAATGAGAACTTGGGAAAAAAGCAACCATTTTTTTCTTTATCTTTTCTAGATGCTGGTTAATACCTTACGTGCACATGCAAGCAACGAGTGGAAACCCAACTCAATCGGGCATCGAAATGATATCCAATTGGTCACTTTACAAGAATAGGGACCAAAACATAAATGTGTAAGTATATAAGGGTTAACTTGTAATTTGCTTTACCAATATTCGATTAGTCAGGTTACAAGCATACATGCCAAATTTCAACTTAAAACGATAATTAGAATTCTTCCATTTGCATACATAACATCTAGGGACCAAATTGTAAATTCCATTATTTTGAAGGGCCAAATCCATAATTAAAATTACCAATCCTCAATAAAACCAATTACATGCATACTGGTGAAATTTTGGGTTAAAACGATCATTCAAACTCATTCAATTGCAAGTAAAACAATCAGGGACTAAAATGGGAGAAAATAAAAACCTTAAAACATACTTTTAACTAACTTAACCACTGCATGTATCGATACGCAGGCAAGTGAATCGATATGCCTGAGCTTTCTCAAAATTCTAGATTCCAATAGCTCAATATCGTATCAGTACACTTTCACGTATATTGATACACTACGCCTGAAATCGTAGACCCTTATCGATACGGTCACCCGTGTACCAATATGTTAAGCCTGAAAATGTGCTTACATGTATCGATACGGCCACCTGTGTATCGATACGTTGTGCCTGAAAACACTTATTATATCGATACGGGCACAGGCGTATCGATACGCCCTGACCTGTAATGTCAAAATTTGTTGGTTTTTAGCCTCGTTTTGGAATTCTAACACTTAAACATGCTTATAACAATCAAATAACATCATCATTGGTCATTTACCATAAACTACCATAAACTAAACATCAAGAAACAATCATCATACTTCAAAGGTAAACTATAGGCATGCTTCCCAATACTCAAGCAACCAAAGCATGAACCATATGCAAAACTCAACAAACCAAGTTCATCACAAGTCTAAAGCAACCATATAAACTTGCTCGAACGGAGAAGTAACCACTCAAACCCTCCCAGCAACATTTAAGCCACATTGCCTTTATTACTACTTAAAACTCAAACATACTTTGGTAATTCAAGTCTTGAGTATTCCCTCCTTGCTTGCTAGGCCACTTGCACTTAATCAATCTGTATTGATGATAAAAGATAGCGTAAGCAATCATTTCTTAGTGAGGAGCGCTCAAAATACAAAACATCATCTAATGCAATTTCAAACCATTTAAGAACAATCATGCCATTCTTTCAAAACATGCACTTAATCTTTACAAAACCAGCATATTAAACCATATGCAATATGTATCATGGATTTCCACAGTATATTCCCATATGCAATTTCCTCCACTTAAGATTACCCAAGCATAACATCCCATATGCAAAGCTTAATGAGTATAACACGTATAAATCACATCATTCAAACCAATCCATCAACATAATACAATTTAAAACATTATATTGGCTTCTAAGTGATTCATTACCATATACATCTTTTTCATAAATCATCATTAACATCGGATACACGGATTTCCAAGAGATCTCGCAATCTCTTCAGCTCAATGGCATGGAGCTGTGCAACACTTGCACCACCTCTACACTACCAAGGCTAATCCTTCAACTTGGAGTATACACACTCGACGCATCAACCTCTACAGCTCATGGCTGGAGTAAAAGCTATCTAAGTGTTACCTCAACAATATTGGGGTTCACATGATCGGAGTAAGCATCTCTCGTACTACCTCTACAACCACGAACGACTTATTATAGTGCACTTTAAATCCTATGGTCAGCCAATTATATCAGATAACATTTCCATAACATTTTCAATTCACCACTTGCCAATATAACCCACTTTTGTAAACATACCTCGTTGTTTTCATATGCATCATTCAAATTATTTCATCATGCATTAAACCATGCATAAGTCATGTTCATAAACATTCTTTAAAACCATGCATTACTTTCCAAATGCATCTAACATCATTTTATATCAATTTTCAGCATTAAACCATGCTCATTTCGTGCATAAAACATGAGGTAAAAAAATCATTTAATAAGTGCATTCATAAATCATTTGCCAACCAAAATCGAGAGAGAAAACCATTTTACTTACTTTCGAGCCTTAGACCAGCGTATCAAGCCTAGTCTAGACTCCCATTAAACCATTTCAAATTTTTGAAAAGCCATTCTTATCCGTTTCACTCACCGACAAAGCAACGCCTTCCTTGTCGATGTCAAATTAAGCTTCCGGCGACTCCTCAACACCAAGGTTCACTTCCGAATTATATTCTCCTATTTCAAACACATCACAATAGAGGATACAATGCATTATAATGCATCCAAACTCACAACAACCATCAATTAACATTTATCTAACTATAATCCCCCACAACACCAAAACTTATAAACCAAAAACATCATCGATTCACCAAAAACCTCAACCCAGCCCACAACTACAAATCTTAATCTTCAAATAATATTAATTAACATAAAAAAACAACCTAAAACAACCTTATACCTCCAGCAACCAATAATTAACCTCAACACCTCAAAATCTCTTAACTATCAATCTAACAAACTAGAGATTCAATAGATTCCGGGATTCTATCATCAAAACCCACTTCATTATCATATTAAACATCAAAATAAGGTATAAACCAATCCTTAACTCAGCAAAAACAGATCCCTGCGAATTTCTTCAATTTTTCATCATAAACCATCAATTAAACCATAAATCTGAGTTTAATTAATCAAAACCCAATGAAAATCATATAAAATGGATCAAGAACTTACGAATTTCAATAAAAAAACCTTCCATTAGAGGAGAAGAACGAATCTTTACCTCCAATGTCGATTTCTCCCCTCAATTGCTTTATAAACCATGAAAATCAAGGTAGAATCAATAAGTATTTGATGTAAAAGCTTTAGAAATCAATTGGAAATCAAACACTCTTTGAAATCCTAATTTTACCTAAAGAAATTGAAGCTGGAAATGTGTTTGGCTGAAGAGAATTTGAGAGAAAGGAGTTACAAAGTTAGTTACGTGAAATTCTTTTAAAAAGCTTAATTGTGTTTAATTAATTCTCTTCACTATTTATACCTCTTAAAAATTTAATTGAAAATAGTTAATTAAAGTGAGAAATCTGATGAAACCCTTTTGGATTATTAGCTCCTTAAAGATTCAAAGTCTTGACCCATTTTCAAAACAGTCACTAAAAACGGTTTTGCAAACTTTGCGTTTTAGTCACTAACTCAAAATGTCCCATTTTCGAATTTCTTTTTCCAAAATTGTTTTCACCAAAATCATTTATATAATTAATAAAGATTTTAGACTATTTCCCATATATTTATCCCTTATAAAAATATTTAATCCAATTTAAATCCCGAATCCGACTCGAATCTCTAATTTCGATCTACCGGACTTGCAAAACCATTCCCCAAAACACCTGGGCCCAAAATCGAGGCGTTACAACTCTCCCTCACTTAATAAATTTCATCCTCAAAATTTACCTGGAGGAAAAAGATGTGAAAATTGCTCTTTCATGTCCGACTTACTCTCTCATGTGGCCTCCTCAACTCCCCGATGCTGCCACAATACCTTAACAAGCTCTATCGTCTTCCCATGTAGAACCTTATAGCTGGTATCAAGAATCTCTACCGGTTCCTCATCATAGGACAAGTCCGGCCTCAACTCAACATCCTCCATCAGCATAACGTGCGATAGATCATATCGATATCTCATCAACATCGAAACATGGAACACATTATGAATTTTTTTCAACTCGGGAGGCAACCTCAACCGATATGCTATAGGACCTATGCATTCAATAACCTCGTATGGTCCAATGAACCTCAGACTAAGCTTACCCTTACGTTTGAATCTCATCACCTTTTTCCACGGTGACACTTTCAAGAATACGAGATCTCCCACCGCATATTCAACCTCATTTTGCTTCAGATCAGCATAAGATTTCTGCCGATCCGCAGCCGCTTTCAATCGGTCGCATACAAGCTTAACCTTCCCATTTGTATCTGTCAATATATCCGGTAGGGTAACATGTTTTTCCCCTACCTCAGCCCAACATAAGGGCGTACGACACCTCCAACCATATAGCGCCTCATAGGGTGCCATCTGAATACTCGTCTGATAACTGTTGTTGTAAGCAAACTCAACTAAAGGCAATTGCTTCTCCCAGGTTCCTTGGAACTCAATAATGCAACATCTCAGCATATCCTCCAAAACCTGGATAACCCGCTCAGATTGCCCATTTGACTGAGGATGATACGCAATGCTAAAACTCAACCTCGAACCCAAAGCCTGGTGCAAACTTCTCCAAAACCTTGCCGTAAACTTCGGATCCTTGTCCGAAACAATGGATTTAGGTACACCATGCAAACACACAATCTCAGCTATATACAAATCCGCCAACTTGTCCAAGGTATACGTTGTATGTACTGGCAGGAAATGTGCACACTTTGTGAACCTGTCAACAATCACCCAAACGGAATCCTTTTTAGCCGGTGTCAACGGCAAACCTGTTACAAAATCCATGATGATTCTCTCCTATTTCCACTCTGAAATTTTCAGCGATTGCAACAACCTGGATGGAAATTGATGTTCAGCCTTGACCCGCTGACATACCATGCACTTGGAAACAAACTCGGCCACATCCTTTTTCAGCCCAACCTAGTAGTATGCCTCATTCAAATCACGATACATCTTAACACTACCAGGATGCATAGCAAAAGGACTAGAGTGTGCCTCCGCCAATATAGTGTGCCTCAACTCCGAATCATTCGGCACCACTATCTGACCCTTGAAACACAAAACTCCGCCATCATCAAAATGAAAATTCGATAGATTTCTATCTGCTATGTCCTTAACATGCCCAACCAACGAATCATCGTACGATTTCTTAGCTTTAATCAACTGTGATAACGTAGTCTTAACTTGCAACTATGCTAACAAGCCCCCATCACGAGTTACGCTCAACCGAGCAAATATAGCTCTCAACTCAACCACAGCTTTTCTACTCAAAGCATCCGCCACCACATTTGCTTTACCCGGATGGTACTCAATGGTCAAATCGTAATCCTTAAGCAACTACAACCATCTTCGCTGCCTAAGGTTCAACTCATTCTGCGACATCAGATATTTCAAGCTCTTATGATCCGTAAAAACCACACACTTCTCACCATAGAGGTAATGTCGCCAAATTTTCAAAGCGAACACCACAATCGCAAGCTCTAAATCATGAGTTGGATAATTGCGCTCATGCTCTTTCAACTGCCTCAATGCATAGGCCACAAACTTCCCGCCCTTCATCAGTATACAACCCAAGCCAACATACGATGCATCACTAAAAACCACAAACTCCTTCCCAAATTCAGGCTGAATCAACACATGAGCGTGTGTTAAAACCTCTTTCAACTTTTCAAAATCATGTTGTTGCTTCTCCATCAACACAAAAGGAACACTCTTTTGCAGCAACTTGGTCAATGGTGTTGCAATACTAGCGAACCCTTCAACAAAACGACGATAATAACCAGCCAACCCAAGAAAACTACGCACCTCCGATACAGACTTAGGTTGCTTCCAATTGAGAATAACCTCAATTTTCTGTGGATCGACGTGAATACTCTCCGCAGAAACCACATGACCAAGGAACATCGCCTCTTTAAGCCAAAATTCACACTTGCTCAACTTAGCATATAACTGATTATCCTTCAGCACTTGCAACATTATCCGCAGATGCCCAATGTATTCATGACGAACTGATCAATGTACTCATGAAACACTCGATTCATCATGTCTATAAACGCAGCCGGGGCATTTGTCAAACCGAAAGGCATAACCAGAAACTCATAATGCCCATATCTTGTACGGAATGCAGTCTTTGGCACATCCATATCCTTCACTTTCAACTGATAGTACCCAGACCTCAAATCTATCTTAGAGAACACCGAAGCATCCCTAAACTGATCAAAAAAATCATTAATCCGCGGCAAGGGATATTTATTCTTAATCGTTAACTTATTCAGTTGTCAATAATCGATGCACATCTTCATCGTGTCATCCTTCTTCTTCACAAATAACACCAGTGCACCCTAGGGTGAGACACTAGGTCTAATGAAACCTTGATCAAGCAGCTCTTGCAACTGAGTCTTCAAATCCTTCAATTTCTTAGGTGTCATGCGATAAGGTGCAATGACACTAAAGCCGTATCAATATATGTCTCGATGTTAAACTCTGCCTCCCTATCCGGTGGCAACCTTGGCAACTCTTCAGGAAAAACTTCTAGAAAATCACAAACTGTACGAATGTCCTGTACACTACATCCTTAGGTCCAGGATTCATAACATAGGCCAAATACGCATGACATTCGAGTTTCAACATTCGACTTGCTTCCAAAGTTGAAACAACATTGGTCAGGAACTTTGCATTCTCGCCAACCACTACAACTTCATAATCATCGACAAGACGCAAGGATATCTGTTTGGTTTCAAAATCTACAACCGCCCTATGCTCGGATAACCAATCCATCCCCAAAATTACATCAAAACCATAGAATGACAACTCCATCAAGTCCATGACAAACACATGGTCTTGCACCATTAAAGGACGCATTCGATATAACTTCCTAACCACAACCATTTCGCCCAAAGAACTAGTTACTCGAACACCAACATTCAAAATCTCAACAGGTATATCAAGTAACTGTGCATGCTCACTCAGAATATATGAATGGTTAGAACCAGAATCAACCAATGAAAATAACGGCAAAGATTGCAAAGTAAAGGTACCTGCAATCATATTGGTATCATTGCGTCCTTCACTATGCACATACACCCTCGTAGGTCCTCTACCCTCTGGCTGGATAGCAACAATGTGTGCCACAGTCCTACGCCCACCATCTCTCGGCTAAAAATGTCCTCGTCCACACCCTCGACCTCTCGGGGCAACCACAGCAGGTGCAGGAGCTTGCACACCTCTAGCTAACATAGGTAAATCACGCCTCACATGATTAGTCGACCCACAACTCCAACAAGCATTAGCTGCAACCGGTGCAGGAGCTGGACCAACTCGTCCTGCCCGTGGATAATCGCGTCTAACATGGTCTCGAGATCCACAACCCCAGCAAACCCTATCTGACCTCTAGCAAATCCCGAAATGTCTCTTCCCACACTGAGCACATTCAGGTATTCCACATCTAGAACTCTACCCTAACTGACCCCTTCGCCCAAGCTCAAGTCGATGTCTCCGATCCCGATACCTCTTATATCGACCACCACCAATATTAGAATCAGCAGCTCTCTTACCATGACCAGATCTTCCAATACGAGATGTCAATCCCAAACTCTGCTCAATATCCTTAGCTCTCGAAACCAACACATCAAAATCAACATACTCAACAGCCAACATATATGTCTTAACCTCCTGAACCAATCCATAACAGAAGCGGTCACAACGGCTCCTCTCATCAGGCATCAACTCAGAAGAATACTAGCCCAGCCTCACAAACTATATCTCATACTCAGATACCGACATATCCTCATGTACCAAAGCCATATACTCGTGTTTCTTCTCATCTTGGTATCTATCTCCGAGATACTTCTTCCTAAAGGCAGATTGGAAGGTTTCCCATGTCACATTGTCAACCTTCATACTTGCAATCACCGTAGTCCACCAGATATACGCATCTCCTTGTAGCAGAGATATATCACATCCTAGCTTACGGGTGTCAGAACAACCCATCTGATCTAATATACTATATGTGCTGGCAAACCACTCCTCGGAAGCCTCAAGCATCAACCCTCTAAACTCGACCCCTCCTAGGCCGTGTAAATGCTCTAAAGGTAATCCCGGGTTAGCAGCAGCAACCAGTGCTGGTGCAGGCACATGCACTTCAGCCATCGCAACCTAGAACGCTCTCGTCATTGCCTATATCAAAGGTATCATATCACCCAACGCTGGCCTAGCTGGCACAGGTGGTACTTGTTCCACACCGGTAGACGAATTTGGCAGAGGAGGTGGCAACCCCTCAATAGGCATAACATTATCCTCACCCTCCTGCCTTCCCGCATTCACATTAAAACGTTATTCTCTCCTCGGTGGCATCATAAACAAAGAATCTATGGCATGATAATACACCAAAACAAAAATGATTAGGCCATCTTCAAGCAAGGGTCCAATACTTCCATTTCAAATCAAAAATATTTTACATTAGTAGTAATAAGGCAATGTGTCCCAAATCATACCCTAACATGGCATATAACACACAATCAATCACCATGTGTAGCAATCAACTCAATTCAATCTACATACATATCAAACAACTTCCCAACATGCGTAAACCAACCATAACCCACTCCCAACAATCATAACATGACCCTAATACCACCAAATCTAACCCCTTTGATCCGGCCTAGCCGCAAGATCAAACCGAGCGAGCTATATTAAGTTTACCGAAGTAAACCAAAAAGGATAACTTGGGAAAAATGCAACCATTTTTTGTCTTTATCTTATCTAGATGCTGGTTAAAACCCTACGTGTACATACAAACAACGAGTGGAAACTGAACTCAATCGGGCATCGAATTGATATCTAATTGGTCACTTTATAAGAATAGGGACCAAAATATAAATCTGTAAATCTATAAATTTTAACTTGTAATTTGCTTTACCAATCATCGATTAGTCAAGTTACAAGCATACATGCCAAATTTTAACTTAAAACGATCATCCGAACTCATCATTTGCATACATAACATCTAGGGACCAAATTGTAAATTCTATTATTTCAAAGGTCCAAATCCACAATTAAAATTACCAATCCTCAATTAAACCAATTACATGCATACTGGTGAAATTTAGGGTTAAAATGATCATTCAAACTTATTCAATTGCAAGTAAAACAATTAGGGACTAAAACGAGAGAAAACAGAAACCTTAAAACATACTTTTAACTAACTTAACCACTGCCCGTATCGATACGCGGGCAAGTGTATCGATATGCCTGAGCTTTCTCAAAATTCCATATTCTAGTAGCTTAAAACCGTATCGGTACACATTCACGTGTATCGATACACTATGCCTAAAACGTAGACCCGTATCGATACGGTCACCCGTGTACCGATATGTTAAGCATGAAAATGTGCTTACTCATATCGATACGGGCACTTGTGTATAGATACGTTGTGCCTGAAAACACTTATTATATTGATACGGGCACAGGTGTATCGATACGCTCTAACCTATAATGTCAAAATTTGTTGGTTTTTAGCCTCGTTTTGGAATTCTAAAACTTAAGCATATTTCTAACAATCAAATAACATCATCATTGGTCATTTACCATCAACTACCATAAACAAAACATCAAGAAACAATCATCATACTTCAAAGGTAAACTATAGGCATGCTTCCTAATACTCAAGCAACCAAAGCATTAACCATATGCAAAACCCAACAAACCAAGTTTATCATAAGTCCAAAACAACCATATAAACTTGCTCAAACATATAAGTAACCACTCAAACCCTCCAAACAACATTTAAGCCATATTGCATTTATTACTTCTTAAAACTCAACCATACTTTGGTAATTCAAGTCTTGAGTATTCCCTCCTTGCTTGCTAGGTCACTTGCACTTAATCAATCTGCATTGATGATAAAAGAGAGCGTAAGCAATCATTGCTTAATGAGGAGCGCTCAAAATACAAAACACCATCCAATGCAATTTTAAACAATTTAAGAACAAGCATGCCATTCTTTCAAAACATACACTTAATCTTTACAAAACCAGCATATTAAACCATACACAATATGTATCGTAGATTTCCACAGCATATTCCCATATGCAATTTCCTCCACTTAAGCCTACCCAAGCATAACAACCCATATGCAAAGCTTAAGGAGTATAACACGTATAAATCATATCATTCAAACCAATCCATCAACATGATACAATTTAAAACATTATATTGGTTTTCATGTGATTCGTTACCATTTACATCTTTTTCATAAATCATCATTAACATCGGATACACGGATTTCCAAGATATCTCGCAATCTCTTCAGCTCAATGGCATGGAGTTGTGCAACACATGCACCATCTCTACACTACCAAGGCTAATCCTCCAACTTAGAATATACACACACGACGCATCAACCTCTACAGCTCATGGATGGAGTAAAAGCCATCTAAGTGTTACCTCAACAACATTGGGGTTCACATGATCAGAGTAAGTACCTCTCGTACTACCTCTACAACCACGGGTGACTTATTATAGTGCACTTTAAATCCTAAGGCCTACCTATTATATCCGATAACATTTCCATAACATTTTTAATTCATCACTTGCCAATATAACCCACTTTTGTAAACATACCTCGTTGTTTTCATATGCATCATTCAAATCAGTTCATCGTGCATTAAACCATACATAAGCCATGTTCATAAACATTCTTTAAAACCATGCATTACTTTCCAAATGCATCTAACATCATTTCATATCAATTTTCAGCATTAAACTATGCTCATTTCATGCATAAAATAGGAGGTAAACAATCATTTAACAAGTGCATTCATAAATCATTTGCCAACCAAAATCGAGAGAGAAAACTATTTTACTTACTTCTGAGCCTTAGACCAGCGTATCAAGCCTAGTCTAGACTCTCATCAAACCATTTTAAATCTTTGAAAAGCCATTCTTATCTGTTTCACTCGCCAACAAAGCAACGCCTTCCTTGTCAATGTCAAATTAAGCTTCCGGCAACTCTTCAACACCAAGGTTCACGTCCGGATTATCTTCCCTTGTTTCAAACACATAACAATAGAGGATCCAATGCATTATAATTCATCCAAACTCACATCAACCATCAATTAACATTTATCTACCTATAATCCCTCACAACACCACAACTTATAAACCGAAAACATCTTTGATTCACCAAAAACCTCAACCCAGCCCATAACTACGAATCTCAACCTTCAAATACTATCAATTAACATCAAAACAACAACCTAAAACAACCTTATACCTCCAGCAACCAATAATTAACATCAAAATCTCTTAATTACCAATCTAACAAACTAGAGATTCAATAGATTCTGGGATTCTATCATCAAAACTCACTTCATTATCATATTAAACATCAAAATCAAGGTATAAACCAATTCTTAACTCAGCAAAAACAGATCACTATGAATTTCTTCAATTTTTCATCATAAACCATAAATTCGAGTTTAATTAATCAAAACCCAATGAAAATCATATAAAATGGATCAAGAACATAGGAATTTCAATAAAGAACCTTTCATTAGAGGAGAAGAACGAATCTTTACCTTCAATGCTGATTTCTCCCCTCAATTGAAAATCAAGGTAGAAACAATAAGTATTTGATGTAAAAGCTTTAGAAATCAATTGAAATCAAAAACTCTTTGAAATATTAATTTTACCTGTGGAAATTGAAGCTGGAAATGTGTTTGTCTGAAGAGAATTTCTGAGAAATGAGTTACAAAGTTAGTTACGTGAAATTCTTTTAAAAAGCTTAATTGTGTTTAATTAATTCTCTCCACTATTTATACCTCTTAAAAACTTAATTGAAAATAGTTAATTAAAGGGAGAAATCTGATGAAACCCTTTTGGATTATTAGCTCCTTAAAGATTCAAAGTTTTGACCCATTTTCAAAACAATCACTAAAAACAGTTTTGCAAACTTTGCATTTTAGTCACTAACTCAAAATATCCCATTTTTGAATTTCTTTTTCCAAAATTATTTTCACCAAAATCACTTATATAATTAATAAAGATTTTAGACTATTTTCCCATATTTTTATCCCTTATAAAAATATTCAATCCAATTTAAATCTCGAATCTGACTCGAATCTCTAATTTCGGTCTACTGGACCAACAAAACCATTCCCCAAAACTCCTAGGCCCAAAATCGGGGCGTTACATTAAGGTCATGTACGAAGGGACAAATGAGGTGAAGGAAACAAAGATTGGCCTACCTAACCTCGAATATGAAAACTTCAAGATTGACCCATATAAAGACATTAAGAGCATGTTCGACCGGTTCTCTACAATCGTCAATCAACTCAAAAGTCTTGGAGAATAGATTCTGGAATAAAAGCTTGTTTGAAAGTTGATTCATTCACTTCCTAAATCATGGGAGAGTAAGAAGACGACCATTATTGAAATCAAGCTTGAAAAGCTCGTAGGGTCTCTTCTCACCCATGAGATGATGTCTCTACCCTTGAAGATGGAAAAGAGAAGATAATCCAAGAGCAAGGAATCGATGTCAACATCATTGCTCTATAATCCTCCACAAACCACCAAGAAGAATCAAGTGAGGAAGAAAATGAAGATGAAGAGATGGCCTATCTCTTCAAGGACTTGGCCCGATTCATGAAGAGCAACAAAGAAGAATCCAAGCGTGAACCGAAGAAGAAGATGGTGGATTCCCTCAAGTGCTCGAAATGCAAGAAGACGAGGCACACCAAGTCCGATTGCCCTCGCTTCAACACGAAAGAGTCATCATCAAAGAAAACATATGTGGCTACATATAGTGATAAAGACTCCACCGATGAAGATGAGATAGCCCACCTATGCATGATGGCCCTCCAAGAGGGTGAGGTAACTTCTAACTCATCTAGATCAAATTCAAATTCATATACTTTTTATGAGTTACAAGAAGCCTATGACAAATTGGTTTTTGAATTTAAAGCCTCATTTTCAAAAAAAAAACAAAAAGTTGATTTCGAAAATGAAAAATGAAAATGATTTGCTTGTAAAAACCAATTTGGAATTTGAAGCAAAATTAAAGGATTTTGAACTTAAAGTTTTGAATTTACAAAATTTGCTTCAAAAGAAAGAAAAAGACCATCAAATTGAAGTAGATGATCTTAAGAAAGAAAAAGATTTGATTTCCAATGAACTTCAAAAGAAAAATAATTTGGGAAAATCAAATTTTTATGTAAGACAATCTAGTGCCCCTTGATTTATTAAAGGAAAATGTTTTATAAGTATTTTAGTCCCAAAAGGACTAAGTACTTCACATAAAAATGATGAAATTGAAAAATGGATTCCTAAGGGGACTAAACTATGTGCTACTAATGTCTATGGATCTAAAGCAATTTGGATACCAAAATCTTTGTGATTGTATTATTGTAGGTGTGATGGAGCCTTCATCAACAAGTGATAAGATTGAGGGGGAGCTCTATGCACACAAAGATGAACACTTGAAAAATGAAGGCTTCACATCATCCCTTTGATTCAAGTGTGGTAAAATTAGTTGAATTTTATTCATTTTGATTTGATTTATTTATTTTAATTCAACTAGTTAATCATATATGTTGGACTAATCATTTGAATGATGCTTGAGTAAGGGGGAGCCTATTTTAAAACAAAATTCACTTTTGTCAAATCTTTTAACTCTCCTTTGTTATTGGTCTTTAAAGTTTAAACCATTTTTGATATAACAAAAATGGGAGGGATACTTTTGAAAATTTGATTTTTCAAATGAATAAGGGGGAGCTTATAAGACTTTCAACATTTAATCTTTTATTCAATTTTTATTTTGACTAAGGGGAAGAATCTCGAAAACAATTTTTTAAGTTGGTTTTATTATATCAAAAAGGGGAAAGAATTCAAAAATGTTTTTAAGTCCAAACAACTTGAAAATAAGTTTGAAAAGTTTTTGAGAGGCTTTGGAAATGTTTTAAACTAACATTTTCAACACAGGCGTACCGATATGGTATACCCCGTATCGATACAGTCTAAGGGTTTTAGCTACAATATTTTTTCAAGAACCAAAAACCATACCGATACGGTTAGGGTCGTACCGATACACAAGTACGCATACCAATCCCTGTTTTAACTACCCCAACGACTATTTCCTAACGGCTATTCAAAATGCAGGGCGTACCGAAACGGGGCAAGGTGTACCGATACATATATCAATAGGGTGCACTGATACGGCCAAAGGCGTTTCGATACGGGAAGCCAAATGAGCATAACGGGTAGTACCTGTACCGATACGGATACACGCGTACCGATACGGTTTGGCAGCTAAGAGCTTAACGGATAGTTTCCAAGAATAGCGTATCTATACAGGTAACCGTGTATCGATACAGACAACTGCATAACTGCATTAATTGCGGGAAATAGAGGCTCCAACGGCTCCAATTCAATTCCAACGGTCTCTAACGGCTATGAACTTAATTGGGAGTATATAAGGGACCTCCAAGCATCTATGGGTGACTAATGCTTCAATTGTCAACAACATTATGATGCCAAAATTGTCTTAGGGCTTTTAATTCATATTCTTTGTATAGGCAACACTTGTGGGCTTTAATTGTTATATTTGCTCAAGTGTTTAGGTTTGGGTGAGTGAGCTTAATTGTGCAAGCATCTACCTTGTGAGGGATTTCTTGTTTGCTTTGTTTTATTTTCTCTTGTAAAGAGGGTTTACTCAAGCTTTGGGGTATAAGCTTTGAATGTGTAAAGGGTTGCCTTCTAAGCCTAGAAAAGGGGAAGAAATTCAAGAGTGAATTTGGAAATCCTTAGTGGGAAAGCTAAGGTAGTGGATGTAGGCTTTAGTTAGAAAGCTGAACCACTCTAAATCCTTGTGCATATTTTCTCATCTTTTTGCTTCCACCACCACCACCCAAAAATTGACTTCTCCACCACTTGGAAAGCACAACGGTTGAAGGATATTGAGCCCAACAGGTATGTTCGAAACGAAAGGACATACGGCCTTTTGTTCATTAACATCAGTAGCCATCATATTTCTTGTTGTTCTTCACGGTGTTTTGAGTTGCCATAGTGGGTGGGCTCATCTCGGTTCGACCATGCTGTTGGGTATGCTTTGGATGCAAAGCGCCTACGTTGGTCACGATTCGGGACATTACCAGGTAATAGCTGGTTGTGGGTACAACAAGCTGGTTCAGCTTGTAATGGGGAATTGCTTGACGGGAATCAGTATTGCTTGGTGGAAATGGACTCATAATGCTCACCATATTGCCTGCAACGGCCTAGATTACGACCCTAATCTCCAACACATCATAATTTTTTTCGTGTCGTCGCGTTTATTCAATTCGATAACATCTTTGTTTTACGGACGAGAGTTGAATTTCAATTGTTTCACAAGGTTTCTCATCAGTTACCAGCACTGGACGTTTTACCCTGTCATGTGTGTGGCAAGGGTCAATCTGTACGTAAAAACATTATTGCTATTGTTTTTAAACCAGAAAGTATCAGATAGAGCATTGAACATAAAGAGAGTACCTGTGTTTTGGACTTGGTTCCCTCTACTGGTCGCACGTCTACCAAACTGGCCTGAAAGGTTCATGTTTGTTCTTACAAGCTTTGTTGTTACATCAATTCAACATGTTCAGTTCTGTCTGAACCATTTTTCTACAAACGTATATGTCGGACTGCCGAACGGAAATGATTGGTTCGAGAAGTAAAAAATGAGACATTGGATATCGAATGCTCTCCATGGATGGATTGGTTCTTTGGTGGATTGTAGTTCCAGTTAGAGCACCATTTGTTCTCAAGGTTGCCTCCTTGCCAATTGAGGAAGATTTCTCCATTAGTGAAGGATCTTTGCAGGAAACACAATTTGCCTTACAAGAGTCTTTCTCTCTGGGAAGCGAATCAATCGACGATTAAGACACTAAGGACTGTTGCAATGGAAGCTAGGGACCTGACCAACCATGTTTCGAAAAACTTATTGTAGGAAGCTGTTAATACTTATGGCTGAGGATGAAAATCCATGCCTTATCTTGTTGTGGGAAGCAATGGGTGTGTTCTAAATGATGTGTGGGCTAGTCTTTCATCATAATAATGTTTTTTTTCAAGATTGTTTAGTTAAATACGAAAACACATGCAATTCCATCTGCAATAATAAGTGATTTACATGGCGGCAACGGTGGCAGGTTGTTCTAATCCAGCTTTTACCTTTATTGTTTTCTGTTTAACAAAGAAAGCTGAGAGCAAGCTTTTGCTCCTTATAGGTGTATGGATAATCGGACGCTTTTGGTTATCAAATGACCCAAACGCCGTCATCAGTTTTGATCTCTCCGGTTCCTACAAAAACAGGGCTTTTCATAAGCATTGAAATGCAACAAAGATTTTGTATCATGGTGTCAAGCATGTATGTGCTCTTGTCTACTTAACCTTATCCTGTGCATGATACCCGGTGTCGAAACGAGTGCATTAGAAGCTGGACAAGGTGTCGGCGAAGACTTTGTCCTTGTATCATATCCATTATCTGCAAGAATTATAGTTGAAATTCAAGTCTTGTCATCCCTTTTATGTATACAGAAATAAACGAGCTATCGTTGTAATAAGCATACCCGAAAGCTGGAAAACTTCAGAAGCATGGCACAAAGGTTTTGAGATTCTATTGCTGCATGGTAAGCTATGTCAATAACTTCTAACTCTCAGTACAACACTAGAAGAACTGCATCGAAAGGAAAATACAATTATCTGTACAACTCCAAACGGTTCGGCCAGACTAACCTTGCAAAAGTTTCTGAAGTCCCTTTCGAAGTAGGCTTGGTTCCAGAGGACAAGTACCACGAAAAAGGTTTCGGTTCTGGACTATCTATATACCATATTTCATAAGTAACATGATATCCACCTCCTTCCTGTGAGTATAATAAAAGCAATGAGGCTAGCCCGGTAGCATCATACCTGAAGGTTGAAGAGGAGAAGTATGGAAATAGTTTCGCCTATAATCCGTCCGCGCATGTGGACTAAAATGAACCTTCTTGTGTACAGAATATGGTTTATAGAATCATAATGGAAGGGAATGTGAAAACATACTAAAACTTCAACCCACAAATTAGCTTCAATCAAGTAGGCTTACTTGGCAAAATGTAGTGCTTATGGTGTCTTGGGATAAAGGCCAACAAATGATGTTGCTTGGGACCTTGTTTACTCGAGTATGTTTGGCACGAAAGAAATCGCTAATATTAACAAACTAAACAAGTTAAGTTCCATCCATTCGATATCGTTGTTGTACTAGCATATTGAACCATGAAAGTGCAAGGATATTAACCTGATTCAAACAAGATGTTTTTTTCTCCATGGTTGACACTTTCGATGTTTGCTGCTCGAAAAGATCGGTTAACTTGTAAGCCACGGTACCAAGGTGATCAACAGCATTAACAAGAGCCTGTACAACATACTCTTTCAGGTTGTCCAGTACCGTAGCAAGTATTTCAAGCACAATCAGATAGGCAGGCCATTGATTTGCTCTTGTCTAAGTAAAACGAAAAGGCCACCACACAAGAAATTAGGGGTGTGCACAATTCAAGTCGAATCGAAAAAAACCCGAATCATTTGACTAGACTCGATTTGAAAATACTTGACTCAACTCAAAATATTTGAAATGAAGTGTGAATTATAAATGGAAATAACTTAAAATTTTAGTAAATAGTGAATCATTTTTTCAAGTAAGTTGAGTCTCTCAATTATGCTTGATATATATGCATAATGTATATATATATATATATATATCATATGAAAAAATGAAAGAAATATATATATATATATATATATATATATATATATATATATATATATATGTGTGTGAATTGTATATGGTTATAGAAAACTATTTAAATTGGAGCTATTTAGTACCATAACATTATAAATGTTTACAATTACATTTGAACAGAAAGTTGAACAACTCAATTTAAAAAAATTCAGATAAATTTTGAGTTATAAAATACAATTCTTCAACTCGACTTGACTCCATCGAATGCCCACCCCTGCAAGCAATTAATGAACCAAGCAACAACTTTTAAAGTAAAATATGTTATCCTTACATATGCTTATGTTCACTATGGAGATACGACTTCTCACAGTATTCTGCAGCTGAATAAAGCTGAGGCCTCAAGTTCTTGAGTTCCTGCAAATGGCAAAGCCCAAATGATAGAAAGCTTTGAACATGCATAAGCAGGGACGGAGCCAGGGGCAATTTGATGGGTTAATTACATTTTAGGTCCTAATAGTTTCAAAACCTTTGCAATTAAACAGTTGCCCCTACCATTTCTTGGTTTATCATTCTTTATGACTTTTATCATTTAAAATTAATAAAATTGAACATTGACCCTTATTTTTGGTTTAATTATTTTTTAAGATCTTTTAATTTTAGAACTTATAAGATTAAATCTAAACACCCTTTATTTTTATAATTTAATTACTTTTAAGACCCTATTTATTTTAAAGTTAATCAGTCTATCCCTCCTCCTATTTTAATTCCAGCTCCGTACTCCCGTGCATAAGCCAAAAAAATTCTTGAAGACAAACTTTCAAACAAGATGCATGCACTTTCCAATTCCCTTCTAAATTCTAATATGACATTTCTAAGACATTACAGAACATAATATTACCCTATTCACCAAATCTTGATTCCTATCAACTAATGATTCTTTAAAGTTTACCAAAAAAGTTTTCTTTTTTTTTCCCAAAAGATCGAAACTTGAAATGAAGAAAGGAACCTGCAAAGCTTTGACGAAGCTCTTGCTATGCTCCAAGGAAACCTCGTCGACTGTCATGGCGGGATTATCAGAGCTGGGCAACTCTACTTCCATTGTACCATATTCTTATGAATTTCGAGAATCAAAATATAAAACCCCAAAATCTAAAAAACGTAAAGAAGAAAAGGAAAACAAGTGAAGCGCAGAGCAGTTAAGTTGAGTGCAGTAAGAACTAAGAAGAATTGGAATGATATTGTAGGTGAGAGCTTGACTTGACGGCATTGAATTGGTCGTTGATAGGTCAATGTCTCAACAACTAATGATGGTTGTAAGTTCACCATTTACACAGAAACTGTGCTCTTCTTCTGCTCATTCAATAATATAAACGAATAAAATTTTCCGTCACTTTTCGGTATTTTTATTTATATCACATTAAAAATTTAAGATTGAAATTTAAGATTAGGATTTAAAAATTTTGGGGTATAGTATATTTTTCAAGATTTAAGGTTTAAGAATTAAAATTTAGAATTATGACTTAAAATTTAATTTTTGTAATGTTAGACATAAAAAATATCGAAAAAGGCAGAGATTTTTTGTCCTAATAAAAACTCCCCTTCAAAAAACGACATTGCCACTTAATTAATAAAGTGAGCTCAAATTATGGTTTTGACCCTCTACTGAGCTAAAAATTTGGATTTAAACCCTGTACCGTTAACTTTTTTGTTTAAGTACTTAAACCAAGCTAATATTGTACAAGACCATACAACTCTTAAACAATACCAATTTCATGTTCAATATTTACCTAACAATTAGTCGCGGAGTTAGATTCTGAAAAGGGTGGTGAAATCTCAAAGTAAGTTCGCCTTAGGTTGATGGGCAATCAATGGATCGAGCTATATCATCCACAACTAGCACATGAAACTTTGGGACATATTCAGAGCAACGTTGTTGATTCAGTGCTGGTAGATTTTATTGTTTATATTTTTTAAACTCTTTAACATTACAGATGTTCGAACCTGAGTTTCTTAAAATAAAAACCATCATTTTTTCTGCTGAAGCCACTTGTTAGATTTACCATTATGATATTCTTTATAAGAATACATCGACATCAATTGTATGATCATTATAATCATTAGAGTTTATAAGATCATACAATTATAATGTACCAAATAATAATCTTTTTTCATTTATGACATATGGTGTACCATTTGTCAAATGTTAAATGTGAGCAGGTATATTTGGTCGGTTAGTCAAATTATTCATTTTTGTTCCCTTATATTTTTTTAAGGCGTGAGTTCTAAACTTATTAGTATCACCCATTCCTTTCTTTAAAATTTCTTTTTCCCCTTCCTTAGGATTAGAATTTGTCAAAATGTTAAATGTTAAGCCAATATTGTTTATGGGTCCAAAGAGTTTACAGATCAAGTAGTGGATACAGGCCCAGCCCTTGAGTTTTCTCCTTTGGGTTTTTTCCTCCTTTTTCAACCGAAATATTAAGGCCCAGCACCTTGCACCTATTTTATAAGTTGTTAAATTCTTATATCGACCCCCCAATATGTTAAAATTGAAGATTTAATCCTTGAACTTTAATTTGATATAAATTATTTTTTCTATTTTTAAAATATCTATTGTGTTAAAAATTAATGTTTAATCCTTATGTTTTAATTTGATATAATTCGATCTTCCTACTTTTAAAACGTTATTAGTGGTTCGAATTTGATACTAATAATGATATATTGCATAGATAGTAAATTATGTTTGCAAATTGGATTAACTAATAATATTATAGGAAATGGTGATCAAAATATATCAAATAAAAATAAAAACTGTATATTACATTTTATTATAGTATAAGGACTGAACCCAAATTTAACATTTTTTGTATCTTTAAGCAGATTACAGTTTGAAGCATTTTTAACTAACTCTCGTCTTCCCTATTTCTTCCCATTTTGGTGTGGGATTTCTCTAGCCGGCATTACCCTTTTTCCCTTCGGTGGCCCTTTCTCGGGAAAATCTCATTTCTTTCCTTTCTTGATGAAACTCTAAAGCTCGAGAAACCAAAAGAAAAGAAAAAGAAAGATCGAGAAAGAGAGCTGTCCAAGGGGGGCGGTGTAAATGGAGAAAGATCATCGTTACGTGTTGGAAATAACCTTAATCTCCGCACAAGGACTTAAAGAACCCTCCGGTCACCTCCGCCGCATGCAAACCTACGCCCTCGCATGGATCGATCCCTCCCAAAAGCTCCGTACTTGCGTTGACCGTGTCGGCAGTGGAAACCCTACCTGGAACGACAAATTCCTCTTCAAGGTCTCCTCCGATTTCCTCTCTAGAGACACATCCGGCGTTTCCGTCGAAATCTTCTCCGTCGGCGTCCTCCGCGATTCCTCACTAGGAACCGTCAGGTTGCTCGTCGGCAACTCGCTTCGCTCCGGTTCCGCCGCCTTCGAGAACGCCGTGATGATGCACCGTCCCCCTTCTTTCACCGCAGTCCAAGTCCGCCGACCTTCTGGTAGGTTCCAAGGCGTTCTCAACATCGGGGTCACAATTCTTGGCACGGCCGAAGTCCCCCACATGGCCGGCGTCTCCGCCATCGGTTTCCGTGACCTGATCCGGGAGAGCGACAATTCAAGGAAACACCGTGGCTTAAAGAAGTCAAAATCTACACTCCTCGGCGAGCAACTGTGGCGCGAATGTGATGATCAATCGGACGATGGCCATTCCACTACGACTTCGTCATCGTCGCCGCCATCGACGTCCCTGAGGGAATGGAACGGCCTAGTCCGGGAACTGGAGAGAGCGAAGCACGTGAGGGCTTCATCGGAAGATGGAAGATTGCTTTGCGGATTAGGGTTATCGAAGACTGGTTGTCTCGGCCCCTACAATTACAGTCCTACGAGCTTTAATGAAGGGAAAGCCATGAACGGGCAGTCCAGAATAGCTTGATAAGATTGAGGTGAGAATTTCATTTTAACTGTGTTTTCTGTAGGTTCCTTTTTTCCCCTGTTTCTTATGAGCTAATCATCACTTTGTATATTAAGTAGAATTTGAAAGTTGACTTGTAATCCTTCAGTTTCTAAAGATTTTCAATATAAGACGATTGTTTTTCTCTTCTTTCGATTTAGTCTAAAAATTCGACTCAATTCGAATTATTCTATTATTACTACGATATGTAGATTGCGAGAATTATATGTAGTTTAGATATTGTAATTTGTATGTTAGAAAAAAATTCAATGCTCATTTATGAAGAAACGAAGAAATTTAACCATTGTGCTACAGCGGAAAATGATAAAAAAAAAATCGGTCCGATATAATCAAGGGCATAGCTATTTAGGCTCTTTATAGTAGGAACTGGGTCGAGATTGCTCGTATGCCTAATAAGTTCTTCCAAGGATTCGGCTAGTTGGTCGATGTTTTTGCCAGTCGTCGTACCGGAGTTATGGTGCTCCAGCTCTTCTCGTTTTCGACATGCGCCGGAAACTCTGGAAATAGTCTTCGAACCAAGACTTGAAATTGCTTCTTAGTTCATATGTTGAAATGGTAAAGCTGTTTTTATATCCTTGTGCAGATGGAAACTGTTGATAATTCTTTTCCATTAACATAAACAGAATATACAATTACAAAAGTTGTAAATTTTCTTAATTGTAGATCATTCCGTTCGACGGTTCATATTTGAAGTTCGTAACTGTCTAAACTTCATGTATTTTTGCCAGTTTGTGTCATAAATGTTTTACTGAAATCTAATTAAATCGAAACATTAAGATTCAAATTTATTTTCGATTTCTTAACTAATAAAGTAAATTTTATTCGTGGTTATGGGAAAGAAGAAAATTGGATTAGGCGACGGTTACTTGTTTGGCGCGAAAACTGGGGGGTCTCTCCACCGGCCAATCATCAACGTAATTTTATTCGTGGTTATGGGAAAGAACTTTGAAATTCTCTTTTTCGAAGGAAAAATCGAATTCATCTGTTCACCAAAAAAAAAAAATAGTATGGTCTTTTGATCTAATCTTTTGCCAATGTTTATCATTTTATTTGTTTTTTAATGTAAATGAAAAATTTTGCAGAGTGGGATTCGGAGTACATGGCGTTTTCGGACAAGGAGCTTTCGGCGGCGGACTTAACAAATGCACAACAAAGTTGGATTCAATATTCTTCCGGAAAGCATTGCAATAATCTCCCGCCCGGTGCAGTTACTGGCTATGAATGGAAAGATTACTGTCCGAAAGCTTTCAGGTTTTGTTTCTAATCATTCTGTTTTTTATCGTCTTTAATCGATCGGGTCGATATTCCGACACGTGATCTTGCGTTTGTTCTAGACTTATACAAGAGCTCGATAACATTGACAACGACGAGTACATGATGTTAGTTTGCAGCGACGAAACCATTCGGAAGGTCACTTCCGTATCAAGACCTGGAAACATGTTCCTTTTCTCCAACGACAACCGGTTTGCGATTAAAACACTAAGGAAATCCGAAGTCAAGGTAATGAAAACAGCTCGTGAATTTCGAGTATCCGTTTCGGCATATATTTTTCCCCAATGTTCCCTAAGTTCTGCATCATGTGCAGGTCCTCCTAGAAATGCTTCCAGCCTATTATAGCCATCTCAAAAGGTTCCGAAACACGGTATTGAACAAGCTGTACGGTGTTCATGTGGTAAAACCAGCCGGATGCACTAAGGTAATGTATATGAATATGCATATATCTGTTTTAATAGGGAAGTTCTGTTCCTCACCACTTTTCTCTTGTTCGAATAGGCTTATTTTGTGGTTGTGGCGAACATATTTAACTCGGATTTGTTGATGCATCGGTGTTACAACCTCAAAGGCTCGTTACAAGGTCGGAAACCCGAAAAAATGCAGTACCGAGATAAAATTCTGCATAAAGAGCCTGATCTTGATTTTCTCTTTTACCTCGAACCGCTGGTCTGACAAAGGCTTTTGAAGTAAGTCTCATAACAGATTGTAACATGATCGGAAAAAACCTGTTCGATTTCTTTGTCGATTAACGTTGGCGATTTTATTTTGTTAGCCAAATCCAACATGATTGTGCTTTCTTGGAGGCCGCAGGCATCATGGGTTACAGTCTGATGCTTGGATTGCACGTAAAGGAATCTCCAAAAGGTGATTTTTCACAATATGATGACAATTATTTGAAACAGCCGAAGCTTAAAACACAAACTGTATGTTCCTTTAATTGTCTTTCTGCAGGTTGTGTTGACAGCAGATTCTCTAACAATGGCATGAGAGGTTTCGATGTCGAGCATCAAAGTGATTTGGCTCTCTCTTTGTATCGAGGTGACGTATATCGATGTATCGAGTTTTACTTACAGTCTTTATCTTGCCAGTTTCCCCTGACTTTTTCCCTGCCTTGCAGATTCAACCAACAAGTGTAGTACCGGTGCCTCTTTCACAAATTGTGAAGCCTCGGAATTGAGTTTCGGCGATCAGCGGCTAAAATGTAACAGGTAAAGATCGGTGTTGATAGTGTATGAATCCGAGGTTCGTTAGATGCCAGTTTCTGAGGTTTTTGCATTCTGGTGTGTGTTGCAGCGATACTCGTAAGTTCGGTGAAGAACTGTCTGCATGCGGCGTTCGAATATTGAGGACCGGATCGGGAAGCGCATTACCATGCCAAAATTTCACGGTGGTAGGATGCTATGAAGTTCTTTTGTGTTTCGGAATAGTGGATTTTTTTCAAAACTACAGCGTGATCAAGAAGATCGAGCATGCTTAAAAGTCGTTGCAGTTCGACCGGAAGATGATTGCGGCCGTAAATCCGAAAATATATTCGTATTGCTTCCAGTGGTTCATCAGTGACATATTTAGAGCCGATGAATCTCTCACCTGAGTTCAGTTTTATTATCTAGGATTTAGGCTCTGAGAAATCAAATTCTTCTAATCTGCAATTTGTGCTATTCTAAAAACATTCCAATTTGTATCAATGTTGTTCAAAAAAAAGCTTTTCTTTGTGCGATGAGAAATCAAACGTTATTTGTAGCATAGCACGGATCGCCTACAACGTTGGCCTCTTCTCACGTGGATTATTTCTTTTGGGTAATATGCATGTTCGTCTTATAATTTATGTTCGAGGTTCAAAGTTATCTCTCCCAACAATATTAATTAACTTCTTTGATAAACATAAATTAAGATCGATATAATTTTCTCAAATTTTGTCATTGGCCGCTATACTATGTGTAAGGTGTGAATTTAGTCACTATTTTATTGAAGTGACAATTGAGTCTATTTGGGAAGGTTTGGGTTTGTGCTTCTTGTGACCCAGGACATGAATGAAATGTTGTGCAAGGATGTTACGGAGGAGCAAATAAGGGAAGCAGTCTTTGGTATGTGTTCGTTAAAAGATTCGGGCCCGGATGTCTTTTCATGTATTTTTTACCACTTGTTCTGGAACTCTATTAAGAGTGACCTCGTGAATATGATGACTCACTTCTTCCAACACGGTAGATTTGATGAGACAATCAACAAGACCAATGTAGTGTTGATTCCAAAAAAGAAGAACTCGTCTGAAGTGCATCAATCTAGGCCTATTAATTTGTGCAACTTCTCTTTAAAGATTATCACGAAGATTTTGACTTCTCGACTTAAGTGCTTTCTGCTGAGTCTCATTCTCCATTCGCAATTTGTTTTTGTGAATGGGAGACTTATTCATGATAATATTATCATTGCTCACGAAATTTTCCATGCTATTAAAAGGATGAAGAAGGGATCCTCTAGGATTATGGCCTTAAAGATCAATATAGAAAAAATTATGATAAAGTGGATTAGGATGTGCTTAAACTTGTCATGCAAAAAATGGGGTTTAATGAGTGGTGGGTGTCGAGAGTTATGCATTGTATTACCACCCTTTCCTTTGCCCTGGTTATAAACAGGGAAAGAAATGGGGAGTTTGTTCCAAGTAGAGGCTTACGACAGAGTAATCCTCTTTCCTCGTTCTTATTTCTTCTTATATCCAATGTTCTTTCTTGGATGATTGAAAGAAAAATTGTCGATCAATCTTTTGAGGGGTTTAAGATTGTGCTCAGCCATTTGATGTTTGCTGACGATTGCATCCTTTTTACCAAAGCTGAGTCTAACTGTGCTTCAGTTCTGAAGGTCTTAAATGAGTTCCAGAGAGCGGCGGGGCAAACAATTAACTTTTACAAATCGTCGATTTTCTTCTCCCAAAACATTAGCCTTTCTCAGAAAGTCCACCTCACTAATGTGTTGGGTTTCGGCATTATAGACGAGGATAGTAAATACTTGGGTTTGCCATCTATCTTGGGTCGGAGTAAAAAAGAAGCCCTGAATTTCATTCAAGAGGCTAAATTTTTATCACAATGAGGGAAAGAAACTCTGATCAAAGCTGTTGCGCAAGCTATTCCAGCTTATGTCATGCAATTTTTTTTATTGCGGTTTCATTTTGCGACGAGCTTTGCTCTATGATTGATAAGTTCTAGTGGAATAATACAAATAAGAAAGACTTGGGTGTTCATTGGATTAGTTGAAAAAAGTTGTGCTTGCCAAAGGATAAAGGTGGTCTGGGTTTTCGAGATTTAAGAACTTTCAACCAAGCGCTCATAGCCAAGGTTGCTTGGAGATTGGTCAAGAATCCTGAGTCTTTTTTGGCTAAAATCTTTCGGGGCATTTACTTTCTCAACGGGGACATTCTTGCGACCCTTGAGAATCATAACTCATCTTGGGCTTGGATTGGCATTAGAGACGGTTTAAAGACTATTTCCAAAGGATCCTTGTGCAGAATCGGGAATGGTAGAAGAGATGATTTGGAAGGACAAGTGGATTTCAAAATTATCTGACTTTTCAGTGTCTTCTCCTCAACCTCTCGGGTGTAAAGAACGTACAGTTTCTCACCTCATGCATGCTGAGTCGAGACAGTAGGATGATCAGAATATTGCTCGTCTGTTTTCCCAGTCGAAAATTGATGCCATTATTTCAATCCCCATTGGGGCCCCGATGGTGAACGATGTGCTTATATGGCCAGGAACAAAAAATGGAGAACACTCTGTCAGATCTGGTTATCATTTCCTTGCTCAATCTTTTTTCAGTGCTGATCGACCGAGTGGAGACGACGATTCAGCCTTGAATTGTCGACT
This sequence comes from Hibiscus mutabilis, assembly GCA_019671005.1. Classification (NCBI taxonomy): domain Eukaryota; kingdom Viridiplantae; phylum Streptophyta; class Magnoliopsida; order Malvales; family Malvaceae; genus Hibiscus; species Hibiscus mutabilis. The sequence goes on from CM033728.1 coordinate 866,566, forward strand.
GTGGCGATCCATTTGGGGTCTGAATGTCCCTCCAAAGATCTGCTCTTTTCTTTAAAAACTATGTCATAACATTCTCCCTACAAAGGGGAATCTGTTTAACCAGTTTCATGGGACTTTTTCCTCAGATCGTAAATGAGCTTGACGTGCAAGCGATAATGAGAGTATCAAGCACTTGAAGAGCTTCTGGTTTAATTACTTTCATTCGGAGATTGGTTTTCCAGGTTTCAAAAAATGGTGGTTCTAAATCATGACTCTTATGGTTAATGGTAATTTTAAGGAAGGTTGTGGATTGATTGCCTTTTTGCTTTGGTCTCTTTGAAAATCTAAGAACCACCTTGTGTTCATTCCTCGTTCTTGTAATAGAGCTGCCGTTTGGGTAGCTAAAGCTTCTAGGACTTTTCTTGTCCGTTTGATTGGCCTCGTTCTGTTCCTCCTGGTCTGATGACCTGTTGTAATCCTTTCGTTTATATGAATTTCCCTATTATTGTCAAAAAAGGTTTATAATTATTTTTTAGGCATAATGTCAAAGATATTTCTAATGTTTGACTGAATAATTCTTTTAACTCTTATTCATTTTTTAAAGTATTTTAATCCCTAAAATTTTATTTTGGGTCAAAATAGCCCCTCCGTGAATGAAAGTTGTTAGTAAACTAATGTTATGACTTAACAAACATACATGATAGTGCACGCTTACATAGTAGTGTCATACAAACAAATGTGTTGACTTTACATAATGACAATATATCAAAAATTAATTTTATAAAATTGTATAGAATATAGACCAAAATTACTATTCAGTCGAACGTTAGGGCCATTTTTAGCATTATGTCTATTCCTTAATATTATTGTTTATTTATAATATACTAATTTAAATTAGATTTTTATATAAAACATTTATCCAATTGATAAAAATTAATGAAATATTTTTTATTCGATAACACACAAAATGACTTTACACAAAACGTTTTGTCTACAAGGTGTATGCTTATTGTCAAAAAGTTAAGAATCTGTATGAATATATGCTACCTTCTAATCATCTTTAGACTATTCAAAAAAAGATATCATCGTTATGTACTAAATATTTTTTAATTATAGTTTTATACATTTATTATAGGCTAATATATATGAATACTCATCCGGTTATAAGTATTTTTTTAAATAGTCTCAAGGTTATTACAAAGTAATATCTGTTTATATATATATTCTTAACCCTTTGATAATGCACGCGCACCTTACGGATAGAGCGATTTGAATTCGGGTCTCCTATAATGAATATCCTCTTTTCCACTTGAACCACTTGTTGGGTTCATTATTAACAATTTTCTTATTTAGTCATTCAACTATAAAAAGGCTTAACGCACAATTTGTCCTTTAATGTTTATCACTTTTTTTATCTTGGTACCTAACGTATTTTTTGGGCTCAAGTGCCCCCTAAAGTTTGTGCCGTTACACAAATTACTAACACCGCTAAAAAAAACTTTCTTGACCAATCATATTGCGCCACATTAACCTCTAATTATCAAATAAATTTTCAAAAATAATATACAAAATAAAATAAAAATAAATCTAAATATAATAAAATATTCATTTAATAAAACATCATTTCCCCAAAAACAACATCAATTTACCCTAAACCATCATCTGAAATCCATCTTCAAATCAAACAACTAAAACCCATCTCTCAAAACCCAAACCTTCCTTCAAATTTCAATAAAAAGAGCTTCCTTTTTCACCTCCCATGATTCACCAGACTTGATAAAAGCCCCAACACCGTATTTCTCCTTGAAGCTGCTCTTAGAACTCAAAAGCAAATTTCAGCAAAAATCGAATCCCAAAACAAAAACAACAATGGCGTTTATCCTCCCAGGCACGGGCGAAACCAAAAAATTATTTAAAAAGTGTTATTGTTTTAAATTATATTTAAGGGTGTTAATTATTTATAAAATATTATTTATTTATTTATTTATTAAAAATTTATATATATATATAAATTTATTTTAAAAAATTTTGGGGTGTCATCCGATCCGACCACATTTTAATGGGTGGCTCCACCCATGTTCCCAGGCAAGGGGCTACATCGGTAAAGCGACACACTGAAATATTTTCTGCCGTTACCGAGACTGACGAAAGCAGGGAAATCACGCTCCAATGTGACGGACCAGCATTTCCAGCGGAGCAAGAAAACTAAAATACCCTTCTCCATAGCAGCGAAAGCTCTGATTGCTACATTGTCCCTGTAAAAATTCGACATTAAAATTGTATTAAGGGTAAATAGGGATTGTTTTGGGGAAATGGGTTTTATTTAATGAATTTTTTATTATATTTATTTTATTTATTAATATTTTTTGGAATTTTATCTGAAAATAAAAAATAAATAAAGAGATTGACGTGACGTGATATGTTTGGTCAAGAATTTTTTTTTTAACGGTGTTAATATTTTAGGGTAATTTGAGTAACGATACAAATTTTAGGGTGCACTTAAACCCAAAAAAATACGTTAAGTACCAAAATAAAAAATGATAAATATTAGGGGGCAAATCGTACATTAAACCCTATAAAAATTTTAAAACGATGAATCGACTTATTGATTTTTTGTTGTTTTTGTCCATTCCCGCCAAGTCAACAGTAAGAGAAGATTTGACCGTCTCTTAATTTATTAAAATAACATATTTAATTTTCAAAATTTATATATTACATCAATTTAATCTTGATTTTACGATTTTTACCCCTTATCATCTACATACCATATCAATCTCATATTGATTTTACGATTTTTACCCCTTATTCTTATATTATGAACACGGGTGGATTTGTTGAACCTACAAGTCGGCGGCCAAACCCCAATTTAATAAAAACAAATGTGCCATTTCATTGTGGATTTTATATGGCGCTTTTTAACGTTCAAGATTCATCGATCAACAAGGTCAGTTTGGCTGCTCGCATGTAGAGATGGTCAAATCATCAAAACTCGATGGAATTCGATCCGATTTGATCTTATAAGATCGGTTTTTAAAGAGATTTAAATTTGAGTCCATCAAATTTTATAAAGTCATGTCAGATATTATTTTAAGGTGAAAAATTCACGACTCGACTCAGAATAATAGTGTAAATTTATCTTCCTATATTCAAAGACAATTGCTATAATATGTCATTCTATTTTTTTCAATTATCTTTCTATTTTTGTCTAATAAAAACATTTTTTATTTATGTTAGATCCGGTTGAATTCGGCTTTAGAGTAAAAAAAGTACACGACCCTACCAACCAAAAATAATAGTATAAATTTATCTCTATATATTTAGCGACAACTGCTATAATGCTCAATTTTTTTATATTTTTAATTATCTCTATTTTCTCTAATAAAAGTAATTTTTTATTTATATCGGGTTGTGACACATTTTATCTCAAAATTTGGACCGAATTGGGATGAAACATCTAAGACCAACTCCCATACATGGTTTGAGTAACAACATTCCCCAAACACATGATCTCTAGTCTCTAAATTCACATTGCATAAAATACAAATAGGATCACTTCGCAACCCCATCGAATCATTCTATTTTAATAGACAAACGATCTAAAATAATTAATTAGGATACAAAAGATTGACTAAAAATAGTAAACTTACCCCATACAAAAGATATTATAATTGAATTCGAGTCTCTAAAAATAAATATTATTCGTTTTTTCTATTGCGACTACTAGTTTAAAAACAAAAAAAACTGATGATATTACTTTCATAAACAAGAATACGTAAGAGCTCACCACAATTGACTGATTTAATTCCCTTTTTTTGGCTACTTCCAAATACACTCTTAAAAAACATTACTGCTTAAATAGTAAGCTAATTATCAAAATAGTCATTAAACTATTTTAAAGTAATTATTTTAACCATCAAATTTTTAAATATTATAAAATAATCATTAAACTTTCGATTTTATTATAAAAATTAGCATCGCACAGTTAACTATCGTTAAAAAATGACGTGACACATTAAATTTTTATTTTTTTGAATTTTGTACTTAAAATATTAAAAAAATACTTAAATAAAATTGGGTGAACAACTTTTTTATCTCTTAATTTTAATTTTTTTAACTTTCACTAAATTTTACTTTAAACTCATCTTTTATGATTCTTAAATTAGAGTTTTTTTTTTTCAAGACTGAATTGTGGAGAGAAGAAAAAGTATCTTGATTATGCATTAATCATGCGATAAAGATTGTAATCAGACCAATATAAAATCAAAGTTTTGATTTGAGTTATTTCGATTTTAAAGAAAACTAAGCTGATAAAAGAAATAGATAAGAAAAAAAAAACATATTGATACTAGATACATCACAAATGATTGTCGGTAAGGATTTTAATATTATAGAAGAAAAATGTAGTAAAAACAAGGGAAAATTTTAGTTAAAAAAAATTCCTAAAACACAATGTTTTGATGCGATGTTAGATACTTAACGGTCGAGCGACAAAAATATCAATAATTAAGTGTCTAAAACAGATACATGAGAAGTTGCTGCAACTGGAAAATTAACAAAAATTAAGTGTCTAAAAGTTTGGAGAGAGAATAAAAATGAAAATTAGGGTTCTATTAGTTTTGGGAAATTGGAAGTTTTGGATAAAAAATTTATCAGTGAACCGCCACCATGCGAACCCACTAGAGTGCTAGTATGCGAACCTCCAAACATGCGAATGGCCACCAGTAATCCCCGCGAACAAGCGAACATCATCCAAGACCACCTGTCGATACTCGTGGCAGAAGATGATGACAAACTAGTATAAGCTATCCCTTCCTCTAGGACGTCCATTCAATCAATACTCACGCCACGATACTTCTCTATCGACACATGTTGCTACCTGTCCAAACTCATATAAATAACTATGCAACGAAGAGAGACCGCACGATTACAGTTCTTCACCAAAAACCAAACCAGAACACATCAGAACCACCTTTGACTGTCACCAGAGTCACCATCCTTCCACCGTCTACAAGCGTTGTTAACTTTATCAGTCAACATAATTTCTACTTGTTTGAAAATTTTGTGAATGAAAAGGATTGTGCCGAAGATAGCTTTTCTTACTGGGACAGGAAATTCAAAGTGTTGGGATTCAATCATCTTGGCATATAATCTTGTTCATAATTTTTTGTGTCTCACTTGTTTTTATCCAGATTCAGTGTTACATGCATTTGATGGTTAATCTTTTTCGACTATACGTCTTATATATGGAGGAAGTCGGTTCTATAATGTAGGCTAATTTTTAACCCCTTTTCATTTATCTTTTTTCTTCTTTTTTTGTAGCTTTGGATCTTAGTTTATGCCCTGAGGAGCAGGTGTTAAATGACATCCATCCTGATATGGATGATGCCGTGGACTGTGAAAATCAAGATGAGGCGGCAGTGGCAATGGCTGAAGAAACACAATAAGGTTTTGATGTTGTTCTGACAACATACTATATTCATTTGTTGCTTATATTTGTTTTGATGCTTAAACCCCCGGAAACTTTCACCTGAACATGGTTATCAAAGGCCTTTCTAGTACTTGTTAGTTTTACTGAATTACTATCAAGTAAAACCCAAAATTTTTAGAAACTTATGGACATGCAGAAATTATTTATTCTTTTTTTATTTCTTGAATATTATAATTGGCAGGATTTGATTCGGTCATTTTGAATTCGAACTCCTTGTGTCATAACTGCATATTCTTGGCTCTTGTTTGTTTCAAATGTCGCATAGTCAGCATTTTGATCTTCTTGAATTTTTGTAGGTGATGAGGATGCAAATAGCAATGAATCAAGTTGGAACATGGATTATTCTACAGTTGTGAGAGTTAAAACTTTGCATATCAGCTCTCCCATTTTAGCCGCAAAAAGCCCATTCTTCTACAAGGTAAGATATGTACTTAAATCTTTCAACAACAACAAAAAGATATGTACTTAATAGTAATAGATTTTTAAAAGAGAAAGTGGAAAGATATATGTGTTTCCATAATGCAAATATAGCTTATAAGAAAATTTGTTACCGTTCTCTTTATGAGTAATTGCTTATACGCTTTCTTGTTTATTCACTAATTGTAGCTTTTCTCAAATGGGATGAGAGAGTCGGAGCAACGGCATGTAACCTTAAGAATTAGTGCCTCTGGTACACATAATCTTCATTTTATTGTTCTTTAAGAACAGGTTTGAGCTGACAAATTTGAAATAACAATTTTTACATTACTTTGTTGTACAGAGGAAGCTGCCGTCATGGAACTTTTGAATTTTATGTATAGCAACACCTTATCTGTCACCACAGCTCCTGCCTTGCTTGATGTGCTGATGGCTGCTGATAAATTTGAGGTTGCCTCTTGCATGAGATATTGCAGCCGGCTATTGCGCAATTTGCCTATGACACCAGAGTCTGCTCTGCTCTATTTGGATCTTCCATCGAGTGTTTTAATGGGCGAAGCTGTCCAGCCTTTGACTGATGCTGCTAAACAGTATCTCGCTTCCCGTTACATGGACATGACCAAGTAAGCTCCTTTTCTTCATGCTTTGTGTTTTTTTACATGAGTTGGTAGTTTATTATAGCTTTTCATGTAAGACAAACCTTAGATGTTCAATTAGATCTTTACATATTCCTAGCAGTAGTCTTTTTTGAGCTATTCTATTCCTTATATTTTGAAAAGTGTCATTTTTAATAATGGACAATAAGATTCAATGTTCTTTTCTAAAAGAAAACGTACAGAAAAAGTTTAATGGCAACATGACCGTCTGAGCAGTGTTGTCAAAGTGAAATTCTGCATATTTAGAGGGCTTACATATATGCTTTTGTCACACTTTTTTTATCAGGTTCCAAGGAGCTAATGGTTTTGCCACTATCTGGGATTGAGGCAATATTATCCAGTGATGATCTGCAAATTGCTTCTGAAGATGCTGTGTATGACTTCGTTTTGAAGTGGGCCAGGACTCGGTACCCAAAATTGGAAGAGCGAAGGGAGGTTCTTGGTTCACACCTAGCGCGCTTTATTCGCTTCCCTTATATGACTTGCAGGAAGCTTAAGAAGGTGTTAGCATGTAATGATTTTGCTCATGAATTTTCATCGAAGCTTGTGCTTGGGGCCCTCTTTTTCAAGTCTGAAGCCCCACACAGACAACGAAGCTTGGCTGCTGAAGAGTCTGCCTCCTTGAACCGGCGGTTTATCGAGCGAGCTTACAAATATCGACCTGTTAAAGTGGTGGAGTTTGAAGTCCCTCGCCAACAGTGTTGTGTACCTGGACTTGAAGAGGGAGGAATGTGCAAATTTGTACCCATCGGGTCGAGTATATTCTCAGGCATTCCACCTGGGTGGACAAGGTTTCTTCCTGTCAGCTCATTGCAACATGGACCAGCAAAGCTCATTCCACTGCTTCGGGTTGTTTTTAGGAATGCAGGAAAAGGGCTCTGTTAGTTTTGCAGTGGATTACGAATTTGCAGCCAGGTCTAAGCCAACAGAGGAGTTCGTTGGCAAATACAAGGGCAACTACACATTCACCGGTGGCAAGGCTGTTGGCTATCGGAATCTGTTCGCCATATCTTGGGTACCGTTCATGGCCGAAGATGGTCTTTACTTCATAAATGGTGTTCTCCATCTTAGGGCTGAGTTAACCATCAGGCACTATCTAACCATATGGGAGCTTCGATCCGTTCACTAAAGCTGCACTGTGTAATTTCTTTTTGCTGTCGAGGTTCACTTCGACCCGAGTAAAATTCAATGTGTACCAAGTAGAACAATGGGTTAGATCTTTTGTTTTTTAGTCATCAATTTGCTTGAAATCAAAATGTCAAACTTCATCTAACACGGGCTGAATTGAGTTGAGTTGAATTAAGTTGCCGATCCAAAAAAATTTTAGATCTTTTTATCTTAATTTGAATTGGGCTGGAGTTGTGACCCATTATTGTGTTAAAGAATAGTTATAATCATAATTAAATAATAATTGAAGTTTAGTTATCCGAAATTGAAAATCCATGTCCAAGATTCCATGCTTGGACAAGTCTTGTTCACACCAAAATAATCTTGGTCTTCGCTTTTTAATTGTTAACCAATGGTGTTATAAGTTGGGTCAAGTTTGGTTTAAAACCTATATGACACCCATATATTAAATACACAAGTTGGTCTAATTTTTTTGACACATTATTCTCACAATTTTATTGATAAATAATATAAAATCAGAACATAAACATAATAAAGGTTTTATAACATCCAAAAGAACAACAAAAAAATCATAATTCTAAAAAAATCATAAACATAATAGAGGTTTTATAACTAGAAGAAATCACAAAAATCGGCAACAACCTTTCACGCTTATTTTCAAAAACGACGATTCGCTATAGATTACATCGACAAACAACTCAAAAGGGATCAAATTCTACGTGGTCACCGACAAACACGGATCAGATACAACCAATGTGAGGGTTACCGTAAGAACACCAACAACCTGCAAAAGTAACCACAGAAGCGTGCCATAAGACAGAGAACGTGCCATAGAGGCAGAGGAAAGCGCAACAAAACGTGCGAAAAAAGACAAATAAACGAAAATAAATAAAACATGAGTCACCAACAATCAATAACTAATATAAAAACTTGTATCGTCGTCGATTAAAAAAATGCTACAATTTAAGAGAAAAATGAAAAAGTGGCTAGGGTTTATAAATTAAAAATTAATATGACGTGTGGCAATGTATATTTGTAAATTTTCAAGAATTTGTATTATAAATAAGGGTTTTATTTCAATACACAGTCCGTGTAAAATATTTTTACACAACCCTTCTATAAAATCTAAAATCTAAAACCCTAACCTTAACACCCTAAATTCTAAACCATAAATCATAAACCATAAACTCTAAATTCTAACCCTAAACCTTAAATTCTAAACCTTACGATCTAAACTCCTAAACTTTAAACCCTAAGCTAAACTCCTAACCCTTAAGTGTATCAAACTTTTCCTCTATAAATAAACGATGGAACTCTTACTTTATACGAAACATTACATTATAAAAGTTGGGTCCAATCTAAATTATGCAAACTTTTAAATTTTATATATATCAACACCACAATACCACAAGTGTTACATTATTTTTCCTATATGTATGTTAGGTTTTTATTATTTTTTACACAAAATTTTTAATTTAGATAACAAACCAATCATTGTTTCATTTCTTAATTTTTTTCACCTGATTCCTATTTTCTTTGAACAAATTCTTATTATGTGTATAGTATTTGTTCGTATTATATATTATAAATAAATAAAATCCAAGTGGAACGCCGGTGCACCGCTTTAACAACGCGTTGTGAATGGCAGAAGCCAGTTGACTTGCGGGACCAACAAAACATCCTTTAGATTTTTTTTAACGTAAATTGACATAGTAATCAGTTGCCACTTGTCGCCCTTACGTTCGCAATGCTTATTCTTAATTTAAACCCAAACCAAAATAAGTACGAGTACTTTACTATATATATTATTTGATGTGATTTTTTAGATTACATCATTCTCTTTTGTTTTAAAGATTATACGATTAGTTTAAGGTTTCGAGTTTAATTATTTATTTTTATAGGTTTAATATTTAGATTTTATAATTAAAATATAAGGTTTAAGATCTTAAGATTGGAGATATATATTTTATTGTTTAAAAGAGTAAATATGCAGACTTGCATAATTTTTTTTACACAGCATATGTATAAAAAATATTTATATATATTATAGTCCAAAATTGTTTTTATACCATCTTTCTATTAAAAATTGGCCCAACAAATTCTTTGATTAATCCCAATATTATGTGAAATTAGGTCAACAAATACATTTAAACTCATATTTTTCATATATATTAATCAATCAAATTAAAGCACGCTCGATATAATAACGTAAAATTTTAATTATTAAGGACTGTAGCAAGTTTGCTCATTCTTAATCTGTTTTGTTTGTTGATTGGAATCTGACATAAGTAGTTGGGGATGATTGGTTGTATAGTTAGTAGTTTATCTTTATTTGTATAGCTGGGGTTCTTTAAAGGAATAAAACACATTTATCCAAAAAAAATAATTATTCAATCCTATATAAAGAAATTTTTTTTAGATGAATTCAGCTTACCACGTCTTCCGTAGTTCCAGACAATAAGGTTCATCCATATTATTTTTTTGCAGTTAAATCTTCACATCTTCCCTATATGTGGTGAGCTGGGTCCATCTAATAATCTCTTATATATAGGGTACATAATCAAATCCTAAATTTGGAAGGAGGACACGTAAGTACACATTTTCGTCCTATCTCTTACCCTACGGGACTTCTCTTCCTTTCAATTCATTTGCCCTTCTCGTTGCTACCGCTGTCTTTCTTTCCTTTTTCATCACAAAACATTTCTATTTTAATGGAACTCGACACACCCTTTCTTTTATTTTTCTATGCATAATTTCCTTTTCAACGTTTCTTACACACACAATGTCCCTGTCGAACTCCCATTTATTACATCTTTCCACTCTTTTCGCCAGCTCTCCGTTGATGGTTTCGGTTTGCATCGTGCCAAAGCTTGAATATTGAAACTTGATGGGGTAATCTTGATGGGGTCTGATACAACTCGGTTCATCATCTTCGTTTTCTCTTGTTTTTTATCGTCGATCGCGGGCGGCTCGGGTAGCTATGATCCCAAGGCTTTAGATGCTTCGTTTCGATGTCACGCGAATCGGACATTGGCGAATCATCATTGAACAGGTAAATCACGCCGAGTTTCAATTCCTTCTAAATTCTCCGGCATGGAGGTTTATGTTAATAGTCTACGTAGCGGGAGTTTATGGGGCAGAGGAGTTGGTTCTAAATATGTTAAGATCCCACCTAGTGTTAGAACATTGCTTTGCGTGAAAAGATTAGCTATAGTTTATGATAATCTAGGGAATTGGTCTTCGAAATATTATCACGTCCCCGGTTATTCGTTAGTCTCTCCGGTCATCGGCTTCGAGGTTTACAATTACACGGATGTAAGGACGTTAATGGATGCAAATTTGACAATGACCGTCACCGGCGAGCCCATTTAGATTCGGTTTCCGTATTTAGAGACAAAAGAGAGAAATGTGACACAACTTAAATGTGTCGGATTTAGACATAACCGGTCGGTCGAGTTTAAGAACATGAAACATAGAGATGTTTGCGTGACCGAGAAGGCAGGGCATTTTTGCGTGGTGATACCGACACCGACGCCGTCGATGCCGGAAAAGAAAGGGAGGGTTTGGAACTGGTGGGTGATAGGGTTTGCCATCGAGCTGTTGGGCTGGCGGTGGTGGTTTCGTTGGCGGCAATGGTGGCAAAATGGTGGCGAGAGAGGAAGATAAAGCATATGGAGAAGGAATCGGATTCATCTGTGGTGTTGGATACGTTTTGGGTTAGGGGAGATCATAAAATGCCGTCTGCTTCAATGATCAGAACACAACCAGCACTTGAACATGACTATGTTCCTTAACATTTTCTTTTGTTTTTAGGTTTGTCATAGAAGAAGAAATCTATATGCATTGAATTCTTGATATCATTCTCATCGTTTTCTGGAATTACTTGTAATTTTATTCGACTCGATCTTCCCTCATTGTTATTCTGAATTCATTCGAAGATTCTAGTCAAAATTAGCATTTAAATCTCAATTATGTTTTCATCCGTTACTGATTTTCTCACATACAAGCCTAGAACTCGAAATCTTACACCGTTCTGCCGAGACGAGGTTTTGGTAGGGCGGCCAGTCTGGCCTCTTGGCCTGTAACTTTGATGTAGTAAATTATTATAGTTAGCATGATGTTTTTTGGCTCCAATCATTAGTATCTTAATGTTAATGAGTAAGGGAAGAGCCAAGCAACTTAAATAGTTCGTGCCTGCAAAGGCTGGCAGGAGAACAATTTAATATTTTTTTCTCTATGTTATAATTGGAACCACAACACATGAAACCATAAATGTACGTCGGCTAATGCTGTCAGAATTATAAATTAGAGGTATCTGTCGCTAATCTGCTGGTTTAGGCCCCATTTAGTCAATGATTAATCTGTGCATGCTTCATGATTGAGCCATTGGCTTTGCAGGAGAGAATAGTGGTTAATTCACGGCTGGAACAGCAACTATACCGACAGAAACCATGTCATGTGTGAGAAGTAGGTCGGAGGATAGTTGTCATTTTTCAATCTAGGATCTGCCATATCTTTATATTCCTTGAAGCAGTAATGGAAGTTTCTTTTTCTTTTTCTCATTCTCATTCTCGATCTCAAACATGAATTTATATTCAATATACAGACAGAGAAAATAAAAAATTTCTATAATCGCTTTAGTTTTCGGGTTTAATGTTAGAATTTAGGGTTTAAAAGTTAAGAGTTTTGATTTAGATGTTCAGAATTTATGGTCATTGTTAGAATTTAGGGTTTATAGGCTAAAATTTAGAGTTTAGAGTAATATGGGTAGGGATTTACATTTTAACATAAAAACCCTAAATTCTAACCACATCTCATCAATTGTAAACCATTAAACCTAAACCACTAACCATAGACGGAGATAGAATTTGGAGGTGGGAGCAAAACATAAGATTTAAAAAGTGGGGGACAAATTCATAATTTTTTCAATTTTTTTTAAAAAATAAAAAAATCAAGGGTAAAATAAAAAAAAAATCCCTTCCCGAGGGCAGCAACCCCTCCATCAACTAAGCACCTTCGTCCCTTCCGCTAACTTATAAATCTTAAAATTTAATTTTAAATCCTAAAACACTTATATAAAAACTTTTTATTTCTACCGTCAGAATAATTCCAAACATATGTGCATTTATATTTTACCCCAAATAATTCCAAGGCAAAGTGTTTGTAGGGTAGCATTTGATAATTATGCCGATTTCTTTATAAATATGAAAGACAGGGATGCTATGCAATCATGAATGTACCCGTAACCCACCCCACTGCAAAGTCAGCACCTTATATTCTAAAAACAAACGTTAAGATTTAAATTTACAAAATATAAAATAACAAGAATATTTTTGACCACTTGATCAATTAATAAATTTTAAAATAAATAATTTTAATTATTTAGCAATGATCGTAAACCAGGAATTGAGAATATAACGTCGATCCCAATTCGATTCTAACCTGACCTATCGATTTTATTATAACTTAATGCAATTTCAACCCCAACATAACATAACTCGATCTCGATTCGTCCATAAAATTTTAACAAAAAATGACTACATCCGCTTTGACCTATGTAAAACTAATAAAAATATTAAATATCATATACAGTAAAATTATTTTAATAAATATATCAGGACGAGACAATGAATCTCATATAAATCCGACTCTGAAAATTAAAAAAAAAACACAATCCACCGCATAAGATCCATGATTAAAATTTAAAAATCAAAAATCTAATCCCAACCGGATCGAGACTCGTCAGGGTCAAGAAAAAATAACCATCCCTGATCACTAAAAGTTGGGTAGCTAATAAATTTGGGCTTAGCATTGACTGTCTAAACTGGGATGGAGCATAAAGTTTCGGACATTAGCCCACATTTCATAATAATCCACACAAATCTTCCGGGCAAGTAATTTTTTTAATACTTTAATTTAACTATAATGTAATATTTTAATTTAATTTTGAATTTGAATAAATTTTTGTATGTGTACAAATTACACTAATCAAATTCAAAACACCAAAATTAATACTTATATGATTAGCAGCGACTGCAGGAATGGATCGACGAAGGGTTGGAGGGGACGATCGCGGATTATCTGCTGAAAATTTGAAATTACTATATAATTTAAAATTTTTATTAAAAATTTATTTTCATCTCTCCTAAAAAAAATTAAATTCGTCACTTATAATTTTATAAATTCGTCACCTATTATAAAGTTTTATGTTCGTCCCTATAGCGAGGCTGGTTTAATCTTTTCTTTGCACTGTATTATCAAAAAATGTATACATTTTCAACATAGCAGCAAGGGCGAATTTGGACATCTAAGAAACAAGAGTTTAAAAATGTAGAATGCTACTTCTGGTCTACTTGAACGAGGACCCACCCAGGGGTTGCTTAGTGAACCGAGTTGTTGGACAACGAGTCACCTTGTCGTCTGAAAATTTGGCAAGCAGGCCACGTTGTCGTTGGCAGAGATGCTCTGCCCATTTCCAGGCGGCGTGGTTCATTTCTATGCCTTCGATTTACGGATTTTTGACCGTCGATTCCCTTTACGTCAGCGGTGGGCTTGGTTTTTCAAATTCATTAAAGTTTTTATTATGGCTTAAACAAAAAAAAACCTTAAAGTATGCATTTTTTCTGCTTTTAACTCTTAAACTATGATTTAGGTAAAATATGCTCTTAAACTATTATTTTTTGTCACTTTAAGTTCCAAAACTTTTTTTGGACAAAATAAGTACCTAAACTATGTCATTTTTCTTATTTTAGTCCCCAAAACAATCAATTGGTCAAAAATCCTTGTGATGTGTCAACATCTTATTAGTTGAAATAATTTTCTTTTGACTTAAATAACTATCGAACTTAAAATGATCAGAAATGATAGTTTAGGGGCTTATTTTGATATATGATATTTTAAAATTTAAAAAGAATATAAATATTTATATATGTTAGAAAAGCCTATAAAATGATATTTTTGTAAACATGCACTTAAAGTGACCAAAATGATAGTTTATGGGTTTATTTTGTCCAAATCATAGTTTAGGGACTTAAAGGACCAAAAATGATAGTTTAGGAGCCTATTTTGTCCAAATCATAGTTTAAGGGCTAAAAGCAGAAAAAATGCATAGTTTGAGGGTTGTTTTTTGGTTTAAGCCTTCTATTTTTTTATTTGATCATGATCAGATAGGATACGAAACTCTAAGTGCACACGTGGTGCTGTCATGAGATGACCTGGTATATTATTTAGTGTATGTTATAATTTAATTATTTTTATATAATCATCAGTAATTAATTTTTTGATTCACTAATTTAAATTGATTATTTCAAAATACTATATTTTAAAAAATTGATATTGATCAACAACATCTAGAGCAAATGGTTAAAGATTCTCAGTTGACATAATCTCTTTCTCTAGGTTGTGGGTTCTATACCCATTAGGAGGAAATTTCCCCTTCACTTCCCCTAGGTAGGAATTGTTAAAAAATAATATTATTTAAAAATTTTAATGTCTTAATTCCACCAAACTAACCATACTTAAAAACATATGATCAAACTATACCTAGTAGAAATTGTGCGTAGGGGTAACCCATAAATTAAAAGTTAAAAGGGTCGAGAATAAAATATTATAGTAAGTGTTATAAAAAAAATTCAAAGAAAAAAATTAAGACTATAAAGGTCAATAGTAGGATTTCATCTGTTGACTTCAAGTAAAACATGTTTACTTTCACTTACACATTATACCACTAAGGTAAAACTATTTAATGATATCAGGGTAAAAAAATAAATTATAATTTAAAATTTTACAGGGATGAAATTAAAAAATTGGATTGTAAAGGTAAAAATATAGACTGTAAGGTAGGCCGTTGGGGCCAGCCTCTTGTGGCTACACCCTGATTATGTGTGAGTTTACTCAAATACGTATGTAACACCCTCAACCCGGATGTCACATTTGGTCCTCAAGCACAACTCGCAATCATAAAATTTCGACCTAGTTTAGCCCAATCCACAATCAATTTCCAAATCTATTTGATTTCCAATCATTTAAAACATAAATAAATATTGAAAGTATTTACAATGGAGCTCCTTTTTAAATTACCGACTCACTCTTTTTAAATCCAAATACAAGTTACAAAATACATGATAGGTTCCTACGAATACACAACCCGAAGATCTAAGTACTGTACTATGGTGAGACAAGGCGCTAGAATTCTTCACTAATGGTGCTCCTCCAAGCAATGTATCAAACCTACTAACCTGCGAACGGAAACATCGATTCAGAATGCTGAGCTAACAAAGCTAAGTGGATACACTTCCACTCAACCATGCTTTATGCAAATCATAAATATGAGCAGGTAGCTAAAGATAACATCATGGCAATATAACAATATATCAATATGGCGCTACCTCTAGCCGCCTAAACACATATATTAATCAATAAGAGCGTAAGAGTCTCACATAGCAATCATACGTATAATACCAACAAACCTGGAGTGAGGCCCGGTTACACTAAGCATCGGGTTCATACACTCGTACTCGAAATCTCTCGTTGAACATCTTTGAATGAGTCCCGATACCACTAAGCCCCGGGTTCATACATTTGGGAATATTTAATTGTGGTGTTGCAACACACACTTTCTCACACTGGGTATTTGGATCCCAACAATCAAGGGCGACTCAACCAAAACAAGTGTCCAATTCAGCACATAGCAAGAACACGTCTATAATACTGCACACAGCATCGCTCGATCCACCAAGGATCTCTATGGTGCCTATTATAACAATTCCACCCAAAGTTTTACCAAGTTATTACACGTTATGCTTATTTAATAGGGTTTAATCTTTCCCTCTCAGTTTTACTATTCATTACCACATTAGAAGCCTATTGGGCCATTGGTCTCGAATTATAAGCCTCTTATACTCAAAACATATTTTTTCGGGCTGATTGCCTAGTGGGTATCGATAGCCACCTGCGTGTATCGATACACCCTTTAGGGTACCGATATCTATCTAAGCGTACCGATACTCAACTTCACACATATAGGGGTTTAACCAACAATAAGTACAAATACACGGGGCCATGTACCGATACACATTTTGGTATCGATACACCCTCAAGCATATCGATACCTATTTTTGCTACTGGAATTCTTATAGAGTAGGGGGTATCGATACCCTCCTTAGGTGTATCGATACGCCATTCAAGAATTTCATGTGTTCATAAAGTTTAACACAGGGTATCGATACGTGTTCAACCCATATCGATACTCGAACCCATTCGTAAATTACCTAACTACCCCCAAAACCCTAAGTTAAGACCCCAAAATGAACTTACAAGTTATGTGAAGTATTTAGGGTGGTTTACTACCCTTTTTACGAGTTATTAACATAAAATTCGTGTTTTACCATTGAAGATGGTTTCAAGCATTCAAACACTCAAATTCAACCAATCATATCAACTTAAGCAAACAAGGCATCATCCTTAGGATGTACATGAAACGAATGAGTTAGTAGTGTACTAAACTTCTTCCAAAGCTGGAAATACAACCTCTAGCTCAATTTTTAAGCTTTTCTCTTTTCCTTGCCCTTTGGTCCTCCAAGCTTTCTTACTACACAAGAAGTTGTAACTCGAATTACAACTTGCATGAGACAGAAAGGGTAACTAGCTTACATTACAAAGCTAGAAAAACGAGATTTAATCATCATTTCTCCCGTTTCTAGCAAACCCTCACAAAACCCACCATACTCCTCCTCCACCAAACTTAAAGGTTATTACCTCAAAACGTAGATCATTGAACATAGATTACTCTTCCCTTGATAAGAATTTCAAGATTGATACTTAAAAACAAAAAGATTGCATCTTTGACTTTGAGTTTCTAAAGATAATGAAGAAAAAGATATGAAGGATATAGGACAAGAGTGATCTCACACTCTTACAAAATTTGCAGCCATAATAACCCAAACCCCTTTTTTCCTCTTCCAAAATGGGGTGATTTACCCATTTACCCTTCTATCATCTTCATATCTCACATGACATCTCAAAACCCAAGGCCAACAACCATTCACAATCCCACCAAGGCTCTACAAGCCTAAACTCCTAGCCCAAATGTAACCCCTTTAGCCCGGCCTAGCAGAAACCAGACTAAAGGAATCACATTAGGTTTGTCGAAGCAAACCCGAGCTAATAACCTAAACTGAGCCTATTTTTTTTCTTTTTCTTATTTAAATGTATATTATTATTATTATCCTAAGTGAACATGCTTCAGCAGAACGTCACGTTGAATTTAGATTGCGAAACGGGGTTCCATTGCTCAATAATTCATATTAGGGACCAAAATATAATTCCTGTAAATTACAGGGTATTTATATCAATTAACGTTACCCAATCTTTATTAGTCCAATTTCAAGTCATATGTTAAATTCTAACTTAAAACAATCATCTAACCTCATTCACTTGCATACATAACAATTAGGGACTAAATTGCAAGGTTTCCAAACATTGGAAAACTGGCATACAAAAAATCAGTAGAGCGTATCAATACAGGCAAGCCCGTACCGATACAGCTTAACGAATATAATGGCTACTCATACTGATACACGTATAACTGTATCGATACGGCCTTGACCCCGTACCTATCCCCATTTTGTTAACTCAAAACTTAGAATTCCAGTAGCTAAAATGCATACCGATACGACACCCCGCGTATTGATACAACTTGTTAAAATTGAAGGGATCGTATCGGTACGCAAACCCGTGTACCGAAACTAGTGTAAAATTTTCCTTAAGGCATACCGATACGGTGGCTAGGCGTACCGATACCTTTTGTTATTTTTCGATGAACTAAGCCTTTTCAGACCTCGCGTACCGATCCTTGAGTATCTGTACCGGTACGTAGAGGCCTATAATGACCTCTAGGTCCAACATATGACACTTTGGCTTACTCCATTCAACCTTAACACATATTCATAGGTGTCGAATCCGTAAAAAAATAATACCTACTTGTTCTTTGGATTTGTAGTAGCGGCGAGTAGGGTCGATCCCACAGAGAGCGGTTAAGAAATTAAATTCACAAGTAAAGCAATTTAAGTGAAGGGAGGAGTTTGTGGTTTAAATTGAAGAAAGTAATTGAAGTAAGGAAGAATTCAATATAAATTGGAACTCTAGTCAAGGTAGAACTTGGAATATTAAATCAAGAATTTAGATCATTGGCCCACAAAAGATAAATCAACATCAATCTCAAATAGCTTGGTTTTAGATTAGATGAATACCACCAAATAACCCAATCTCTTCTAAGTTAGATAATCAATTAAATACCATTAAAAGATTAACTCTTATTATCAAGATTAAATTCCTAGATACCACTAAAGAATTACAATCTATCAAAAAGCATTAAAATAGCATTAATGATCTCAAGAGACCCAAAGCGCAATTTTTTCCTAAGCACGAACCCGTTAACTTATTAAGAACATAAATTCATACATTTAGAAATCGACCTCGAATTTCTTCACCACTTGTATCAAATACCATTGAATTGGTTATAACATATATTTAACCAAACATATACATGCAGATGAAGCACAAAAGATATGAAAATCCTTAAATAAAGATAAAGATAATTTGGGAATAAGAAATTTCACTTAAAAACTTGAAATAATATCATTGTAACTACACTTATCTAGAAAAAAAAAGAGTTAGCCACTCATGGTGGTTGGCAGCGACACAAGAAGAGGGAAAGGGTTTTGACTACTTTAGATTGATTTCTCTTCACCCTTTGATATTTATTTATAAGGGAAAATAAAGGGAAAGCCTTTACATTAAATGCAATAATCCTAAACAACTCTAATTATGGTAAAAGTAGAAGTCCACTTGTAGTAGGATTGCTTGTCCTCCAAGTCAAAAATTCTATCTTGTGTTGTGCCCATACCTTATTTTGCAAGTGCTACTGGTTTTGCGCGAAGGATTTCCCAATGATGCCAAAATGGTGTTAAAACTCGGCTTTCACGTATAAAACGTCATTAAGGCCCAAAAACACCTGCAAAACCAAATATGAACCAAATTAAGGGCTTTAAGATAGATTAATATGCTAAAACATATGAATTAATATATGAAAAACATGCAAATTAATGAGTTATCACATATCTAAACATCATATAACATTATTAACATGCTTAAACATCAACGTACCAGCATTTCAAACAATCATAACAAGTCTAACATATTCAACCACAAAGTCTATAAGCATGCTCCCTAATCAACATCCAAAACATAAATCTATCCATATCTCAATCACTTTAAACTTCTTACAAGTTCAAAACAACAATCAAAACTTGCGCAAACAGGGAGTTCACCAAATAACCCTCCCAAATCAACAATTGACACATTGCCCTTATTACTACTTTGCATCATTTAAAACCATACTTTGTAACAAGTCCTTGGATTCCATACTTGCTTCCTCGCTGCCCTTGACTTTAAATCTCTGCATTGATGATAAAAGAGAGCGTAAGCACATAATGCTTAGTGAGGACCGCTTAAAATACAAAACATCATTCAATGCATTTTAAAACCGATTTATTCACATAATCTTTCACATACGCTTTATTTTCAAAACTGTCATGCCTTACTTTCAACACATGCCTTAACCCTTTGCAAAACACACA
Source organism: Hibiscus mutabilis (assembly GCA_019671005.1). NCBI lineage: Eukaryota > Viridiplantae > Streptophyta > Magnoliopsida > Malvales > Malvaceae > Hibiscus > Hibiscus mutabilis. The sequence goes on from CM033728.1 coordinate 886,872, forward strand.
TATTAAACCATAAACAACATGTATCATAGATTCAACAACATAATCTCATATACAACCCTCAATTTAAGCCTTCCCATGCATAACATCCTATACGCAAACCTTAAAGAGTATTCACATGTATAAATCACATTATACAAATAATACATCAACATGATACATCATTTCATTATATTGGCTTACAAGTGATCCTTCCCAATTCTCAATATTTTCATCAAACCACATCGGATACACGGATTTCCCAAGTGATATCTCAATCACTTAACAGCTCAATTGCATAGAGTAAATGCAAAACATACATAACCTTTACACTACCAAGGCTCATCCTCCAATTTATAGTAAACACCTCCAATGCATCACCTCAAGGGTCACAATCAGAGTAAATTGCCATTGAAGTATTACCTCAACAATATTGGGGTTCATATGGTCAGAGTAAATACTCTCAATACATCACCTCTAAGAACTATGGGCGACTTATTATAGTGTACTTTAAATCCTACGGCCAGCCAACTATATCTGATAATATTTCCAAAACCATTTCATACCATCACTTGCCAATATAATTCAATTCTTTACATTAACTCACTGTTTTCACATGCATCAATTAAAACCAATTTAACAATGCAATCAACCTTGCATTAACCAATATTCAAAAATATTACCAACGCATACATTACTTCACAATGCATCATCATCATTTTATAAACAATTTCCAGCATTAAACCATGCATATACAGTGAGTAATCAATTCATTAAAACAAATGCATAAAAACCATTTGCCAAACTGAGTTCAAGAGAGAATTCATCATTTACTTATTTCCAAGCTTAGACCAGCGTTTCAAGCTTGATCTAAACTCTCAAACACAACTTTCAAACCTTTGCAAAGCTGCAAAACACGTTCTCACTCACCGACATGCAAAGCCTCACTTGCCGATACGGTAACCTCGCCTCTAAAGCTTCCAAAATAATCGTTCAAGCTTGAGGATCAGCTTCCCCTAATTTATCCACACAAAAATAGAGGATTCAATGCATCAAAATGCATTCAACAACACAACAACATAAATCTTGAATATCAACTATTTAAATACACTCATCAACAACCGAAATTAACATCAAACATCTTCCAAACTTAACCCAGCCACAATCTAACCTTTTAACCCATCAATTAATATCTAAAAACACAACAACAACAACATCCTTATACCTCTAGCATTCAATAAACCACCACAACACCCCAAAAACTCATAACTAACAACCTAGAAAATTAGAGATTCACATAGTTTAGGGATTCCAATGTTAAAGCCCAATTGCTAATATTAATAAACATCAAAATCATGATTAAAATCAATCAAGAACTCAGCAAAACAGAGTCTATTCGAAAATCCACCAATTTAACCAATTAAACCCCAATTTAGCAAATCTTCCATAATTAAATCATCGAATCAAGTTAGAAAACATATGTAAAGGATCAATAAATTGGGAATTTCAATAAATAACCTTATATTAGAGGAGAAGAATGAACCTCACCTCTAATGGTTGTCTTTCCCCTTAATTGGATGAATTTACATAACAAAACAATGAGAAACCAACTAGATTTTGTTAAGAAATCATTATAGTTCCACTTGAAATCAAATGTTTTATTATAATAATATTTTGCCTAAGAATTTTGAATAGAAAAGAAGTGTTTGGCTAGAGAGAATTAGAGAGAAAATCTTTTTTGAGAAAAGCTGGTTACATCAAATTGTTTAAAGCTTTTTAATTATCCAATTAATTCTCCAAGCCTTTTTATATCATTTTAAAATCATTTAAAATAGCCCATTAAAGGAAACAGTTTGATACTAGACTTTGGGTAAATAGCTCCTTAAAGATTCAAAGTTTTGACCCTTTTACAAAACAGTCACTAAAAACAGTTTTGAAACTGTGCATTTTGGTCACTAACCAAAATGTCCAATTTCGATATCCATTTTTGTAAAATTGATTTTAACAAAATCATTTGCATATTAAATAATGATTTTAGACTATTTTTTGTATTTTTATCTCAATCGAAAATATTTATTTCAAATTAAATCCCGAAACTAACTCGAATCCTCTAATTTGATCCGTCGGACCGTCTAAACCACCTAGAAAACTCCAGGCCCAAAACCGGGGCGTTACAACTCTCCCCCTTAAGAAATTTTGTCCTTAAAATTTACCTGATAGGAAAAGATGCGAAAATCGAGCAACCATGTCCGACTTACTCTCCACGTGGCCTCCTTAACACCGCGATGTCGCCACAACACCTTAACAAGTTTAATTGTCTTGCGACGAAGAACTTTTCTACTGGAGTCAAGGATCTCCACTGGTTCCTCATCATATGACAAATTCGGTCGCAACTCAACATCCTCAATTGGCATTACGTGCGACGGATCCGAACGATACCTCCATAACATGGACACATGAAACATATCATGAATCTTCTCCAACTCATGAGGCAATCTCAACCGATAAGCCACTGGACCAATACGTTCCAACACCTTATACGATCCAATAAATCTCAGACTTAACTTTTCTTTGCGGCCAAAAAGCAACACATTATTCCAATGTGAGACTTTCAAGAAAACCTTTTCACCAACAGCGTACTCAACCTCTCTACGCTTCAAATCCGCATAGGATTTTTACCTATCTGAGGCCGCTTGTAACCTCCTCGAACCGACCTAGATGCCCAACCGAACTGAGGAAACTACATTAGGTTCGTCGAAGCAAACCAAAGATATTACAAGAAATCGGTCTATTTTTTTCTTTTATCTTGTCTAAATGCAAATTATTAATCCTACATGATCATACTTGCAGCGGGTGAATTTTCAAAGAAAACGAATCTCGAAAAAGCAACCAATTGCACAACATAAGATTTAGGGACTAAATTGCAAAACTGACAGCTTTAGGGACCAACACTCAAATTAAAGTTACCAATCTTCAATTATTCCAATTTCATGCTTACAGGCTAAATTTCAGGCCATTACGATTATCCAAACACATACAATTGCCTTAACAAAGCTCATGGACCAAAATAAAAGAAACATGAACCTTCAAAGATTCCAAAATAAAAGATTTAACGCTATCTGTATCGCTACACCTAGAGGTGTTTCGATACGCCTTAACATTCTCCAAAAGCTAAGATTTTAGTAGCCAAATATCGTTCCGATACGCTTACTCGTATCAAAACACCCTTCACGAAAACCATGTACCGTATCGAAACACCCTTTTGAGTACCGAAATGCAGGCCAAAATAGCCTAAGCCCGTACCAAAATAGTTGCCCGCGTACCGGTATGATAAGCCTAAAATGGCTTACACGTACAGAAACAGGAACACCTGTACCAGTACGCTTGGACCTGTAATGTCCCAAATTGTTGTCTAAACACTTTTTGATGATAACCAAAACACTCCAACATGCTTCAAACACTTATACAACAACACTAAGATGCGTTACCAACCAAAGCATCACAGATTCAACAATCATTCATGGCACTTATACTACACAAGACATTCTATAGGCATGCATCCTAATATCATTTCACCAGGTACATTTAAGGCATACTCAACACACTTGCACATTTATAGCATCATACCAAACTTGCTTGAATCATCAAAACATGGCAACCATTCCAAATTAACTAGATGCATACCTAAGCACTCATCTAGCAACATTACAAGCAATGACCCACACAAGTTTAACAACATCAAACCAACAACAAAATCCAGCACTTCACATGCTTACAAATAATGGGAAAACAGTATTGCAAATCCCCAAATTATGGTGAACACGTTGCCTTATTAACCGAAAACATAAATCGAGTTCATACTCAAATAGTCTTGCACTTGGATCACTTCAAACCTTGCCTTTGCTGCCCCCAACCCTTAATGCTTTGCATCTTTAGGATAAAGAGAGCGTAAGCACACTTGATTAGTGAGGAAGCTCTTAAAACAATGATGCATTTAAAATCCTTTGAAAACTAAACACTTGTTTTCAAACCATGCTTACGACCAAAGTATTACATTGATTCCCAACAAAACATGCATATCGACCATATGCAAAATCATTTACAAGTCACGTGCTCAAATTCCAAAGTATTAAATCACCTCATGCTTAAATCCCAAAGCGTTTAAATCATATTACATGCTTAAATCCCAAAGCATCATAAAATCATATCGCCATACTTAAATCCCAAAACATTATAAAATCATATCACCATGCTTAAATCACAAAGCATTATAAAATCATACTACCATGCTTTAATCCCAAAGCATTATAAAATAGATTCAACACATAAGCTTTCATATATTGGCAATTATAGTGACCCAGGATAGACGACCACTATCTTTGGTTAGCCGGCTGTTAATCATTAGGAAACCGACCGTTAACCTTACATTTCGGATACACGGATCTCCCATGATAGTCGACCGCTACCATGACCCACACCATGCCGACCGCATGATACAACACCCTTGCCGACCGCAAGATCAACATCAACAAGGGGAATCGACCGCTCAATCCAGATGATAACTTTATAGTCTGAGTAGCCGACCACTTACCTCAAGAACTTTTAACCACGATCGATTTTTATCATATTATAGTGCACTTCATCCTATGGCATGCCAACTATATCCGAATGTTTTCTCATCATGTCACATAGCCAATATATCATTTACAAAACTATTTACTCACTATTTTACAACGCATTATACAAAACCACTACATATGCAATCATATTGCCAAAACAATAACACCATTCCCGACCATAATGAAAACCAATTCTCACTAGCATTTCTTTTACTTTTAAACCACTGCATATGTACTCAAAATCATGCATTTACAGCAAGTAAAACAAGCCATGCTTATAACCAAAACATGAAATCGACATGCTCATATACGAACCGACATTTAAGCGCAAAATAAGGGAAACTTACTTCTGAGCTTAGGATAGTGTTCCAAACTTATCCCAAACTCCTAATGCCATTTGCAAACCTTTAAAATATGTTTAAAACCAGTTTCCACTCACCGATACACCTCGCCTTGCTCGCCAACGTGAATCGAACTCGTAACAAGCAACAACAACGTCAAGCTTCGGTGCCTTGATTATTCCCCATGTTTTAACCACATAAAACCAAAGGGAAAATGCATCATTATGCATTCAAACCATTGCCAACAGGAAATTACCCGCAACTCTCAAGTTGCCCACTCAAAAACCATCTGAAACATATCGAAATCTTCCCCAAACACTTCCAAAACCCAACCCAGCAATAATATAACGATTCAACCCATCAAACACCATTAATTAACATCTAAAAACCCTTTCCCAACATCATTTTACTTCCAGCAATGATTAAACTCAACTATCACCCCAAAAACCTTTGATTAACAACCTTAAACATTAGAGATACAACTTGTTTCAGGATTACAATGTTAAAACCAAGTTATTAACTCAATTAAACATCAAAATCATGATCTAGTCCGATCAAAATCCCAGCAAATAGAACAAGTACGAATATCCTCAAATTTCATCAATCAAAACACAATTAAACCAATGTTCTTCAATTAAACTATCAAAACACATTAGAAAAATAATTGTAAAGAGTCAACAACTTGGGAATTTCAATAAAAAAACCTTTCATTAGAGGAGGAGAACGAACCATACCTCTAATGGATGCTTTCTCCCTTAATTAGATGATTTACATGAGAAAACAAAGTTAAAACAATAAGGTTTTGGAAAACTAACAACAAGAAATCATTTGAAAATAAAAGATTTAAGAAAAGAAAGATTTACTTGAAGATTTAGAAAAAGAAATTGATGTTTGGCTGGAGAGATTTTGGAGAGAAAATAGTTGAGAAAGTTTGTTACGTGATTTTTGTTTTAAACCTTTTAATCACAAATTAATTCTCCCTAACCTATTTATAGTTTTTAAAACACTTTAAAATTAGCCAATTAAGGGATAAAGTCTGATATTAGACTTTTGGGCAATTAGCTCCTTAAAGATTCAAAGTTTTTACTCTTTACAAAACAACCACTAAAAATAGTTTTTAAAGTTTGCATTTTGGTCACTAGTCCAAAATGTCTGATCTCAAAAACTCGTTTCCAAAAATTTGCTTTCACCATAATCATTAGTATATTAAATAATGATTTTAGCATATTTTTACATAATTTTATCACCTTCAAAAATATTTAATTTGATTTAATCCCGAAATCGACTCAAATCTCTAATACCGGTCCACCAGACCTTCGAACCAACCTTTAAACATCTAAGAATAAAAGTGGGGTGTTACACCGCTTTCAAACGATCGCAAATCATCTTCACTTTCTCATCTGTGTCTTTCAACACATCAGGCATGGAAACATACTCCCATATAAGGCTTCATACGGTGCCATTTTTATACTTGCTTGATAGCTATTATTGTACGCAAACTCAACCAAAGGCAATTACCTTTCCCAAGTTCCTTGGAACTCAATGATGCAACATCTCAATATATCCTCCAAGATCTTAATCATGCGTTCAGACTGGCCATCCGTTTGATGATGATACGAAGTACTGAAATTCAAGCGAGTACCTAAAGCTTGACTCAAACATCCCAAAACCTTGCTGTAAACCGTGGATCTCTATCTGAAACAATCGACTTAGGTACTCCATGCAACCTTACAATTTCAGCAACATACAAATCCGCCAACCTACCCAAGGTATACGCCGTATGCACTGGCAGAAAATGTGCACACTTCGTAAATTGATCAACAATTACCCAAATGGTGATCATCTCTTATTTCCACTCCAAAATCTTCAACGGTTGCAACAACCTAAAAGAAAACTGGTGTTCAGCCTTCACACGTTGACATACCATATATTTGGCAACAAAATCAGCCACGTCCTTTTTCAAACCCACCCAATAGCACTCTTCCCTCAAATCTCGATACATCTTAGTACTACCAGGATGTATAGCAAAAGGACTAACATGTGACTCGGTTAGAATCATCCGTCTTAATCTACATCATTAGGCACCACTATCAGATCATTGAAACACAACACCCCATCACCATCAAAGTGAAAATCTGTAGGATTTTCATCCATGATGTCCTTGACATGCGGTACCAATGCCTTATCATAAGGTTGTTTTGCCTTAATGAACTACGACAAAGATGGTTTCACTTGCAATTCTGCCAACAACCCTCCATCACGGGTCACACTCAACCTCGCAAACATGGCCCTCAACTCCACAATAGCTTTTCTACTCAAAGCATCGGTCATAACATTTGTCTTGCCCGAATGATATTCAATCGTCAAATCATAATCCTTAAGCAACTCCAACCATTTACGTTGCCTAAGATTCAACTCCTTTTGCGTCAACAAATACTTCAAATAAAATTCGACTCGAGCTCGACTTGAATTTCATAAATTTGACTTGAATCAAATAAAATTTGAGTTGTAAAATATGTCGTATCAACTCGAATAACTTAAAATTTTTAGACTGACTCGATTGAACGCTCACCCCTAATTTGTATAACTATATTTGTTCACTAACCTAACTTATTTGTAATACCCATAATTCTCTTTCCTTCTTCTAAACATTAAATTAAAAGATTCACTAATTCGTCTAGTGGTCAAGTATATTCACATCGTCTCATTTTTATGGGTTCGAATTTCGACTTTTATCTTGAGAATGTAATACTCTCTATTTAATTAAAAGATAAAATATATTCGTAAATATTTTTCTTCGAGATGTCTTTTTATTTTGCTATATGCAGCTCTAAGGGTTGTCAATAAAAACTAGCAAAATATCTGTCATTACGGCTTATTTTATTTTTCAATATGATCTACTAGAATATAATTAACTACATTCTTAAAAAAGTTGTATTTCATTAATTTATGGTATTTAATATAGTTAAACCCTAAATATGAAACTCAAAACACAAATCACAAATCCTAAATATTTTAAAAACCCTAAACTCATAACCTAAGGGTTTATGATTTAATTACGTTAAATACCACAAATTAATGTAATACAACTTTTTAAAAATACAGTTAATTACATTCTAGCAGGTTTCATTGGAAACTAAAATAATATTGATGACAAATATCTTTTTAGTTTTCATTGGTAGCCTAAGGGTTATATACATAAATATTATGTGTCATTTTCGATATGAATTTTATTTAAATTTAAGATGGGAAAATATCTCATGCACCAGTAGTAGAAATATTTTGTTCCTGCAAACGCTTTAATTTTAGGGGTTAGGAATCTAGTTTAGGGTATATAATTTAGGGGTTTATGTTTAAGGGTTTAGAATTTAAGGTTGTGGTTAGAATTTAGGGCTTAGGAATAGGATTTAGAGTTTAGAGGTTGAGGTTTAGGTTTTAGGGTAATATGTTAAGAATTTAGGTTGTTACCTATAACCCCAAAATTCTAACCATAAACTCTAAATTCTAAGCACATAAACCTAAACTCTTAAAGTATGAACCTTAAATTAGATCCTTAACCCCTAAAATTATGGCGATTGTAAGGATGGGCATGGGGCAGGGCGAGGCGGTTTTTTGGCCATCCCGACCCTGCCCCGAACTATAAACCCCTAAACCTTACCCCGCCCAGAATTAAAATATTAGTTTACCCGCCCCGCCCAACCCCAATGTACCAACACTTAAATCGACCCAGACCCGACCCCGACCCAAAATTTTTTAAAAAACTTTTAAAAAATAATATCCGCTGACGATAAAAGCTAGATCCAGTCAATCCACGATACGACCACAAAATATAATTTCAAAAGACTTTAAACCTATATAAAAATAAAATGAAAACCAATTTTAAATTACTCACATGAAAAATTACATATTTAAAAGAATAAACTTGAACTATTGACCGTCAGAATCAAATATGTTAAAACTTAAACAACATCTAAAAAAAAGATTGACATAACCACCATAAAAGTGTTTATATATAATGGCAGTTTCATAAATATAATAAATATATATATATATTTATTTAAATATATACCGGGGCGGAGTGGAGAATTTTTAGCATATACCTGCCCGCCTTGACTCAACACTTTCAAAAACCCGCCCCGCCCTTCCCCGATCCTCGAAATTCAAGACTAAAAATTTGACCTGGTCAGATTAAGGCATATCGGGTCGATTCGAGGTTGAGTAATTTAATCATCTTTAGGCACTTGTGAAAACAAAATATTTTCGGTGCATAGTATAATACCCATTTAAGAAAAATTACTAGATGGATCTGGCTCACCACGTCATTCATGGTCCCATCCAATAATAATTTTTCATCTCATTTTTTTCTAAGGTGAATCTTCATCTCTTTCTTACATGTCATTAAATGAATGAATCTCATTGGATGAGACCATAAATGACGTGGTGAGCTGAGACCATGTAATAATTTCTCCCATTTAAGATATATATAAACTTTATTCAAAATTTGATTTTATCTAGATAATAGTTGTTAGGGAAAAAAAAGAAAAAGCAGAATTAAAATAACAAGGAAATAAAACTTAGGTGGCAAAAGCTAGGGGTAAACCCAATTAGGTGGTCAAGCGTGGCCTGTGGTGGATTCTAAATGATCTATTCATTATAGTTAAATGTCACACAATTAAAAATAATCAAAATTCTTTTCTATTATTAAATTAAATGAAACACGACCACGTCAGCTCACATGACGGGTGGAATCGGTTGGACTCCTTACCCGATACGCGTAGCTCAAGTCACCAACGCACACGTGTACGGTAACGATGACGTTGAAATTTATAAAATGGCCAAAGCCAATATCGAATGGGCCAACTCAACAACCAACCTTGTCCCCCTGTATATACGCTGTATTTACGTACTTGGCTCCTTTTTACGACACGTGTTTGGTGACGTGGTTGTTGCCTTGGCGCTTCATTCCCCCTTCTTCTTTACCGTGCCATGGCTTTCCTTCTCCCTCTGTTATAATCTGCGAATTTAAAAAAGAAAAGAAAAGAAAAACTCATTTACTTTTCTTCGGCTTTTGAGTAAAGAAATTGCAGTCTTTCTCACTACTATATGCTGTGAAGTGTGAATCATTCTTTTGCTTCTAAGGAAAGGAAGATTTTCAGATTTTTCATATTTTCAAGGTATGTTGAAATTGAAGTTCCAGCTGCAGTTATTGTTGAGTGAGTGGATTATTGCGTAAGGTTATGTTTGGTTGTTAAGAAAGCTGGTGAACGTGCAGGATTAGAGTTAAATTTAGTTTTGGATGTTTTTATTTGGCGAGTTAATGTAGGAAAAGGAATTCGATTTGTGAAAAAAAAATCCGTCGAGCTCCATTACGGCATAACCTTTTCAAATTATAACTGAATTTTGTAGGATTTGTTTTATAAAGAAATCATGTTCCTTTTGGCTTTAAGTAATTTTAAGCGTTTATTTGTTCATAGATCTCGTAAATTGGTGACAATCTCTGATTACAACTTTGGATTTGCATGACTATTTCGGCTTATTTTCTTTGGTACTGAATTTCATTAGAGGACAAAAAATGAATTAGCAGTTATATGAATATGGTATTCTTTCCAAAATTGTTTTGGATTCATCTACGAAAACCTATTTCATAGGGGAAGAAAATGCAGAAATCTTGAATCGCAGACTCAAGGGTATTTTTGTCCTTCAGTTAACAGATAAAATCGGTGAAATGGTTTTGGTAATTTCTCTTCGTTCTCTGTGTGAGTGACAGACTACTAGAAAGACGGTTGTACCCTCGTATTTTCATATGATATTTCTTGTGTAATTTTTTGTTTCGTTAAACGTTAGGAAGTGCAAATCTGAAAGTCGTGCTTGTTTCTAGAGGTAGGTGATGAACTGCAACTGTCTCTGTTTTACGTAGAAGTTAATACGAAAGTAGAATGAGTGATAATATCTTTACACTACATAGAATCTTATAGAAATTCTAACTTTAAATCAAAACGATTCATATCTAATTGCAATTCAGTGACATTTGCTGGTATGATGTTTTCCTCATTCATTCCTATTGTCATCAAGAAATTTGCTGTCAAACACAACTTCATGTTTCTCTCTTTGACTGCAGCAGAGAGATAGGTAAACAAAGTTCTCGAAGTTAAGTTTCAGCTTTGGTGCTTGACCATGGGAAACAGCGATGAAGGGGGGTCATCAAAATCTGACAAATCACCTTCACCATCGCCACCTGTAAGTTACTAGATTATGTCTGTTTATATGTTGAATCTCGGAAAAAGTTGTAGCTTTTTATGCTAGAAAGATTTTGATGGTAGTCGTAGTAGAATTTTGCTTGCTATTTAAATGTGGAGAATTTTGAAGTTCATATCTAAGTATTGGTCAATCCCTTTCTATCCATAGGATCAAAGCAATGTTCATATCTATCCCGATTGGGCAGCTATGCAGGTTTTCTTCTTTATGCATGCACCTTGTTACCTCTTTCCTGCTACTGTTTTTGAAGAATTTCTAATGGGGATTTCATGGTTCTCTGTAACATTTAGGCATATTATGGTCCTCGAGTTGCCATGCCACCATATTATAATTCAGCTGTGGCGTCTGGTCATGCTCCTCCCCCCTATATGTGGGGGGCAACACAGGTAATGCACATAGCTCCAGTGCATTTAATAACTTCATTCAAGTTTTCGTTGAACTTCTCTATAAATAATTAGTGAAAATACTAATTTGACACTTCCAGCCAATTATGCCACCTTATGGGCCACCTTATGCAACAATCTACCCTCATGGGGGAGTTTATGTGCATCCTGCAGTTCCTATGGTAAGTTTGCTTCGCCGGTATCTGTTAATTAGATTATTATTTTTACAAAATAAAAATAAAATTCTAGGAGTTTGCCTTGTTTTGCATTTTAGATATAAATACATAGCTTATTTCGCTTGGGTATATACATTGCACATACTTTTGTATAATTCTTGTCATTCTTTTTTTTTTGAACATATAATTCTTGTCATTCTTACTGCCATACATATATTTTCTAGTTATACTAGTAATACTCATGGATTCCTTACCTTACCAGTATAACAAGAAACGCTAAATTAAAAAGAAAATTGCATGGTTCCGCCCCCTCCGTAGGCTATCAATGGAATGCTAAATAAAACCAAGAACTCCGGTTCTGTTGTATCATGTTATACCCTAATCCATTTGTTATCCATTTGCTCCTGAAATCCAGGGATCGCACGGTCATGGTGTTCCACTATCACATGAAGTAAGAACTAAGGAAGCTTTTGTTGAATTAATCCTTTCAAACTGGTGCTATTTTTATCCTTAATTATTGTAGATACGCATGCATATTTACTGCTTCAATGAGTTAGCTTGCAAGTTCTCGGTCTTTGCTTTAAGCTTTAATCTGGTGTTGAATATAACCAGAGCATTGTATTGCAGGCCCCTGTGGAAACACCTACAAAGTCCTCGGGAAATGCAAGCCAAGGTTTAATGAAAAAGCTGAACGGATTTGATGGCCTTGCAATGTCGATAGGCAGCGGTTCTGCTGAGAATGCTGAAGGTGGGGCTGAACCCCGACCGTCCCAGAGGTTTGTTAATCATTTCTGGACAAACTATTTGTAGGGGACTGCACGACCAAGTGAACTTGTCCCAGTTGATCTATAGTTACTTGACTAATTTTTATGATCATCTGGCAGTGTGAAGACTGAAGGTTCCACTGATGATAGCGACAGGAATACAACTGGGGTGAGATCTCATTTCTATCTGTATAACCTGTTTCCAACAGCTTTTTAATTTCTTTAGAAGTTATTTTCTTTGAATAATGCATTAAAACAATTATAAGTGTCCAAATGCTAAAGCTTATTTTTGTCATTGTGTATCATCCGTCAGGCTGATCAAACAAGACGGAAAAGAAGCAAGGACGGAACACCAACCGTTGGTACGATCCCATTCTTCACCAAATATATTGTTGATGTCTGATAGAGTTTACCTGAAGAACAAGGTTTTCACCAAATTTAGGAACATTATCATTTTTACATATTAATAGGAAATCCCATTAGAGATATGCAGGCTCACTTCTGGGAACTTGTATGTGGGCACTTAGACTCATGAGTAATGACCTCGATATGCATAAGTTTTTTGTGGTTTCTGAAGGCAACTTGTGTTAGAAAAATGAAAAGAATGAGATTTCAATTATTGAATCGAGACATACTTGGTCCCACTTTCATTTCTGGAGGTTTAGGCATTTTGATTATGGTCTCTGTGTTAGCAGGTGGAGAAGGGAATAATGAAGCAAGGTCCAAACCAGTTGCTATGCGGGAGGTGAGAGCAACCATTCCTGCTATACCAGTCGAAACTGTACTTTCTCCCGGAGTGACCACAGCTTTGGAGCTTAGGAATCCTCACACCATGAATGCTAAGTCCAGTCCTACGAGCGTACCTGGTGTAATGCCATCTGAAGTCTGGATGCAGGTAATTTGTCTGAATGGACCCCCGGTATATCTGTTCTTTATATCCTTGCTTTCGAAGCTATGCTTTTTAGCTTTCCTATATTTTGAATTATTTTGTTGCTTCATTAAGAAGCTAATGTTTTTGCTTACAATAGATAGTAAATAGTAAATACACAATTTAGCTAATTTATATGAAATTTAACTAGAATGAACGGGAGCTGAAACGGGAGAGGAGGAAACAGTCTAATAGAGAATCTGCTCGAAGATCAAGGTTGAGGAAGCAGGTATAAGAAATATATCTTTTTCCGTATCTGCTTAATAGCATACAATGCTTTACCAGATATGAAGTATGAACTCTAAACACTGGAATGCTCTGAAACTAAAGCCCTGCATTCTTTTATAGGCCGAGACAGAAGAGCTTGCTCGTAAAGTTGAATCCTTGACCGCAGAGAATGCAACACTTAGATCTGAAATAAATCAACTAACCGAAAAATCCGAGAAACTAAGGCTAGAAAATGCCACATTAGTGGTAAGGACGTTTACGGTTTCGGTACTTCATTTCTCTCTCAGCCCAATCTTTCTTGTAATGACTTGTGAAGTCTTTTTGCAAGACAGGAGGGATTGAAAAATGCTGAACAAGGATGCGCGGAGGAGATTATTATGAATAAGAAAGAAGACAAAGATGGTGGAATGTTCGAGAAAAAGTCGAGCTCGGGTGCCAAGCTACATCAACTCTTGGATCCGAGTCCAAGAGCCGATGCCGTGGCGGTTTGATGAACAAGGAGAAGAGGTAACCTAAGTTATTTTCTTTGACATTAAATTTGAGGAAACCAAGTATAGCTTTGGCATGTAATTTGTAACTCCAAAACTACTGCTAACAGCTAGCAGAGTGACGAATTGGTGATTGTTAGGATTGACAAACTGATGTGTATTTTTTATTTGGAAATCAGAGTGCTGAGAAAACTTAGAAAAAGTAGTGTATATTAACGAGAAATTAGATCTTTGTTTGAAGGGTTTTGGAAGCCGTGAAATATGTAAAATTCTTATGATTATGGTAATTTGAATGACTGTGTGATGTGTGGAAACCAGAAAAAATGCTGTTTCTTATCAGTTTTGAAGTCTAAATATAAATATTAAAACCTCAATCTAACTTCTAAACCCTAAAATTTTAAGTTTATTTTTTTTAGTGTCAATGCATAAAATATTTTTTAAAATAAGAAAATCATTTTTTAATCTTAAATTAAAGATTATATTAATCTAAAATTTGATTAAAGAAAGAGGCAAATGATTAATCAATCAACTAGAAAAGAAAAGAAGAAAATCCAACCCCCATAACATCATAAGAAGCCAAAGTCCAATCCCCATTGTAATTGGGTGTTCAATTTACATATTTCCACAAGTATAAATGTATGAATTAATGGTACTTTGTAATAAAATAATTGCATATAAGAAAAAGGAAAATAGATGGAAGCCAAAGTAGATACAAAGTGTTCAAGAATTGCCTCTTCCAATTAGTGTTGGATAGCTGTGAAATGTATTCAATGAATATTGAGCCTGCAATCAAAGCAGTAAAATTCTATTAAAAAAATTATAACTGTGTTATTAACATGAGACACAATTAGCATATATCGATAATTTGGGACTGAAATTAGAATGAGAGTTATAGTTTGAGGATGAAATTAAAAATTTTAAAAGTTTGAGGCCAATATAAAATGAGTGTCATAGTTTAAGGACAAAAATAAAATATTTAAAAATTTAAAGACTAATTTAAAATAAAAATTACGATTTAAGGACACGTAATACAATTAATTCTATTTAAATTTGAGATTTAATTCTTTACTTTAATTTAGTTAATTATGTATTATCATTTTAATAACAAAACAAAAAGAACAAGGACAAACAATTATCCATTTGGAAGGATGAATGAGGTCTTATTTACCATTTTAACATGTTGATGACGCATTTAGGCATGTCTCCGCCGTCGAGCTGTTTCATGGTGATTCCGTCGCACTTAACAGTCACCGCCACCTTACCAATCTTCAACCCCGCCACACCCAACCCAACTTTCGTCCGAGCCTCCACGTTCACCGGCAAAGTCTTGCTTCGGTGCCCGGTCCGGAGCTTGTTCCCGACATCGTCAGCCACCAGTATGTTACTCGCCTTTGTCTCCACTTTCAAACTCGTCGTGCTCTGTTTCCCCATAGTGAAACCAATCACCGCCGCCGTTCCCGCCGCAGTCTCATCTCCACCTTCCCCAAAACTGACGTCGAACTCCGTGTCGCCGTAATAGTACGTCATCTTCACGTTCGAGTTCTTCACTTCGAGTCTCGTCGTCGTCGCGGCGTCGAGGTAGGTTCCGTCTGGTTTTTTAGTGACGTTAAACCGGGACATCCGAACCGACTGGACGTGAAAGCCGGGGAATTTCGGGTCGAACAGAAAGTAGAAAACCATGGCACCGGTGACGACGAGGAGAATCAAAACCAATAAGAAAATGCAGAGCGAGCAACAACAAACACGGCAAAACCCACTTTTCCCTTTCCTCTGATGGAAAGATGGTGGCAGAACCGGCTTTCGTGACGGGGGTCTGAACCCGGACTGTGCCGCCGGGAAGTTTGGGTCTCTATATCCCGGTGGCTTTTGGAGAACCGGTTTCAATGGAGGCTCAGCCATTACTCGTTTCGTTTTGCAATTCGGGATAAATTGGTAGAATTCGATGAACTCAAAACACTTGCGATTAATGAAGCTTTGGTTTTCGAGAATCTGGCATTAATTGATGAACAAGAATGTTTGGAAATTTATTTCAAAAAAAATGAAGGATTCCAAATTTCAATAGGATGATGATGATTGTATTGGTGGATTAGTTTATTTCTTTGGTTTTGTCTTTTGTCCGAAGGTGTGTGGTGGCAGGGCATGTTCTTCCACATGGGACCGGAGCTTCCCTCTGGCTCTCGTTGCCGTTATCCGCTAACTTGTCGTTTCCACAGATGCCACCGACGCCTCACTCTATTTCCCCCTTTTTCTTTGTTTCGTCAATAATATTTGGTCTAACTATGATTTTGGTCCCTCTATCATATTCATAAATTCATATCATTACTTCTAGACACTAACTAGAGATATTTTTTTAACTACATGTATCCAATTTATTGGCCGACAACTAATATGGTTGATCCAATTGGTAAGCAATTTGGTATCGTTTAAACATGTCTCGAGTTTGAGGCCTTGTGTATGCAGAAAATTTCAACTGAGAGACTCATCTACCAAAGCCAGGTGTACGACATGGATCAGACATAAAAAAATTATTGATTGACAAATCCGAATTGAATACTGTAAAGGTCCATTATCATTAAAAATGTTAGTAATGTTAAGGTAGAGATTAATTGAGATTATGCTTAATAGCAAACATTTGAAATTTAGTCACCATATGTAATAAGTTATTGGTTAAATTTTATCATTAATTCATGTATTATGTACAAGTTATGGATTTAGTCATTGTATTCAAACTTGATCAATTTTAGTCACCATGTTATTCCAATATGAGTAAATTACAAGAACTTGAATTGGAGAACAAAAAAAAATACAATTTATGTATAATACAAGGATTGATAGTAGAATTTGTTTTAATATATTTCATGATTATTATTAGTGTCAAGACTGAAATTTCAAAGTTTAACAAATATAGGAATTAAAAATGACCAACTTAAAGTACATAGACTAAATCTAAAGCTTACATATAGTACAAGGTCTAAATGAAGAAATTGACCTAAATTATTTCTATCATTATCTAAAAAATAAAGGTATAAAGCCAAAAAAAATGCCCCTAACGTTTCACTAAATAGTCATTTGAGTCTTTATTCTTTTTTGAACTAATTTAATCCCTAACGTTTTATTTTGGGTCAAAATGATCCCTATGCGGATAAAAACTATTAGTCAACTGACGATAAACAACTTGAAATGATTGACAAAATGACACGTAGAAGAAAAAAATATTTTATATTTCGTACAATTTTATAAAATATTTTTTGACTAATGTGTCATTATGTAAAGTCAGCATATTTGTCTATATGATACTGCTATCGCGGCATCATTGTCATATAGGTTTGTCACGTTGTTTCAAGTTGTTTAACGTCAGTTGATTGACAATTTTTATTCTCATAGAGATAATTTAGACCCAAAGTAAAACGTTATGAATTAATTTAATTAAAAAAATAAAAACTAAAATAACTATTCAATTAAACGTTATGAACATTTTCTTACAACATGCCAAAAAGAAACTCTTTTGCGCATGCAACAAAATTTACAAAATATGGAACCCGAATCTCCGGCCCAGTTCAAAACCCGTCTCAAGAAACGCCAACCCAGGATCCATGTTCAACCGCAGCCGTTGGTTCGCAACTTCGTTTATGGTTTTCCAACAGCCACATTTACCCAAATCTCTCTGCTAAGTAGATGGTAACTAAAAACAATTACAAAGCTTTTTTTTTTCTTCTTCTAGATTTTACTGTAAAGTTTTTTCTTTTGATTCATATGCTTATTCGTTCAACACCTAGTTTTACTCTCTCTCATGGATCTCCTAGAAAGGTTCTCACATGCAGCGCTTGGGATGTAAATGACACGCATATATTTCGACCTATTTGAGTTCGACTTGATAAAAGCTTGATTCGATTGAATTTAACTCGAATTCAGTTTGAGTTCTTAAGGAGCTGAGTTACTCGATACTTAATTCGAAAAATTCACGAGCTCTTCGAAAATATAATATACTAAATTTTTTAAAATTAAAGTAAACTAAAATATATGTTAGTGGATAATAATAATAATAATAATAAATTATTATTATTATTAATATGGATTTAAGTGAGGAATAAAAATCTTCTATCCCTTTTTAGTGTCTTTATCTATGTCCTGATACTAAAAAATATGACTTAAGTTTATGATTGGGGTTTAGGGTGTAAGGTGTAGGGTTAGAGTTTATGGTTTATGTTTAAGATTTAAGATTTAAAAAATAGAGTTAGAATGTAGGATTTAATTTTGAGTGTTGGGGCATAGACAAGGACATCAAAAAGGTAGATGATTTTTGCCTGTAAATGAGACTAAAAAGATCGCGAGCTACTCAAGTTCGACTCGGTCAAAGTTTGATCAATACTCGGCTCGAGTTTTTAACAATTTATGTACTGGAAGATGGTGGGAAAGGTTGTCGAACTTGTTTCGTCTTCTCAGGTGTTGGTTTCATATTCTGAAACCAATTCAACAAATGGGTAAGATATTTATGTTATTTTTTGGAACAAATTTAACAGAAAACACTACTACACTAGTATTATTCAGGATGATTAGTTACTTTCTCCTATAAAACAGCATTTCTTGGCATTTTGACTCTGAACTCGCTCTCTACTCTCTTATAACCTCCTAATTCTGCATTGAAAATATCATTTCTTCTTCTCGTTCCTCTCCCTTCCAAAAGAAAAAGAAAATCCCAATCTTTGATTTCGGATATGAATCCGACAGAACAAACAACAATTACCAAAAAGGCATCGACAAAGTTGTCTTCAATGGAGTCCAATGTGAAAGCCTCTAGGATTCGAGTCAACGATGGCGACGCCACGGATTCTTCGTCTAGCAACAAAGCCGAACACCGGAGAGCAAAACGGCATGTGATCGAAGATTGTTCTGTAAACAAACAGACAAAGAAACAACAACAGCAGCAGCAACAACAATGTATGTCCAATGGTGTCAAGTACCGCGGTGTCCGAAAAAGGCCGTGGGGAAGATGGGCAGCTGAGATCAGAGACCCGACTAGTGGAACCAGGGTCTGGCTCGGGACTTACGACACGGCCGAAGAAGCCGCATTGGTCTACGACAAAGCTGCGATTCGAATCAAAGGGGCTAACGCACTTACAAACTTCGTAAAGCCTCCTTCGACACCACCTGATATCGAAATCGAAATGATTTCCGGCCAAGAATCTCAATCGAACGAAGAAACCGAACTTCAAACCGAGTCCAAAGACAACTCCCCGGAGATTATTCCGAAACAACCTAATAACTTATCAGATGAGTATCTGTTAACAGACGCGGGAGCTTTATTCGATTACTTCGATTATGACTACTCCGCGCCAATATTCTTCGAACAAACGATGTTGCCAGAAGACAGTATCTTGGAACAAGATTGTGCTGATATTTCCATCAAAGTCGATGATGACTTCGGTTCCTGTACGTGGGATGTCGATAATTACTATTAACATCGACGCCGGAAACAGTTCACCGGAACAAGTAATTCATCGGAATATCCGAATCCTTTCTTCTTACTTTCTAGGTATGTTTCTCTGCTACAATTATTGTAATTAGGTAAAATTCTTGCTTCTTTTTCGTGGATGTCTTCTTCTTTATAATTTAATTGTCTTACTTTATATGATCTGAGAAATTTGTCCAATTAGTGAATACTATTGAGTCTTGACACTAAATAACAAATTAAAATTGTTCAGTGTTTGTAAACTATGAGGACAAAATTCTAACAAATTAAAATAGATGGATTAATTTCTTAAATTTTGTAAAATAGAGAGGTACATGCATAATCTTGAAGTGCCGGCAACTGGCAAGTTAAGCTAAAGTTAGGTCCCCATGTTTGCCTGTTTGGTTTTCCCAGTGTCAAGCTTTTGAAGCAAAGAAAAATGATGACGGGTCTTTACCTATTCGAAATTTTACCCACGTGATTGTTTAAAATTTGTTCTTGTATTTGTTTATTTCTCGTGCTCTAAGTTCACTGTCATTATCAACGTTGAAAACAATATAGGATTCGAAGATCGATTCTATTCAGGTATTTTGTTCGGATAATGTTGTCAAATTTTTTTTATTTCATGAAATATGGTGGTTTTTTTTAAATTTCGTAAACTAAACATGTTTAAAAAAATAATTTAGAAGTTGTCTGAAAAGCATGACGACTTTAGGTAAATTTGTGAAAAAAAGTTAATTGGAAATCTTGATGACTTCAGACAAACCATTTCCTATTTCCTTTGTCATCATTTAATATTCAAACATCTCTAGTTCGTGAAATAAAAAAAAAACACTCCCCTACTTCATGACATATAAAATTCCCCAACATTATCTTGAAAAAATTGTCGATTCTATTCACGTTGGCACATTATATTTTAAACAGAAAATACATGCTTAAATTTAAAAGATTAATTTTAATGGACTAAAACAAATATAGATGTCATTATTTATTAGTCAAAAAATAGATGTCATTATTTAGAAAAAAATGATTTTGATATGTAATTAGTACTTAAGGAGAACAAGTGAAACATTTTGTTTCATTTCACACTCACGACAAGGTTAATTTTGAACCATTGGAAAATGGAGTAATCTTTTATATATATATATATATTTATTTATTTATTTATTTATTTTTTTAAAATTAAAATCTAAATCTCTAATCTTACAACTTAAATTCTACCCCTCCAATACGTAAATTTTAATCATAAATCTTAAATTCCAAATCTTAAAAATTAAATTTCTAAATTCAAAAATAAATTAAACCTAAGAATTATGTAATCTTTACACCGTATGTATAATAATTTCCCTTGGAAAATATATGGTATATTTTGTTGATTCTCGACGAAAAAATATATCATAGGTCTGGCTCGTCATATCATTTATGATCTCAACCAATAAAAATTATTTATTTTATTATTTTTATATCATCTTTTACTAAGTGGATATTTTCTTATATTTACTGTAAATTAAATTAAAAATATTTTTTTATCAAATGAAGATTCACTTGAAAAACAAATGACGTGATAAAATTAATGGAATAAATAATTTTTATTACTCCAGATCATAGAAGACGTGATGAGCCGAACCTATAATATAATTTCTATTTCTCGACCCCACTGATATTGACCTGGTCGAATCCATAGATTCTATACATACGATACTTTGTACCATCCGCGAGTCTTGAAGACCATACAAATATTAGAAAAAGCAATATTTAGAAGTTAAATACCGATTTTGATACCCTACCGCCGTTCATCCAAATATTCCCAATTTCTGTTCTCAAATTTCCCAGAGTTTTGCTCGATTGTCTAGCTTGGCGATTGATTCTTTTTCCCTTAGCAGCGGCAATATAGGTTGAATATTCCTTTTAGAAAATTTATTTGGAAATCTACCTCTTTTTGAACAACATTTGGAAAAATATTTTTATTTGAGCTACGTAATAAAAATTTGTCGTTTGTTAAACGCGTTTTCAGAACTCGCGCTTAAACAAACGTGTTTTCAGAACTCGCGCTTAAACAAACGCGAGTTTCAGTATGATGTTGCACCACTTATCTGTTGGCCTATTTTTTTAAACTGTTAAAAGAACTCGTGCTTACAAGGACGCGAATTTTGCGAGACTTTGAGACGATACGACGCGAATTTATCGCGTTTTCTGCATAGAACTCGCATTGTAACGAACACAAGTTTTATGTATTACTTTTGTTAAAACAAGGTTTGATAGGCATGTTTTAGGTGAATTTAAAGGGTGTTGGGGAATAATTTTTCGTATTTTTGAACTTCAGCGTTGTATTAATGAGACATCTCTTATAAGGCATCCGAATAGGTGTAAAAATCTTGTTAAAAACACTATGTTGCCATGTTTTTATATGCATGAAGAGCATGGAAACAAGGGTCGATAGGCATGTTTAAGTAGATTTTGGGGTATGTTGGGAGATATTTTTGCTAGTTATTTAACTTTTACGTCATAGTACGAGAACATATTTTTACAATGGTCTAGAAATCGGTCAGTATAAAAGTATCCGAACGGGTGTAAAAATCGTGTTAAAAACGCTATGTTGCCATTTTGTTTGCATGAAGAACATGAAAACAAGGGTTGATAGGCATGTTTAAGTAGATTTTGGGGTATTTAAATTTTTCAACTGTTCAACTTATTATCCAAGAACTCGCGCCCTACAAAACGCTAGTTCCGTCCTTCCCCAAATAACGTGATAAATTCGTGCCGTTTTGTATGAAAATTTCGTCAAACTCGCGTCTTATAAGGAGCAAATTTTGTTTGTTTTTTAAACAAACTGGGATAACGGATAAAATAATCCACATCTGATGAAACTCGCGTCTGTCTAAACATGAGTTCTGAAAACGCATTTGACAAACCGCAAGTTTATTATTACGTGACCCGAATAGGAGGTATTTTTTCAAATGTTGTTCAAAGGGGAGTAGATTTCCATATAACCTTTTAAATATATATTTATTGAATAATTGAAGATAAGGTTTATAGCTCTTGTGTGATTATTCGTTTAAAGCAAAGTTTGCATAATTTCCACATATTATTTCTCAATAAATTATATCACAAACCATCCTCGTAACGTCATCTATAGTCTCAATCTATAAAAACCATTCATTTCATGTCATCTTTTTACCAATTAAATCTTCATACATATTTATTAAGTGAAGATTCATTTGATAAAAAATAACATGAAAAAATTAATAAAATTGATGATTTTTATTTGTTGAGATTATAAATGATGTGGTGAGAAGAGCACATGATATAAATTCTCATATTTTTTATTTTGATCTTTCCGTGTTCTAAAATGTTACAATATAATTATATTTCAAACAATTATAATTTCAAAATGAAACACCATGTCTCAATTTCTAAATTTTTTATTTTCAATTCCTATACTTTTAATTTATTTTCAATTTAACCCAACGTTACCATCCCATCCAATCCATATCACCCCAAATTTTGATACATGATGGAAACAAAGGAATCAAGGAGTAGACGAAACAAGATAAGAAAGGATAGCAGGAAATTCTATTAAACCATCCATCGCCTCAGAATGAAAAGAAGAAACAAGTTCATAGATTTATCCAAATAAATCTCTCAATTCGAAACCTCGAGAATTAGTTTAGAAGAAGCTGTAGGAAGATCCGTCCAGTGGGTGGATAAGATATGTAAGCATCAATGCCACAAGCATCAGCACATAAGCAATCCCTTGGTCAATTGTTGTTCCTGCTCAATGTTAACCATCAAAACGGAAACACATTTCTCCCAGGAAAAAAAAAACACACAACTCAGAAGAGAGATCTAAAGGCAGAAAAAGAAGTTTTTGAGCAAGGAAGTTACCGCCGCTTGTCGGATAAGGAGCTGGTGCTGCAGATTGGGCATCGACATAAGGTGAGACAATGGCAAAAGCAAGTGCCAGAACAGCCATTACACCCGTTAAAGCTCCGGAAGATATACCTGCCATTTTCCCCTCAACAAATCAGTCTGTAAATTACTAGCCGGCGGGTGATAAGAGATGCAAGAAACCCCAGAACCACAAAAATTAAGTTTGGAGAGAAATGGTTGAGAGATGAAGTTGGATTTAAATAAACAGGTTGAGGCTGCTATAGGTGGTATGAGTTCTACTGTACGCATTATGATTGAGGACCTACAAATAAGCTGTTTTGTTGAAGGGGTTTTTTTTTTTTTAAAAAAAAGATTATTTTGTTAAGGCCGACTGTTGACGACTTGACCGGACATCACTACAACGGATTTCATGGTTGTTTTAACACATTTCATCTTGATTCTAATAATTTTAACACATTTCATAGACGATGACGATTAACTTATATAAATATAAAGTAAGAAACAATAACGCATAAGAACACCAACTTACATGCTAATTGCTATGCATTCTTCAACAATACACGAAACAGAACAACAACTTAACGTGTTTTCTTTCTCTCTTTTTATGTCAAATACAAAATCAACACGGTTTTTCTTATTTACAATTTACTCTCCAGAACGCTCCTAATATTAATGCGGTATCCTGAAAGAAAAGAATGAAAAGCTGCACAGACATGGTTTTCGGTTTTCACTAACACACACAAGATAGAATTAGTGAAGTACAAAGGCATTAAAGGCTTCCTCAATTGACACCAAATGTACGGTAATGACAATGATTGCAGATTCCATATCAACTCAAGCACGTGTTCACGACTCACTAACTACAGCATAAGTAACACATTAGAACCGAGCAGCATGAAAGACAGACTCTTGACTGGAGCAATCTCCCAAAACAGTTAGCAACCCGGAAGAATCTAAATGTTGCAATGACTTCTTCCTACTTTTCAACATAAATAACTGTGAATCAACCTTGAAAGGGAGTCCTTACCTGAGAGAAAACACAATTTCATTCACACTTCCAAATTCGGATCCAGTGTTCCCGAGGCATTTCCTTCTCCAGTTAAATTATGGCCAGGATCCTGCATACAGCATTTTATCAATGACAACCATTAGGTGCTCAAATTTGGAGAAGTTAGGACTAGCAAGGCACATACCTCCATTCCCCATCTGATATAATCTGGTGATTCACAAGCCTTGTACTCATCAACCAAACTTTCAATTATATCCCTTGCTTCATCAAACTCTGAAAGATCATTGTCCTGTTCACATTGACAAATAGATTAGGATAAAATGTCATCATAATGCAATTGCTTTTGTATCCAAATGCAAAATAGTATTTGATTTTGGAAGCAAAATAACATGTAGCACAACAAAAAATAGCACTAAATATTTTATTCATGGAATTCAGATCGTTTAACCAATCTATAGAATTAACACACATCCCTGCCAAAGATTTAAAAAATTTGTGGTGCAAAATTTGTCAGCAACTTACATGTATATGCATAAAATTCGATGCAAGATTTGATAGGTTCATATGAACACAAACAAACAAAAGCTTAGCAGCAGGGGTCATAAATAAGAAACTGGAACAGAAATAAAACCATGGAAGCAAGCAATAAGGTGGTAACTCACTGCAAACATTGGGAACTTCCTGATAATTGTCAAGAAATGCTTGCTTTTTTCTCAACTTCTCATACTGGCTCAAACATTTACTGAAGAGGTGTCGGATACTGGTGTGACTTGCTAGCATAAGACCACTCACCTGATCCAGGCAACATGAACTTTATTCTTTCTCATTTTATTTTTTCAAAAAAATTGTCCAACAAATAGGGCCATATTTAAGGAGATAAAAAAAAAACTTGCTCAAAATTATTATTAAATTCAGACCAAAATATTGCAAATTATTGTATAATACAGCAAAATAAGCAATCAGATCTCTAAAGACAAGAACTAGAGTTGTACCCTATGGGCAGTCTGGACATATGGGGACTTTCTAGAAAGAGCAACCTACAAAAACACCAAAAGATCAAACAGATGATATAAGTCCAGATATCATAAGAAAGAAGAATTAACCAAAGCGAAGAGAACTCTTTAACTATCAAGATACATGAATACTTGCCGGTCCCCACTCAATAAAATTTACTAGCTTTCTTTCACGAATTCTCTGTAGACTTTCATGCACCTGATAAAAGAGGATAAATGATTTAATATTAGCAGCTTAGACCGGTAAAGACAGTGATACTGAACCATAATAAAGCATGTCAAACGCCCAATATCACTTTAAAAGATAAAGCTACCGAATCATAACAAAAACTTTAGGACAACAGTCAAAAGAAGAGCAAGATGCTTGATAATCTTGTTAAAGAAAAAAAAAACTGCATGCAATTCAAAGGCAAAACCTTAGAACTACTACCAACATAATAAAAAAAGTCCATGCATTCACGGAAAGTTCCTGAAACTTTAAGAAAACGTATACTAAAACCACTAAATTTAATATAAAATTTATTGTAATTGGCCAAAGTCAAATCGAGTAAAGAATGATATGTATAATTTTCTTATACAAAATTTATGCCAGAGTTAATAGATATATTTCCGTCAAAGTTATAGAATTCATAGAACATAATCTACAATACCTGTGTAGGATCTACTTCTCCCTGAATAATCTTAAGTATAGAGATATACTTTGCTTGGCTAGCTTCTTTTGTACGTGCATAAGAGGAAACCATGATATTTTTTGACTGCAAGAAAGCGTATGGTCAAAAAAATGCAATCTGTTTTGCAAAGAAAAGACAACTTAATATCTTACCTGGAGAAGTCTTCTCATAACATCAAGGACAGTAGTCTAGCGTATTACATTAGCCTGCCAAATAGAGGAACAGTGGCATCAGATTGCATCAAAATTTCTTTCTTACAGTAAATAACTAGACTAAAAACATTAATATATAGTGATGTTAGACACTGAAAAAAGCAATATGACAAAAAAAATTCGCATACACAAGACCTCGAACTCGAAACATAGTGATGTCAAATTGTTTTTCACTTGGACCAACCCGTTAATTCTTTTCAGTTAATGCTAGTTGTAGAGGTACACTACTTTAACACTCTGCTGGAGTGCTTCCTCGTATGATAAAGCTCAAGCGAAACCCCTGGGAAGTAATGGAGATAATAGCACTATACCTCCATGCAGAGCCGGAGGGGACTTAGAAAAAGCAGAAGAATTTGGATTTTTGGGCAGGGAAACAACTGGGACATTCATTTTACGACACATTGGAAGTGAGATCAGAGGCATTTGATCATGTCTTCGCCTGGACTTTCTGGTCTTATTTGTGTGGCTGATAATTGTCCGGAAAAGTTCAATAGCACATATGAAAAACACTCGCTTTTTTGTACAGCAAATGCATTATATAGTACTATTACGATAATTGTCTTTGAAAAAAAAATATAATTTTTTCGATTCGATTCGAGTAGATGATCGTTGAAGAGAAAGGAATTTTGATGACGCGTGGTGATCCTACATTTTGGTGAGAATCTTTGTCCAGTGTCGGACACGTGGCGATTTCTAAGGTTGCCAAACAGGAAATCAATCGATCTTCGTTTTTTTCCGCTGTAACGGGCGGGAAATAAGCGTTACATAAAAAAGGCAGCCAATTAGAGAGCGGAAATGTGGAGGCTACTGGCAGTGGGTGCTTCATGCAACCGCACATTTGGCAGCGCCGCTCTACTGCGATTGACGTTTCTACCCTTCCACTTCATTAAAAACATCGCCAATTTTCACAACTAGTATAATTTAGAGTTATAACGCTACTTGAAAAACACGAACTATCTATTTCAGACAGCGACGGCTCCAAGCTCGATGATTCCAAGGTGCTGGGGTTTGAGTGTTAAAGCAAATCAAATTCAATTCAATTTGCACAAGTAATACAAGATTTATGCACGCTATGGAGTGTTGCAAGATTTCGGAAACACAAGATATCTTAGTCCTTGTCGTTGGACTCGGCATTGCGTGGCGGTGCTATTTTATTAGCGCGTGGGGACATAACAACCGGCGACGACGGCGATTTTCAAGAATGGAGAACATGTTTACTTTGAAGCGATAGACAAAGACTGAGACATCGAGATCAACAACATCAGCTTCTGTTTCTTTCTAGGTACGTATGCGGATCGAGTAAGATCTGTAGTATGCGGGATTTTTAATAAAAATTTCATACAAAATTTTTAAATTATAAATTAATTTTAAATTTTTAAGAGACCGCCTGTTCAACCACTCAGTCCATCTCTGGCTATTTGGATTGGACTTTTCAAAATAAACAAGGCTTGAATCATCAACAATAGGGCAAAGAAACAAATAAAAAGGGTTGATTGTAAATGATGTTTTCTTGTTCTAATGAGTAGTTGAAATCTTGTGGATTCAAACAATCGATCCGCCATTGATTTCATCGATATTAATGTCTTGTGGGGAGGTGATTCCCACAAAAAAGCATATCCAATTGTTCGGTCAAAAAGATTAGACAAGTTCACAATGTGTTTAATCGACCAACATTTTGGGTATGTAATGAAACTAGATGCTGAAATCATTGTCTTTGGTCTTTGTTCTGTTCGATAATGGAACACAATCTCGTATATAACTGAGGATTAAACAAAACTGATGCATCATTACAACCTTGTTGTTATCATAACACTGTCGTTATAATGTTGGTTACCTTCATCCTTTGTTTTCAGCTCAGTTTTCTTCTAATGGAGTAAGGTTTCTTTGATTCTTTCTATTGTAAAAGTTGGTTGTATTTGTTTTCAGGTCGGCATCGACAAGACGACAACTTGTACCGAAGCTAACGTGTGCACGTCGATGACTATCCCGACCTCTCAGGTTGCCTCTAAGGGGAAAGATGGATGAAACGAAGGGATCAATGGGCTTCGGAGATCGCATTCCGGCATAAATCTTAATAAGAGAGTTGGTATTCGAAGATCTTGTTCGATAATCACCTTTGTTACTCTACCAATCGGATACGTGCTGCATCGACAAAACCGACCCTGAAGAACAGCCGTTGGGATTCTCCAGTCGCTTCAGTTTCAGATATAAAGTTCGATAATTCCAAACTCCGTTGCATCGCTTTTGTTTGACCTGGAGACGAGTAATAGCTCGAGCATAGTGGACAAGGATGGGAAAATTGATGATGAATCCATGGAAAACGACGAAGGAGAGAAGGAATAAAGAGAGCAAATTGGGTGAATAGGTTGATGGAGATTCATAGTCACTGGAAAAATAGACAACTAGAAGATGGTGTCGAAGGAAACGGAATATATGATGAGAACGAAAATGGTGATGATGGTGATGATGATGCTGAAGATTATGGTGGCTGCGAAGTGAACTACAACTCCGAAGATGAGGAAGGTGAGGCGAAATATGACCGTGAATCATTCTCTAAGTTATTGGTTAAAGTGCCATTGTCTGATACCCAGCTGTTCTCTCGCCTGGCCTTCTTGTGCAACATAGCTTATGTGATACCAGAGGTATGCATCTCCAGTTCTAGCAATTATATATCTAACAATCCGGTTCCTTTGTTCCAGGGTAGTCTAGTTGTTAAAATCTTAGCTTATTCAATCCGTAATGTCAGTTTAGGTAAATTAAAGTTACAAGCCAAATTGATTGATTAGTCTGAAAGATTAACTTCATTCTGGTATTTTTATATACGCAGGGACATGAGTTAAGAAGATACTATGGTCTAAAGTTTGTAACATCGTCCCTAGAAAAGAAAGAAGAAGCGGCTGTGTTCAAAGCCAAGATGGATCAGGACTCTACTCGTGTACCTGTTTCTGTCCTGGAAACTACTGAATCGAGGTCGGAGAAAGTTGAGGGTACCAAGCTGAAGCGGTCGATCACCTTATCTGCTGTTTATGAGATTGCTGCTTCGGCTGCATGCTATGTTCAGTCACGGGCGAAGGGCCTGTTGTCCCCTGGCTCTAAGTCACAGGTGAAGGATGATGGGGATCCATGTAGATCCAGGGATCTTCCAGAAATGGAAGGGGAGAATCTGCCTCGAGTGTATAACTCGGAGGTGGCTGCTTACATGGCAGCATCAGCAATGACCGCTGTGGTTAGAGCCGGGGAGAAGGAAAAACAAGAGACAGCAAAAGACCTTCAGTCACTACAGTCATCGCCTTGTGAATGGTTTGTTTGCGACGACTTAAGCACATATACCCGCTGTTTCGTAATTCAGGTAGTAGGTCCATTCTTTTTCATTCATTTCAATTTATTTAGACAACCAACACACAAATCATCATATATCCTTTTCTCAAGTCAGCCATCTTTTTGTAAGACTGAGTTACGGAAAGACCTTATTTTCGAACCGTGATGTCTCATAGATTATGCTTGTTCATATTTGCAGGGGTCAGACTCTCTAGCATCGTGGTAGGCAAACCTTTTATTTGAGCCTACTACATTTGAGGTGAGCGTAACTGCTTAATTAACAGAAATTGGAAAAGTTACTGAAAATATGATTATGTTATTCTCTTATAGGACACTGATGTGCTTGTTCATAGAGGAATCTATGAAGCTGCAAAGGGCATATATGAACAATTCTTGCCAGAAATTATGGACCATCTGAAGAGGCACGGGGATCGTGCGAGGCTTCAATTCACCGGTCATTCTCTTGGGGGCAGTCTTTCTCTTTTAGTTAGCTTGATGTTGTTGACTAAGAAGGTTGTAAAGCCTTCCGCTCTTCGACCAATCGTCACTTTCGGGGCACCATTTGTGTTCTGCGGAGGCCAAAAGATACTCGATGAGTTGGGGCTAGATGACAACCATGTTCATTGCGTGATGATGCACCTGGACATTGTCCCTAGAGCCTTCTCTTGCAAATATCCGAACCACGTGGCTGTCGTTCTCAAGCGTTTGCCTGGTTCCCTCCGATCTCACCCCTGTTTGCTTAGAAATGTAAGTATTGCTTCACATTTAGGGTTGGAACAAAGATATATAGACTTCTCTTATACTCGATCATTCATTTCTTTTGTTGTTTCGATGCAGAAACTTTTGTATACTCCACTCGGGAAACTATTCATTCTCCAACCTAGCGAGAAGTCGTCTCCGTCGCACCCTCTAATCCCTCCCGGAAATGCTCTTTACGCATTGGACAAGACGCGTAGCGGAATCTCCATGAAGGCACTTAAGGCCTTCCTTAACTGTCCCCATCCATTGGATACCCTCAGCGATCTTACAGCCTATGGCGCGGACAGTACCATTTTAAGAGATCACGACTCCAGCAACTACTTGAAAGCAATACTATTTTTTAAGAGATCACGACTCCAGCAACTACTTGAAAGCAATTAATGGAGTACTAAGGCAACACAAAAACGCCATTCCGAGCGTCGTGAGGATATCGGAGGAAGCTTATTATGGCCGCTGCTCGCTTCACCGTCTCCTCGCTCGTGGAGCCATGATGGAACGTTAGAAAGCAACTTGTTCTCAAATAAGGAGATCATGACTGGTGCGTGAACTATGAAGCCTTCTCATGGATATAAAGAAGATGTTAATAACATATATAGCTGCCCTTGTTTTTACTGTAATTTTATGGCAAATACATAAATAGTAAATACTTTTAACATATCCGACGTTGTGAATGAATGAAGTTGTATTGATTGTTATAAAATCCGATAAAATATTTAACAAATCCTTATTTTATTTATAAAAATATCTTGTTTGAATACAGTGGATTAATTATCTTATATTTTGTTAATTATAAAAGTGTACATAGAAATATGCATGGAAAATATATAAATTATTCGCATCTTTTGATCAAACAAAAAATTTCTACCCCTAATTATGCCCACACTAAAAAAACACTAAAAATTAAATTTTAAACTCTAACCCTAAATTTTTTTAAAAAAACCAAAAATAAGTTTTAATTTTTTAAACCCAATAAAGTCCACTTTTTTTTTAATAAATTAAAAATTAAGTAATTTGGAACCAATAATGATCATTCTTATTGATCCATCATGGACCTACCTCTATAGAATCTTCTTTGTAATTTTAACATAAAAATTTATTTTATAATATTTTTATTTAAAAATCAATTTTTAATTTATTTTATTTTTTAAAACTTCCAATTTTTTAAAATAAAAAAAAAAATTTTGATGTTGTGAATAGAAAAAATTATAATTACAACACGATAGACACTGAAACTTTAAAAATTTGATCTGAATTAATTGATCAATAAATCAAAAACTACAGTTAAACAAATTAAAACTTCAAACTATCGATCTGATGTAATATCAAAATTAATATTCAATTAAAATATTAGATAAATTATAAAATTAAGTAAACAAAATTCAACATTTGATGAGTTTTATTTTACAATTAAATATTATTTAAAAAAATTTCGAGTCGAGTTATGAAATTAGAATTGAGTCAAGTCAAGTTGTTCGATTTTATGTTCAAATGTAATTCTAAATTTTTATAATGTTATGATACCAATTTGTTCAAATTAGAACAATTTTATATAATCATATACGATATACATATATATTTCTTTATTTTTTTTCATATGTGATATACATATATAAAGTTGTAGGACTCGACTCAAACTTGAAAACCGATCTATTAATTATTAAAATTTGAGTCTCATTTTATAACTCAAAATTATTTGAAAATTTTAGAATTGAGTTTATAAAATTGATATTTGATTCAAGTCATTTTTTGAATAGTCTCAAGATGTTTATAAATGTTTTGTTTAAATTTTTAAAAAATGTATAAAAATATAAAAAAGCGATTTAAATTTATTATAGGATGAATATTATTCTATTTTTCTATTGAATTATTGTTAGATTTAATCATTAAATTTTATTTATTTTAAATAGAGAGGATTAATATAAAATTAATTTTTTAATAATAAAATTACAAGATTTTAAAATTTTTGAGATGAATTTAAAATTCAAACTAATATATAGTATTATAGTTATAGTTATAGTTATAGTTAACCCTTAATATAATATTAAACAATCTTAAAAATACAAAATAATTAAATAATTTATTCAAATTTCTGTGTAAATTTATTCTTTTTTTTCATCTCTCTTTTCTCTCTGGCAGAGATTCTATTATCATCCTCTTCCCCAATTTTTCATTTAAAATAAAAGGGAAAAAATCAATGAGAAAACCCTCAAATGCACGAACTTCATCGTCGTCAAACAAATACTATATACCTCTATCCCGCCTCCACAGCCTCTTATTCTTGTAACCAAACGCACCCTCTTCTCTTTCCTTCATCCTCTGTTTCTTTTCTACGACACTTTACCACCAAAACCTAAAGAAGTGGTGATTTTTTTGGATCCTTAACATCATTCTTTTCGGTTTTTTGCAATTGCTATTTCGTCCTTGTGGTTCGTTTTTTTTTTTTTTGATTTGCCGATACTTCCCAATCTCCAGGATTGTTGCAGTTTATATTTAGGGTTTTTTATTTTCTCACCGCCCTTATTGTTTCCCATTTCATTACTTTTTAGGGTTTCTTCCCCCCTTTTCTTTCCTATTTTTCAGTTTCCATTTTTTTATTTCTAGGGTTTTGTAGATTTTCTTAACCGACCAGGAAAAAAAAAAAAAAAAAAGTTCCCTTTTATCATTTTACCTTGGAAATTTATTGGAACACCCCCTTCGTCTTGGCAGTATTTACTGCATTTGCCATTTTGTTGCTTCAGAAACTTCAATACAATCTGGCTTTGTTGCCTGATTAATTAAAGGGAAAAAAGAGAGAAAAACTGTTTCCCTCTTTTTCTTAAATGATAGATTCACCAAGAAACTGCCCGTATTGAAAAAAAAAACCGATTCATTTTTTATTTTTGTTCTTTTTAAAATTTGGAGTTTTTGGTCGCGTTGTGGCACACGGGAGGGTTTAGAAAGTTGTTAGGGAGGAATAGTGGTTTAGGATTGCATGGGAGAGCATGTAGGGTGGGCGGTGCAGCAGCCACCGAGCGGGCTATTGCTGAACGGATTGTTACCTAATGAAGATGCCTCGGCGATTCGGGTTCTTGACTCGGAGCGATGGATGAGGGCTGAGGAAAGAACAGCCGAACTCATAGCCTGCATTCAGCCCAATGCACCCTCTGAAGGTCGTCGTATTGCCGTTGCTGATTATGTCCAGCGGCTCATTTCTAAGTGCTTCCCTTGTCAGGTCCAATCCAATGGCTATCCCGTTATAATTTATATCTTGTTCGATGGCATTATGTTGAATTATATCTTATGCATTGTCTAATTGTGTATGTTCGTTTACATGTATTTGATTAAAAATGTTAAGGCTAAATGGTATCACATGAAAGATTGAAAAGTTGCAATCTTTACCTTTTATGTTCGGGGCTATGAGTGGAGGGATGAATGCAATCTTTTTGTTAACAGGTGTTTACTTTTGGGTCTGTGCCCCTCAAGACATATTTGCCTGATGGGGATATTGACTTGACGGTCTTCAGTAAGAATCAAAGTTTGAAGGATACATGGGCTCACCAGGTTCGGGATATGCTGGAAAATGAAGAAAAAAATGAGAATGCTGAATTCCGAGTAAAAGAAGTTCAGTACATTCAGGCTGAGGTAAGTAGGATGAAATGCCTTTGCTTCATAATTCCCATGGAACCTTAGATTCTGTCTTTTATGCTTAGAATTATTGCATAAAACTAGTTGTTAAATTCTTCCACACATTTGTTCAATGTTGTTATCTTGATACACTAATTCCTTTTGATATCTTTTCCTTTTCATTCATTTTCAGGTGAAGATAATTAAGTGTCTTGTAGAAAATATTGTGGTAGACATTTCATTTAATCAACTTGGTGGATTATGTACCCTTTGTTTCCTTGAAGAGGTCAGTGATGCTAAGCCTGGCACTACAATACAAGTCTGCAGATATATTTTTTGAATGATGAGACTTCATCAGATGTGCAAGTTTAAACCTAACTTAACATCCGTGTGTGTAGGTTGATCGTTTGATAGATCAGAACCATTTGTTCAAACGTAGCATCATTTTGATAAAGGCCTGGTGTTATTATGAGAGCCGCATATTGGGTGCACATCATGGACTTATCTCAACTTATGCCCTGGAAACCTTGGTTCTTTACATATTCCATGTTTTCAACAAGTCCTTTTCTGGACCCCTTGAGGTGGCTAGTTTCCCTTTCTATTTTTATGGCTTTGCTTTTTGCCCGTACATCTGTCTGATTTACCCCCTTTTCATGAGTAGGTCCTGTATCGGTTTCTTGAGTTCTTTAGCAAGTTTGATTGGGAAAACTTTTGTGTCAGCCTCTGGGGTCCTGTTCCAATTAGTTCTCTGCCAGACATCACAGGTATTACAATGGAACATGTAATGGTAAGCTTTGAACAAGAGCCTTTTGCTCACTGAATGTTTTAAATGCTTTTTTGCAGCCGAACCTCCTTGGAAAGATGGTGGAGAGTTGTTACTTAGCAAATATTTTCTTGATACTTGTAGTTCAAGATATGCTGTTTGTCAAGAAAATCAGGGCCAGCCCTTTGTTTCTAAACATTTCAATGTGATTGATCCTTTGCGTATAAATAACAACCTTGGGCGTAGCGTCAGTAAAGGTAGTTACATCTATAACTATTGTGTGATTATTCGTTTTTCTTTTGGATGTTTATGCATATTTTTGCGACTTTTTTCTCTTTTGTTTAGCAATTCTATGCTTCTGGTACTTTGGCTGCATGCT
This sequence comes from Hibiscus mutabilis, assembly GCA_019671005.1. Taxonomy (NCBI): domain Eukaryota; kingdom Viridiplantae; phylum Streptophyta; class Magnoliopsida; order Malvales; family Malvaceae; genus Hibiscus; species Hibiscus mutabilis. Next base: position 922,097 of record CM033728.1, read on the forward strand.
TTTGCTGGCCATAAGTTTCTATACTTGGCATGACTATTTGATATATTAAAATATCATTTCCCCCCATCATGTTATTTTATGTAGACCTGACAAACTTGACTCGAGACCCGAAAACTGAACTTATTTACCCAAACCGAAACCCGAATATAATGACCCGAAATTGAAACAAACCGAACCGAAACCGATTTGAATTTTAGTTGAACCGAAATGGGCTCAAACCGATTTTCAACCGAACCGAATGGACTCGAACCGATTTTCAATCAAACCGAATGGACCCAAACCAAATGAACCCGAACCGAAAGACAACCTGAAATATAGAAAAGATATTAATAGAAATAAATAAAGATAAAATATGAACAACCGCACAACTCACCAAAAAGTTAAATATATTGGCTTTATAAATTTATATATAGGGTGTAAAAAATTGACCGGTCTAAAAATTCGATTAAAACCAACCAATCCCCCATTGACCTGAAATTGACCCGAACCGAAAATAACCGAATCGAAAATCAACCGACCTGAAATGACTCGAATCACAATAGACCCGAACTAAAATCAAACCGAATTTGAACCGAATAACATTAGACCCGAAATGACCCGTTTGTCACCTCTAATTTTATGGACCCGTGAAAAATCCTTTTGAAAATAGATTGTAATAAACTTCTAATAAAGTCTCATGCTATAAGATTTTGAAAATATTTAAAATAAATTGGTAGAAGGGAATGTGAATAGACTGTTGAACTTACTGGAAACTTATCTGATTAAGAGAATCGCATGCTAAGAACTTCTGAAATGTTGAACTTCTGATAAAGAAAGTAAGTTGAATAGACCGGTATTGGTAGGCAGAAAGGTGATAATAAACATTTAAAATCTTTATTTTGTTAATTTTTGCAATGTTTTGGCACTCACTGGAAACTTATATGATTTAGCACTCATCAATCGAAGTTGGATATGGGTACTAGTAAATTTCTACATGTTCCGCCATGTAAATCATTTTAACAGCTGTGATGCTTTTGCAATATTTTAGTTGTCAAATTTCCTGGTTGTCTGTATTCACTGCTAATAATAGGTTTTATTGTGCATAAAAATAATATGTTATTTTCCAGGAAATTTCTTTAGGATACGCAGTGCATTTGCATTTGGAGCTAATAAGTTGGCAAGGTTACTTGATTGTCCCAAAGAAGACCTCTATTATGAAGTAAATCAATTCTTCATGAATACATGGGAAAGGCATGGAAGTGGCCAACGCCCTGATGCACCCAGGGATGATCTGTGGCGCTTGAGGTTGTCAAATTCGGCCAACACTCATGGATCCAACAATGCCAGGAACACTTCAAGCAGCAGGAGCAATGATTTTTCCTCTGGGCATGACACTCAAGCTGAAGGAATTCAAAGATCATGTGGTGTTTCCTCACAGCATGTTAATTATCCATCAGAAAGCACAAGTAAGATCAGTGATGTATCTACGGTTTCTCGTACTCAGAGCCAAAAGAGTTATGTTAGCACTAGCAATTCAAAGACCTCTGATAAGGTTAGGCAGGATTCTAATTCCAATAAGAATGTGCACAGTGATAAAGGTCACAGTTCTAATGCTAAAGAGAACTTGGTGACTGATGTTCAAGGAAGATATCTTTTTGCAAGAACACGCTCTAGTCCTGAGCTTACTAAAACCTACGGGGAAGTTACTTCTCAGGGAAGGCGGAACAGAGTGCCAGAGGGCTGGAAAACCCAGATTGCTTCCATGAGGTCAGATAATAATGGGATAAAGAATATTGAATCCGATAGGAAGGCAAGTCATAACATTAAAACTTCTGGCGATGATCCTTCATCTATTAGGCATACCTCAACACACCCAAGCTTTGATGCTGTTGGTAATCCAAACGGTCCTATAAATAGTTACCAAGATGATTTGGGCTTGGGTACTATGGGTCAGGATTTTTCTTCAATTCCTGGTGCACAAGTTATGCCACAAGAAGAGCAAGATCTAGTGAATTTGATGGCATCTACAGCTCATGGATTTAATGGGCAGGTTCCTATTCCATTAAATTTAGCTGCAGGTCACTTGCCTTTTCACATCCAATCTCTGTCAATGGGATACAATCAGAGAAATTTGAGCAGTATTCTACCTACAAATTTTCAAATGTTTCCCCAAGGGTTGGTCTCTTCTCCTTTGGCCCATTATTTTTCTGGCATTGGATTAGCCTCAAATCCAGATGATCAAATTGAGCCTTCCAGTGAAAATTTCAGTTCTCCCCAAATAAACGTAGGGGAAATGGAAAATGAGTTATGGAATGAACAAGACAGGGGCTCTAGTGGTGGTTTTGATATTGATAATGGAGCTTTTGATATGCTTCATTCAAATGATAAGAAACCGTCAACTTCAGCTGGCTATAATTTTGTTACTCAATCTAGAGTAGGCAGCTCCGGTAGTTCTAAAGTCCAACAGAAGTTTTCTAAAGAAACTCGAGGATCGACTAGGGAAGATCATGTAGATGTTTCTCAGTTTCAAGATAACAGAGGTAATGATGTTTATTTTGATGAAAGAACTGCAAATTCTAGATCCTTGTCTGCTTCACATACTAGTTCACTTCGAAGTAAAACCTCATCTGAAAGTTCTTGGGAAGGTTCATCAGCAAAGGTCTCTAAACCAGCTAGGGAGAAACGGGGTAGGAAAACAGCTGCTTCTGTGTTTCCATCTGCCGCAGGTGGGAAAGGTAAGACTGTCTCTGAGCATTCCTCTCAGACAGATGATGATGGCAGAGACTGGAATCCACCATCAGTTGTGGGCACTGAAATGGCAGAAAGAACTACTGGACCTCAATCGATTGGTTCATTTCCTGTTCCAAGTCATCAAATGCCTGGATTTGAGGCAGCCCAAGCAAGTGGCTCAGATTCACTGATACCCATGGCTCCGTTCCTCCTAGGTCCAGGTTTAGGGCAAAGAACTATGGATAATTCTGGAGTTACTCCCCTGGCCTTCACAATAACAGGGCCACCGGTTCCATTTTTGTTTTGCCCTGTATACAACATTCCAGCTGAAGCAGGAACTCCAGATGCATCAACAAGCCATTTTAGCTGGGATGAAGGTTTGGATAACAATGATTCAGGACAAAATTTTGAATCATCTGAGGGACCTGATCAGTCTGATGCATTAAGTACTTCTAGTTCTACGAGAAAGGTTGCATCTCTTGATTCATCAGAGCATAAATCTGACATTCTTAATGGGGACATTGCTAGCCATTGGCAAAACCTGCAGTACGGACGGTTTTGTCAAAATCCACGATATCTTCCTCTGATGTACCCTTCACCTGTTGTGGTGCCACCTGTCTATTTACAAGGTCATTTCCCATGGGATGGTCCTGGGAGACCTCCTTCGTCCAATGTGAATCTCTTCTCCCAATTTATTAATTATGGGCCTCGTGTTGTTCCTGTCACACCTCTCCAATCCGTTTCAAATAGACCTGCCAATGCATATCAACGGTATGTTGATGAAATGCCTAGATATCGCAGTGGTACTGGGACATATCTGCCAAACCCTGTAAGTCATATATTATCAATTTGTAATGAGCCTTTATTACCTTAAATTTCTACCCTTGAACTTTGCATGCTTTGGAGAGTATTGATGGTTACATGGTTCTGCTTTCCCCCCACTTTCTCCTTTAATTGGGTATGCACTGTTGAGTTCCAATGTTATATAGGTCATAAGATACAACTACATTACTGTATTGCTTCAGTTTTTTGAAGTGGTCTTATGTTTGCTTAGCTCCCATTTCTGTGACATTTAACCTTGTGGAACCATAGCCTTCAATAACCTTTTTATATGATTTTCTTCCCCACTTCAGAAAGTTTCAATGAGAGGCTATTCTGCAAATTTGAGGAGGGGAAAATATAATTATGATAGAAATGACCACCACAGTGATAGAGATGGAAACTGGAATGCCAATTCAAAGTCCCGAGCTGCTGGACGGAGCCATAGTCGCAATCAAAATGAAAAATCAAGGTTTACGTTTGACCAATTAGCAGCTGTTTCTGGTGAGAGCAGAGCTGAGAGACCTGGGGGATCCAATAGGCATGATTCATTTACTCCATACCAGTCTCGTAATGGACCCGTCCATCCAAACTCTTCTCAAAGTAATTCAGCCAGCATGCCATTTGGCATGTACCCACTGCCAGCCATGAACCCCAGTGGGGTATCATCTAATGGACCTACAATGCCGCCTGTTGTCATGCTCTACCCGTATGATCATAATTCTGGTTATGGTTCTCCCGTTGAACAGCTTGAGTTTGGCTCTCTTGGACCAGTGGGTTTCTCAGGCATGAATGAAGTATCACAGCCAAGTGATGGAAGCAACTCAGGTGGGGTATTCGATGAGCAAAGGTTTCATGGTACCTCTGCTCAACGGTCTTCACAGGACCAGCCTTCTTCACCCCACTTCCAAAGGTAATTTATCTTGTTGTTCGTCTTGGGTAGCTTCTTTTGAAGACTTCACCGAAAATCTGTCACCCTGAAAACTGCCATGCATCTATACTGTTGTCCAACTGCCTTTGCTGGTCTAGCAACAGGGTAGACGGTGTAGTAATTTCTATGGCACAACCTGAATGAGCTGTGTGGAAATTGCTGCCTGCTCCCAGCCTCCTACCTTGACATAGCCCACTGCTGCCACCCGCTTCCAGGCTGGTGTTCTGGCATTTCCGGTGGATTGTCTCTTAGTCATAACTCATAAACCCTAAGTCCATGAGTAGCGGTTATCTAACTTATGTGGCAACCAAATTGAATTTAAAATTGGATTGTAACCCCCGCCCCCTTCCTTTGAAGTTTATGCCTTTAATGTTCTGATTTTATTTTCTTTTGTCGTCAGTTGAATTGTGCTATGATGCTCTCATTTATTAATCTTAACAGGGGACTTTGATTTTTTTGCTAGATGAGCGGCCATAAGAATTACAATTGAAAGAAGAGAGATCCCTACCCCCTTCCCTGTCCATTTGAAGGAAGAAATGATGGTGGGAGAGCCTATAATGCGAGAGCGTGCCTTCACCAGGCATTTGTGTTCTCGTCACTCGTGAAATCAAGGACATTTTCTCATAAGTCACGAGATGGTCGGTCATGCATGCTTCTTGCCTTGTGCTTGTATGTACACTACAAACGATGGAGATCGTTCCGAAGGTGCTGTGTTTTGAAGATACAACAGAGTAATGGCGAAAGCTTAATAGGGTTCTATACATTGTAACTGAAATTGGTGCTGCTTAGGATTACAACCGAGTTCTATATCATTTTATAAATCTTAGTAGGGTTTTTCACTTTTGATCTAAAAAAATTCAGTCTATTAGCTCTCTTTTGTTAACTTTCTTGTTGAAAGTTCCCAGTGTATTGATAACATTTTCCATGGTGAAAAGAAATGAGTTGATTAGAATTTACAAAATTTCATATCAGAAGCTAAGATGTGTTTATGGCATGTAGTGTTCTTCCTCTGCAGATCTAAGTTCTCGTATGAGTTTCGGATGAAGCTTGTTAGCTGTTCAGGTTGTTCTTTGAATTGCACCAGAGATCTCCAGATTATGTTCAAATCTAATTAGAACATTCTAATAGGGTTCTTTGAACTACAGATATCATTTCTGCTAGCTTGGACAAATTCTAAACAGTGTGTACATGCTTTATAAATGGTTTGGTTAACATGTTTAAGGTTTGACTAATTTGGATTGGATATTGTAGAAGCAAATTATAAAGGTGATATTTCGAATCCATTTTGTTTCATCCATGAATCAAACACTTCGTGAATACCTAGAAACTTTTTATAGATAAAAGTTTGTGAAATAAAATGAAATAAAAACAATATTTCATTGTTAGAACTTTAGGTATTTATGTAGACAATATCTAGAGTAAGTGATTAAAGTTTTCAGTTGACACTCTCCTCTCTCTCTTAGGTTGTGGATTTAAAACTTATTAGGAGCAAGTTTCTCCTTCCCCTCCCCTAAGTATAAATTGTTCAAAAAAAGAACTTTAGGTATTTATTACTAGGGAAAATATTCTAATGGTGGGAATTTTGTTTTCAAGAAGCTCCTAGTTTTTAGAGTTTTACAAGTTAGGATCTTAGTGTTTGTGATTAGGTTTTAAGGTTAAGAATATATTTTATGGTTTAGAAAGTAAAGTTTAGGGTTTAAGCCCCTAGAAGAGATACATGACAGCTTGTGAAAAAAAAAAAAACTTTCTACTAACGGTGTATCGAATAATTACACTTATTACCTAAAAACAGATAACCTATCCTCCCACTTTTATCTGTGTGTATATATTTGTACGAGGCTTTGGATACCAGAAAGAAGCAAGACAAAATGGACACATATATCACATCATTGATTTGGAAGAAGCAAGCAAGGTAGCAAAGGCAAGGGGCTTATATGGTTGCTGCTGGGTGTTGTGTTACAGACACAACATGAGCGGCCCATAATGATGGAACTGTCTTTTTCATTTATTTTTCCTTTTTCCTATTGTATGAAAGAACGACTTGAAAATAACACCCACTTGCTTTGTTTTGGACTAATCTTCTCATTGTAAATTTGTTGGAATCAAGGCAAGGCGTTTATGTCAAGTTATTTTAATAGTAACAATTATTTTCTTTTCATGTACAAAGAATTCTTATCCTCCTTATACAGTCTTTATACTAACACAATCATTTATGTTTTAGAGGTAAGTTGTTTAATTTAAAATTACATTTTGATACACAAGCTGTCAAGATGTGTAAAAGAAAAATTTACACAACACTTTTATAAAATTTAAAACTTAAATCTCAAACCCTTGCATCCTAAAACCTAAATTTTAAACACTAAATTCTTACCGTAAACCTTAAATTCTAACCCACACACTAAAGCCATAAACCCTAAACTCTAAAATTGAAATGCTTGTGTAAACTAAAGTTTACAAAAATTTGTGTATCAAAGTATTTTTCCTTTAATTTAAGGTTTATATTTTATGGATTTAGTTTGTAGGGTTTAGAATTTAAGGTTTAGAATTTATATTTTATAATTATGTAATTTTTACTCAACATATGTATCCAACAATCGCTTTTTTACTTTTTTCATGTTACACATATAATACATAAACTTAATTAATTATTATTTGAATATACTTATATATGCTTTATATATAACATACAAATAGACATGTAAATATTTCATTTTAATATAATATCCAAATTGTTCATAATACTTTTAAAATTTTAAATTAATTAATATTATATGTTTAATATGTTCGAAATCATAACTTTTGATTTGTTATAAAAGAATAACAATATAAACTAGAGTGAGTTATTTTAATAAAAGATATATTTTTATTCAATTTTTTGACTAATATTTTTAATCAATTAATTGAGAAGCTTTCAGAATAAAAAAAAACGTTGGACAATGGTAATATGTGGTGACATGTAATGCAATAATATCTCAAGTGGGACACACAATTTTTTTTTTTTTTTTTTTTTTTGTGTGAAGTGAAAGCTGCGGCCTACGGCCATACTTAGGGTGTTTTTTTTTTTTTTTTTTAGTAATTTGGAAATATTTTTTAAACTGCTTTCAAAATAAATTAAATTAGGTGTTCTTGGTTACTTTTAAAAGTAATTTTTTACACAAATTAAAAAGTTAAATTTTATGACTTTGTGAGGGATAAATTAATTTAAAAAGTAAAATTATTTTTTTACCTTCTCTTATTTAATTATAATTGATTGTTAAACTAAATTTATACATAATTATGAAATAATATATATGTAATATGTTATAGTATTTATATTGAGAATAATTTTTTTTATTATAGTTTATATTTTCAAATTAAAATTTTTATTATAATTTAAGTTGATTTATTTCATACATCATACTATTAACGAATTTGAACATCACCCGATTTCACTTATTTTATTTTACAATACTATGTCTAAAATAGACATTTTGTCTTTTTAAAATCACTTTTTGACATCAATGACAAACACTAACCTAACTTTTCAAAGTTACTTTTCTACCACACATTTAAAATTATTTTTTACCGCACTTTTTAAAAGCAATGTCAAATTAAGCTTTAGGCTTATGAAGTTTAGAATTTAGTTTTTTAGTTTAAGGTTTAAGATTTAAGAGTTTATGTTGTAAGGTTTAAAATTTATGATTCAACATTAGATTTTAAGATTTAAAGTTTAAAAATTTAAATGTTAAATTGTATAATATATATATATATATGGGATGAGATTCAATTATACTATGTAAAACTCAATTAGTTTTACACTAATCCATGACCATCGGATCAGTGAAATGGATGGATGAGATTAGAAGTAAGATATGTAAAGATTATCACTTGGGAAAAAAGTAAGGAGTTAATCCCATCCATCTATTTGAGTTAATCTCATCCATCTATTTCACCCATCTAATGGCCATGAATTAGTGTAAAATTAGTTAAATTTTATATAGTGTAAGTGGATCATAACCCTATATATATATATATATATATAGCCGGTGTTTGGCACTAGCTACAAGAGGTGTTTATAAAAACTCAAACAGATATACCATAATGAAAAACCAAAAAAAATACTAAATGGTAGGTAATTGTACCGGTAAAATTAGCAGTTAAACGAGACGAAAACGATTACAATTTTTGGCTAAACGGTTAACAGAAAAAATCTGATAAGAAAATTTAAAATTAATTTTATAATAATAGTAAATTATTAATTATTATTAATATTTGTATAATTAATATAAATTGTTAATTATTACTAATATTTTTGTAATTAATATAATTTGTCTAAAACTTTTTATTGCTTTAAATTTTAAAGACTTTTTAATACAAATATTGAAGATTTTATTTAAATTTTTATTTGTTTGATATTTTTCAAACTATTAAAATTAGTAGTAATAAATATATATTATTTATAATATTAGATGTAAAACGGTTTATGGTTAACCGAATAAAATACTTAACCGTTTAGGCGATAACCGATTTAAACAAAACAATAACGATTTATTAAAATGTAAAAAATTTTATTCGATATTCATATCGATAAATTATTTTAGTACGGTTAACTGTCCGTAAACACTCATATTTAGTACGATAAGAAAAGGTTGCTATACACGTATTGGGAGTAGAGAGTTGATGAGACACCACACAATTCAAATATACATCAGATAAATATGATAATGAACACGAATATTTAATACTTCGAACATTTGATGGCTTATATTTTGGATTTTTCAATAAAATGTGATTAAATGTTGTTTACTGAATATTTAATAGAATTCTTAACAATCAATTAATATTATTTTTTTGTTAAGAATTTGTTATGCGGCAAAATAACCAAAACGATAACGACATAGACCAAGACATGCATATAAGACAAGATTTAACGTGGTTCAACATAGCATACTTCTACGGACGAGAGAAACGAGTAATCCACTAATAAAATAGAGAACCCGAAGAGTACAAATACATGATAACCTATGTAATCCCAAAACCCGATGTACAAATCTCATGACCCGGTGGAACCTAAACACTCTTCACAACATCCCTACAATATTCATCTCTACAACGTAGGCACAATAGTTGTAGTGATCCTAAAAGTAGTTACATCTCTCCAAAGTAATTCCATCTCTCTCTCATTCTCTTGTTCTCTCATAATTCAAAATGTTAAACTTAGTTTATATTTAACAAATCTCCTCCTTGACACAAATTCTATTCAAGCATTGGTCTTCAACAGCTTCAATTTTTACGTAAGGCAAATATCCATTGAAACACCGCCGCCAAGTCTTCAGCAACTCCAATTTTTACGTAGTATCCGTTGAAGCACCATTGAATTTTGAGAATTACTCCCCCTGCAACTGAAAGCTCGTTGCAGCAGTACTCCTCTGGCATGTCTCCAACATCGCACCGCAAAGTCCGTAGCAAAAACTCTTTCACAATCGCGCAGCTCGAACCATAGCTCATGATACCATTTGTTAGGAATTTGTTATGAGACAAAATAACCAAAGCGATAACGACATAGACCAAGACATGCACAAGAGACAATATTTAACTTAATTCAACATAGCCTACCTCTACGGACGAGAGAATCGAACAATCCACTAATAACGTAGAGAACCCGAAGAGTACAAATACATGATAACCCATGTAATCCCAGAACCCGGTGTACAAATCCCATGACCCGATAGAACTAAAACACTCTTCCCAACATCCCTACAATACTCATCTCTACAACGTTGGCACAATAGTTGTAGAGATCCTAAAAGTGGTTACCTCTCTCCAGAGTAATTCTCGTCTCTCATTCTCTTGTTCACTCATAATTCAAAAGGTTAAACATAGTCTATATTTATAGACCCAAATACTTGGTCACCAAGAAACCTTATTCAATAAGATCCCTACCTAAAATAGATATTTACTCATTAAAGTAAATTCTAATTACCAAGTAATTTTCAACCACTAGAATTACAATAAAACTCAACCTAATTAGCAATTAGAATTTGAGTCAAAATATAACATTTTTAGTCTTTAAAAGAAATTAAATTGAATTAAAGGAAAATTAACATATACCCTTTGAAAATCTTATTGAATCAGTAGCGTTTGTGAAAACTTAATTTCCAAAAGCACATTAATTTTAGGGTTTAGAAATTTTGTTTATGGGTTTTAATAGACGAGTTTTGAATTTTGAGAATGTGGTTAGAATTTAGGGTTTATATTAAATTTTAAGTTTTATATGTTAAAACTTAAATCCCTAACTATATTACTCTAAAAACTAAACTCTAACATCTAAATCCTAAATACTAAACTAATACGCTTAAACACATAAACCCTAAATTATAAATTCTAAACCGATCTCCTAAACTATAAAACTAAGACGTTTGTGCAAATTTTTTGCTTACACTGTCAGTCCATGTGATATTTTTCTAAATAATATTTAAATAAAATTGGGAAGAGGATGACATATGAACCGACTCTGGGTTTGCAAAGGCGACCAAAGCAGCTGAAAAGGAAACTTACTTTTAATGTATACGATGAAGACAACAACCTTAACGACAGTTTTGAATGTCGTACCTTCTCTCTCCTTCCTATGGGCCTGGCCCTGGCCCTGGCCCATTAGATCACCCCAAATGTCGAGGCAATAAACGGCCACACGATCGCCACGCTCCTCCTCTGGCTTTTTGAAACGTGTAATTTCTTTAAGCCACTATCAGCATTCAGCCAGTATTTCGTACTTTCGGCCTCTCGGTCCAACCGACCCGACCCGATCTGTACATATAAAATGGATTTATATTCTTATATTTTGATATCAAAATACATTTACAAACAAAATGTGATATTTTATATCTATTAATTGTGTTTAATACCGTTAATGTTATGGATAATCATTTAATACATATGCAGAGAAAATTAAAAGTTTTTACAATTGTCTTAGTTTTAAAGTTTAGAGATTCAGTTTAGGGCGTGATGTTTAAGGGTTTAGATTTAGGGTTTTAGAATTTAGATTTTATGGTTATAATTTAGGGTTTATGGTTAGAATTTATGGTTTATAGGTTAAAACCTAAACCCTCAATACATTACCCTAAATCTAAACTATAACCTCTAAACCCTAAATCCAAACCCTACTCATAAATTCTAAACCCATACACCTAAAACCATAAACCCTACACCCTAAATTAAGTCCCTAAACCTAAAACTAAGGTGCTTGTAGAAACTAAAAGTTTTTACCGTCAGTATATTAGATATAAATCTTAATGTTATTGTGAACTTTTTTATATACAAAAGCCTTAGTTTTGTAATTAAGATTTGGCTTAAATGAAAAATAGGTGCCCAAAGTATATTTTTTTGAATTTTAGATTACTAAAGTTTCAAAAGTTATAATTTTAGGTGCCTGAAAGTTAATGGGTGTTAAATTTTTTTTAACAATAATGCTTGGCACGTGGCATATCTAATTTATTTATTTATTTCAAAATTTAAAAATATAAAAAAAACTTTCAATTTTTTAAAAAATCCTAAAACTTTGAAAATTTTACAAAACAGTCCCAAAATCCCTAAATTACCCAAACCCAAATCCCCAAATTGCCGCCACGTTTGGCTGACACGCAGTTCGTCATTTTCGACGATGCCGTGTTGGGGGAAATGATCGGTTTGGTCCGGAGACCCAATTTAAAATGATAATCATAGTTTGAGGACCTATGGTGCAATTAACTCTAGAAATATTATAAAACTTGTCCTAGACCTAGTTGTAGTGATGGGGTTCCTATAGAGGCCATGGACCATACTGTTAGTGGACCCACCTTTAAACAAATTTACGTGGGACAGGCGGGGAATGGGGCAAAATACCAACAATTCAAAAACTTGGATTTTACATCACGCCTTTCCTTGTCATTTTCTTAGGGCCTCCCTTGTTTGGGAGATGCAAAAGACACAGAAATAGACAATAAAAGAATTAAAGTCGTTTAATTTTAAAATTAATAGAAATAAAATTTAATTTGAGAAAAGCAAGACTTAATTCGACGAACATTCAAACTATCAAAGATTAAAATTGTTATTAGACAAAAAATAGAATCTTATAACCTTAATACATCCGTTTCTGAAAGGGTACATTACACACTTTAAGTGCCATCTCTATTTATCTTGGCTGTCTTTATGTTAGTGTTAGAACATATATATGTTAGCTTAAGGGTACATTCAGCAATACTTCTCCAATAAGAGTTGGAGCGTCAAACGGAGAAGTAATGTTGAACAAACATGAGAAACGTGTTAGATAAACGTTTTCTTGTCTGATTTAACGTCTAAATAGTGTTCTATAACATATACAAAATTTAACTTCTCTAAAAACGACCAACGAGCTTTCAAAAATTCCTGTCGAATGCAACCTAACTTTTGGAGTCTTGCTTGGTCCAAAGAGGAAGTTGGACGAGTGAATGCGGTCCATATTATGTGCGTGGAGAGTCGTAAAATGTGATTCTTGGTATATTAAGGAAGAAGGATGGAATCTGAAGATAACTTTAGTTAAATAATTGGATTCCTGTTTAACAAGATTTAAGGGTCTTTCATGTAACTATTAAGCTAAAGCTGACCTGCCATATGTATACTTGGAGGTTATAGACGGTGGGGTCCTGAACATGCGCGATAGAAACGGTTGTATAGGGCCCTAAATAGAGAGTGATCCAAAAATAAAAAACTTAAATTAAATTAAATATTTATAAAAATTATAAATATATAATTATGTGATTTATATAACAATTATATAAAACTTAAAACATGAAAAAAAGAATGACACTTTTAAGTGGAAAATGTTTGATTTTTAAATTATAAGTTAATTTTTTGTTGTTAAAGAGAATAATCTAATAATATTTTTTGTATTAAAGTAATTGTTTTAAAAAAACTTATATATCTTATAGATTATAAATTAACGGTTTCATTTTAATAAATTGTATAATCCCAAAATCTTTGAAACACGTTAAAAGTTTTGTATAATTGTATATTTTAAGTTATACATGCTTTGATGTAAAGGGATGAAATCCATGTCAAGGGCCGAAATTAGAGGTTTGGTAGGGGTCTTGATCCCCTAAATGATAAATTTGTACATAAATTCCATTAGAAAATATAAAATTATATGATAATACATCAAAAATTAGTTGATTTAGTGAGATGAAATATTAGATATTTTAAGCAATGTTAGAAGTTCGAATTCTGACGTTGTGAATGAAGCAAATTGGGTTGGGAGGGTTGTCCGCATAACATGTCTCTGCAATACTCGATCCGGATAAGTCAACTAACGAGTTGGAGACCGGTGGTTAAAAAATATATATGATAATACTTTTATAAGATTGTGTTTTGACCCTCTTAAAATAAAAAAATTGTGATTTAGTCCTAAAAATGATAAAATTACAAGTTCACACAATTAGGGACGAGCAAAACTCTAATCGACTCTAAATAACCAAATTTTTTGACTCAACTAAAAAAATTAAATAAAGTTTTAAGTTACAGAATGAAACTCAAATAACTTCAAATTTCTAGTATTTAGTGAATTGAGTTTTCAAGTTCGAGTCGAGTTTTTCAATTCTGTTTAATATATGTATGTCACATATAAAAAAAACTGAAAAAAATATATATAAGAAATAGAAAATTGCTTAAATTGAAACTATTAGTATCATAATATTATAAATATTTATAATTAAATTTGAACAGAAACTCAAAAAACTCGATTTGACTGTATTTTATAAACTCGACTCAACTCAAAAAATATTCAAATAAAATTTAAATTGTAAAATAGAACTCGCCAATTCAACTAACTAAATTATTCATACTTAACTCATACTTGATCGAATATTCAACCGTACATACATTGACAATTTTTTTATTACCAGAAAATCAAAAGTACAAAAAAAAAACCCAGAGAAAACTCACCAACAGTTACAGACCTTCAGCGAGAAATATATAACTTCAGCTTAATGTCCTGATAAACCCTAGAAATCTCAGCTCAAAATCTTCCAAACTTCGCTGCTGCTCCGGCCATCATTCTTTTACATGAAATCAAAAACGAATTTTCCATTTCTTCCTCCGAGTTTACTGTAAGTATCTCTCAAGTTCTAAGCTCTTGCATTTTAGCTTCAATCCAGAATCTTCCCTTTTATTATCCTTCAAGTTATAGTTCAAGTGACGCTTCTGGATTTGTAACTGTTTCGTGTTGTGAAAATCTCGAATCATTTTGCTGTATGTCGTAAAAATTAAGGTTGAATCTTTTCAATTCGTCGAAATAAAAGAAAAAGAGAGAGAATTTCTTTGTTCTTGCGCGTTTTTAAGTGTCGGCAACTTTGGTTGCAAGGTAAATTTGACTATATCTTTATTTATTTCCTTTTTTGAAGTTATACTGAACTGAAGTTTGCGGTTCGCCTTCTTATATATATGCTTGTTTTTTTTTTATCTTAATGCCATAAATGTTTTCCAGAATTTTCGCTTTGTTTTTAACTGAAATTGACTGTATTTTACTTGCTGTTTTTAGCTAAAAGGGGAAGTCTGCTATGAAACAAACAGCTGCGGACTTGGTTCTTTTTGTTTCACAATTTGCATATGAAAATCACTAGAAGAACCAAAAGGAAGCAAAGGATTTTAGTTGTTTATAATGATTTCCAAGTAAAGATACACTGTTTCATTATTTTTGTCGATATTTTTTCTTTATGAGTTTGAAGATGTTTGTACTCGGTTTTATTTATTTATTTATTATTTGGAATTAATGCCAATAAGGCTGCTTGCACTTAAAAATGACCAAACTTGTTTAAATTTGGGGCATCACCTGGAGTTTTAAAATAGCTAAACATGGAACATATCTTTGTTTTGCTAAAAGATAATAAGTGTTGTATGAGGCGTATTTTTGTTCTGTTTTGAACATAGTTTTAGTTTTTATCTTCCATAAGTTCATAACATTGAAGCAAGAGCTGTTCTTTTCACAGTGCATTTTGGCACACGGCCTTGTGAATTATGTTCGTATGTCTGAGCTGAGCAAGGAGAAGCAGGCAATTGGCTTTCAGTTGGAATGAAGAACTCACAGGTGTTTTTCTCTTTTATTAAGTAATTCTATATGTAAATACTTGCTCTATTGGTGTCAGCTAAGAAATCATTGCCACGCGTTGTAGTTCATTACTCCCAAAGGCCAAAGTAACATAGAAAACAACTTTTTCCACCTTACAGCCTTTCTATCTGGGTCCTGGGACATGAATCTGCTTACCATTACTTCCTTGATGCTAACTCAAAGATAAATTTTATTTGTTGCAGAGCGCACAAGATACAAAACCTTCAACTCTTGCTTCACATGAACCGAAAACGGAACACCAAAGCATCCAAATAGCAGATGGCCCCATAGCGGACTCTGGCTCTTTATCTGCTTCAAGCAATGATGATCGAAAAATTTCACGCCAAGATATTGAACTTGTAAGAAACCAATTCCTTTTTTATATTTAGTTTATTAATCTCCTTTTATTTTTCTTAATGGAGGGACTTTTATATATTATACATGTTTTAGTTAGAGATTCTTAATTTATGTAAACTG